>CM035422.1:106453256-106530756 GCA_020310875.1 Ceratopteris richardii | reverse complement strand
GTTCTTCCAATTGTCTAGACATAGCATGGTATTATGATGTGCATTGCTCACAGGTCATGGATAACAGGGAGAAACCAGACTTGGAGACTGCTAGTGTCAGAGTGCAATTGGATGCAGAGACACAAAAGAGGCTCAGATTGGAGAACAAAGTTACGTGTGTGGATACTGCATTAAATTCCATGAGGCGATTGCGACAAGGGACCAGCAAGAGTGGAAGATTCATAAGGCAACAGTTAAAAAGATGAGAATGCTACGAAATGTGCACTTGTATGGATGTGAAGACAGCAAAATTAATAACTGATTTGTGCGCAATCGAGGCAGAGAAGACTGCAATGACCAAAAGCTCTTACAGGAATCGGGAGAGCAAAAGGAGGCTAGATAAGTGAAGAGCAATCCTGAACAAGAGGTTAATTGCTCTAGGTCAAGCTCAAATGTGCAGAACGATCAAAACGAGTGAAAATTTGTGTTTATGTACTATCTAATGAACCTAGATAAGTGATGAGGAACTTGAACAGGAGTCAAAGGCAGCAAGCAAGCAGCACCTTGAGAATGTAAAGAAGGCAATGAAATCGGAGACCAAATGCCAGACTCTACTCCTGCTTGTGTGCAAGAAGTTACCTGGTCTGCAGCTATCTCTCTAAATGAAGCTGGAAGTACAAGCCCTTGGAGTATTGCTAATAATACTGCACATTGAATGAGGCACGGATATGCCTTCAAGTATGAGAAGTAAAAGCTCTTGAAAACATGATAGACATGCTCAATGGATGGCTAGCAGTGATGTTGATAAAAAGCAATTGTTAGCCTTGATAGAGGAGTACGAGGCACTCTCAATAAAATAATGTTGAACTAGAAGTTTCTGGAATGCATGCATCCATGGAACCTCAATCCATCAGTCTGTATTTTACAGTTGTTGGAAAGACAGCCGTTAGCTCAGGAAGTGCAGGTGAGCCTGCTTCATATCCTTCCTATGAGTTCTTATATTTATTTTTTAATGAAAATCTTGATTTTGAAAAGTTCTATATTGAAGACTTCCAATTTAGTGCAGGAGTGGTTTAGCTGATACAAAAAGGGGATCACAATGGTCGAACTGAATTAAGATCTACAAGTGAATACATAATTATTAAAGATGCTGGAAACACTCTGCAAAACCATTTTTTACTTTGCTTAGAACAATGCACTTCACTTCTAATTCAACCAGTCATATTTGCTAAAATGAGGATCATGCTTCTTAAGCCTTGCACAATTCAGTAATAGACTAGTACTTGAAGCGTTTTTGCCAAGAGCATGCGATATTTAAGTCTCATGAAACAAGCATGTTCACAACTTTCACTAGTTCTGATAAGCAAATAGGGGATGCTGAGTTGGCACATGAGAGGAGATGATGGACACGAAGGACATGATAAATATAAGGGCACATGGAAGTTTTTTTGGGTGACCGGGTTATGCTTTTTGGGTCACCCGACAGAGCATTAGGGACACATGTATGATAGATCCTCTAGTCTCGGATTGTCGGAATTATGGGCACACGCAAGATGGTCACCCGACTTCCGGCAATCGGAATCTGGGGCACATAAGATTGTGATCAAAATGCCTACTATGTACAAAGAGCTCTAAATGACTTGCACTAACATTTTGACGTAGCCATAAGCAACATGTACCATAATTTTTGACACAACAATAAGTACCATAGTTATTATACTTATTAGTTGATTTTTGGCTCATGACTATAAAATATTAGTCTCATGGAAAAGTGGGTTTCTCATGGCCAATGCGAGGCCACATAGTACATAGTACATAGGCAATGCCCAGTTATGTTGTCCACTGTTGAGTATGCATTGACGCTACATCTTTCTCTCAAAGTAGTATACATAATGAGAGTGTTTTTCAATTTTGCTGTCTCCATGTAAGTGGACTCTTATTATTGCCAGTTTGAATTTCGTGCAGCTGCAACCTGTCACAATAACTCATACCCTGTTACTTAGCACTTTGAAGACCTTCCTAATGCGAATATGGATATTGCTTTAGTATCTCGTTGTATGCAGCTATGTCCTTCTCGTATTCAAATAGCCATTAATTGATTAATATGAATGCTAAGTCTGAGCCATGAATGTGTATGACCTTCGGTGATCCAACCCGAACAGAATGATTAGTAAGATGATAGTTTGTTCAAGTGGTCGGGTTGCTCACCTTACATGTCATCACTTTCTTTCTGTCGCGCTGGGAAAAAGACATATGTTTGGCTGAACTTCGGTTCGCCGGGCCTGCATGTGCCCCTCGTAAGAGTTGAACATGCAAGTTTGAGAATAGTGACGAACTCTTGCAAAAGCATGACAATATAGATAGGTGGATGTGAAGAGAGCTTCCTTCTGATCATCAAACATGTGCACTAGAGTACTTATTGTAGAGATTTTTTTTCATCATTGTCAATCAGCTCGAACAGGCCATCGCTGCCCATTACAACGAATTGATTGCCCCTACGCACCTTGCGCGCGCTCAGATGAGTAGATGAGCAAATTCGTCTGGATCACCACTGATTGCGCTCATCGTTGTGCATCGCAGACCACGTGGTCCATCGTCCATCGTACAATTGAGGGCGGGTTTTCAAGTGTCCATCACGCCTTAATCGATCATGGCTGATTGGGCTCTATTGAGGAGCTATCCTCATAGTGGGTCCATCGCCGCCACGTGGTCCATCGTGGTCTGTCACTGGTGCAATTAAGGGCGCTGGCAACAGAGGTGCTCGTCATGCCCTTCACGAATAGAAATGGAGTTGATTAAACCCAAAAAAAACTATAGCGACGGACGAAAACTTCAACAACGGACTGAAACCAGTGGCGGGCGGCAAGTCTTATTTTCAACATGTATCGCTCCATAAGATATAATTGGTTTGCTGGCTCAACGATGGACATTGACGCGCGATTGATTGAACTGCGACTGATGTGCGGCAACGGACACTGACGCTTGTGCATGGAACGGTGATTGATGCGTGACGATGGACATTGAACGGTGATTGATGCTTGTCCTGAACTGTGGTGACGGAAGCTGAGCGGTGACTGACGTTGAACGGCGACTGACGCTGGCCCTGAACAGTGGCGACTGACGTTGGTCCCTTGTATCAATCATTGGTAGCCAATGATAGGTGCTGACCTCGTGCGACGGACAGGTTAAGTCAACGGTCATTATGTGAAGTGTGAACCTACAAGAGAAACATCAAGAACGCTAGTGATCTTTCCAAATTCATCTCTTCGTTGCGCAAGTCGAGGTCCTTGTCATGGCTCTGGAGGCCCCTCCCTTGTGAGAAGCAACCTAGCCCCTATTTTGGAGGGGGGATCTTGTGTCGCCCTTGGGGCCTCGAGGGGTGTTGAGCCTCCCTTGGTCTCCCTCAGTAGATCAACAATTCTATCTATGCAAAAAGAGCTCAAGAAAGTTTTTCTCGTCAGACAAGTGTTTGGCCCTAGGCCCCCGCTCGAAACCGTGTGCCAGTGGCTTTGCAATGAGTGGTTCCCTTGAGGGTTGATTGTTTGTAAGTGTAAGTTCTTACCGGCTAGTCATATGTTGCTAGTCTTTGAGAATGAAGATATGGCGTTTCGAGCCCTCAATGTCGAAATCTCCCAACTTGGGCGGGCAACCTGAAGCTTCATAAACAAAGTTGGAGTTAAAGCAAAGTAAAACAGGAGCTACAAAACAAGGGGGAGCTTCACAAACTCAAGAGCAAAGGACAATATAGCTATTCGAGTAACTCTCAAAGTTTTTGATAGTCTTCAATGGCTGACTTGGGTCAACAAGTAGAGAAATTGGATAAGGATAACTATCCTGTGTGGAAGTTTAGAATGACCAACTACCTAATGGGCAAAGGCTTGTGGGGTATTATGAGCGGCGATGATGCTCAACCTCAAATCAATCAAGCTACAACTGCTTAAGTCCAAAGGAGGCAAGCAAAAGAATGGGAAGAGAGGAATAGGAGAGTCATGTTCCTCATTTCACAAGTCATTACTAATGCCATGGTAGGGCATATTCAACATCTAGAGAAAGCTAAGGATGCTTTTGAAGCTCTTGAAAGCATGTATTCAACAAATACCAAAGCTAGGAAACTTCAACTCAAGAATGAGTTGAACACAATCAAGAAAAGTTTGAGTCAATCGATAGCCGAATATACTTTGATGATTAAGGAGCTAAGTGATGCTTTAGCTTCTATTGGCACAACGGTTGAAGACAAAGATCTTGTGTGTTATACTCTCAATGGATTGAGAGAAGATGAAAGATGGAAGCCTTTTATAACTTCCATGAACTTGAAAGATGCAAATATAGGTTTTGAACAACTAATTCGTCATGTGGTCAAAGAAGAGCTTAGCTTTGGTGGCCCCAAAGGAAAGGACAACCACAACCAAATGTTATATGTAGGTCGAGGTAAAGGAAGGAACTCAAGAGGAGGCTCAAGAGGAAAAGAAAGAGGTCACAACAACTCCAACTACAATAAAGAAAATTCGGAGGACAACAAGGATGCATCAAATGCCAACACACAAGGAAGAGGTTGAGGTAGAAGTAGAGGAAGAGGCCGAGGCTCCTACAATTCTCATAAAGGTATAACATGCTATCATTGTGGTAAAGAAGGAGACTATGCTAGTGATTGTTGGTTGAAGAATGGACAACCAAATGGAGGCAATCAAAGGAGCCAAAGCGATTATGCAAGCACCTCAAGTGAAGGAAGTAAGGACACACTACTTGCAATGAGACATGAGTATAGAAGCTCTTGTGAAGATGACAAAAAATGGTACATTGATTCAGGTTCTAGTAACCATATGTCATGCCAAGGAAGTTTGTTCACTAATCTACAGGTACCAAGTGGAAAAGGATGTGTTAAAATAGGTGATGATACTCAACACATGATTGAACATATAGGAGATATAAGGCTTGGAGATACAAGTAGAGCAAAGGTACTATCTAATGTTCTTCATGTTCCTACAATTTCAAAGAACTTGATTTCAGTAGGAAAAATGGTAGAGAATTTTATCATGTCATATTGAATGAGAATGGGTGCTTCATAAAGAATCCAAAGGAAGGCTCCAAGGTCATTGCTCGAGGTAGAAGAGAAGGAAGAATGTTCACTTTGGACGTCCGACATCCACATGGAAAGGCCATGTACATTCAATGTGGGAATAAGAAGATTTCATAGCTTGACATATGGCACAAAAGAATAGGATACATCAACATTCCAAAGCTGAAGGACATGAGCAAACATGAAGTGGTAAGAGTTCTTCCAAAATTTAATAGCACTGGACTACATGAGTTATGTGAAGCTTGTCAACTAGGAAAGCAAACAAGGCAGCCATTCAAGAGGAGCGACTATGTGGCCCCAAATGTCTTGGACTTGATACATATGGATGTATGTGGGACCAACCCAAGAGGCATCAATGGATGGTAATAAATCTTTTGTCAACTTCATTGATGATCACTCAAGAAAGGTATGGCTATTTTGTATAAAATAAAAATCAAAGGTGTTTTTTATATTCAAAAGATTCAAAGTGGAAGTTGAAAAAGAAATAGGAAGGTCTATCAAAACCTTAAGGTGTGATGGTGGAGGAGAATACTTCTCGAAAGAATTTTCAGATTTTCTACAAGAGAATGGGATCAAAAGGCAGTTTACTTGTAGATATACACCACAACAAAATGGAGTAGTTGAGAGGAAAAATAGGCAAATTGCTGAAATTGCAAGATGCATGCTCAATGACATGAAGGTACCATCGTACTATTGGGTTGAAGCTACCACAATCACCATTTACTTGATGAATAGGTGCACAACATTGGGAATACATCACTTGACTCCAGAGGAGGTATATTCCAGTAAAAAGCCTAATCTTACACACCTCAAAGTGTTTGCATGTGTTTTCTTTGTTCACATTCCATAAGAAGTTGGAACAAAGATGAACGAAGTTGAGAAAAATGAATTTTCATCAGCTACTCGAGGGAGCAAAAAGGATACAAGTGTTACAATCCTAGAACAAAGGAAGTAAGAGTCTTGGGAGATGTGGCCCTTGATGAACTAAGACCATGGTATGAAGATAAAGGAAAGGAAAAGATTCTCGAAGACGATTGTGATGATTATGGAGGAACAAATCAAAGAGGAGTTCAACAATCAAGCAAAGGTTTCAGGTCCAGGGGCATCTACATCAAAGGAGGAATATTCAACATGGAGGGGGAGTCATTCTTTGTCTCCAAATTCAGCTCATAGTAGAGCCGAAGAAGCAAGTGCTACTCCAAATAGTGAGATAGATGCAAATGAAGAAGAATATAAAGAGGTAATCACTCGGAAGGTAAAGCTGAATAGGTTAAAGAAGCAACTTTCTAAAGGCAATGAAAGAAGATCTTCAAGGACAAGGTATCCAACTCAAAGGATGAGTTATGATAGTTTCATGGCAAAACAATTTGCATACATGATGCAGGTTATCAAAGACAAAGATCCTAAGACATATGAAGAAGCTTGCACACAAAAGGAATGGAAGCAAGCTATGAAAGAAGAGATCAAAGCTCTCAAAGATAATCACACATGGTAGCTAGTGCCAAAGAAAGAAGGTATGAAGATTGTTCCAAACAAATGGGTGTTTAAAGTAAAGAGGAGTGATGATGGTTCACTAGCTAGATATAAAGCTAGATTAGTTTCCAAAGGATTTAAACAAACACAAGGCATAGATTATGATGAAGTTTTCAGCCCTGTTGCAAAGATGGGAACAATCAGGACATTAATAGCAATTGGTGCTTCAAGGAGATGTCCATTATATCAAGTCGACATCAAAAATACTTTTCTCAATGGAGAACTACAAGAAGAGGTATACATGAGTCAACTGGTTGGATTTAAGAATGAAAACCATCCAAACTTTGTTTGTAGGATGAAAAAGGCACTATATGGCTTGAAGCAAGCACCAAGAGCATGGAACCAGAGATTGATAGAATATCTAACTAAGTGTGGATACAACCCAAGTAGTGTAGATCCTTCATTGTACATGAAGAAGGAAGAAAATAGAGAGGTATACATTCGCATATACGTCGATTACCTCATCATAACAAGAAATGATGTTATCGGGATTAAAGATATCAAAAGGAAGCTTGGTAAGGAGTTTAAAATTTCAGATCTTGGAGAGCTGAAATATTTTTTAGCAATTGAAGTTGTTTATGGAAAAAGAGGAATCTACTTGATGCAAAGGAAGTACTTGTTGGATGTTCTTTTCAGATTTGGAATGAATGAATGCAAACCACTCACTCAACCCATGGACACAAATACAAAGATTTGCTCAAATGATGGAGAACTATTGGAAGATGTAATGACATACAAAAGCATTGTAGGATCATTAATCTATGCAAACATTATAAGACCTGATTTATCTTATGTTGTTGGTGTATTTTCTCAGTTTATGCAAGCCCGACAAGTGAACATTTAAATTTAGCCAAGAGAGTGTTGAGATATATAAAGCATATAGTTAATCATGCTTTGCTTTACAAGTTTGATAAAGAATTGCAGGTCAAAGGCTTTAGCGATGCTGATTGGGTAGGTTCAAAGGAAGATAGGAGATCAACCTTAGGTTATATTTTCATGATAGGAAGTAAACCTATCACATGGAGGTCAAGGAAACAACCTACTGTTGCGAACTCCAACAAGTGGTATCCAAGCAGGTCATCGCTTCATCTAGGGCATCATCAACAACCCACTGGTCACAATCTGAAAATGACACGAAATTTTGTGAGCATACTCAGGGTGATTCGGAGATCAAAACATCTTCTCTTTCTGGTGTCAAAATTGTGATCTGAGCTCATTTCAACATCCGAACACACTATCATAGTGCTTGTGTAGGCTATTTCATCTTTCTGTGCCAAAGATATATATAGGTTTTGGTTTGCCACTATAAGCGTCTTGAAGTCTGCTATAGGTTTAAAAGAAATCATTGAGGTACTTCTGTTCAACTTATTCAGATACAATCATTTTTTTGCATCAGGGTATTTTAGTCAGTGGCCATGGCTGAAAGTAGTGATGTATTTCACATGTTGGATGTTGAGGATAAGTTAGATGGTACGAATTAACCATTGTGGGCTTATATGATGCATCATGTATTGGTCGCAAAAGGACTACCGAATATTATGCAGGTTGTTGAAAAACATCCTATTATACCTACAAATACAGGTATTGAAGCTGATGTGGATGGCATTGAAGATGATGATATTCTTCATGTTCCTGTTCGTGATGGATCTTCTACTGCACCTATTGTAGAGAAAATTTGTTGGGATGGCAGAGATGCTCATGCACATGCATTGATAGCCTTGTCTATCAAACATGCCATTATTTCTCACATTCACTCTTGCAGAATAGCTAAGGATGTGGGGATACACTTACCACATTGTGCCAAGCTAGGAATGAGGCTCGTGTTGCTTACCTCCGAAAATAGCTGGAGAGTGAGCATATAAATGAAGGTGATTCTATGGAAATTTTTCTAACCAAGTTCAAAGACTTGAAGGAACAATTGATTTCTGCTGATGAAGCTATACTAGATAGCTCACTTGTGTAGACCGTTTTGAATAGTGTTCCTGATTCATACTAGATTTTTGCGTCTACTCTTCGTTTGATGATGAAAGTCAATCCAAACACCTTAACATTTGAGAAGTTAGTCTCTGTTCTATTGCAAGAAGATCAGTCTAGGCAGAACAAGTCCATTATGCATGTTGTAGATCAAGCTTTCTTGGCTAGTCAGAAGGGCAAAGGTAAATGGAGCTCTTCTACTAGTAAGCAAAAATCTGCGAATGCTACACATTTGAAGAAGGAAGACAAAGATGAGAAGAAATAAAAAAAGTAGAAATTCTTTTATAAGTACTAGAAGGAAACGATCAGGTCATAAAGAACTATCCAAAATTGGCTACAAAAGAGTCAAAGAAAAAAGAGGCTGGAATGGTTGTTGCAAAGGCCTCTACACTGAAATCAGAGTTTCCCAATCTTGTGCAGAATAAAGAATGGGTGTTTACTATTGTTTGTAGATTTTACCTATCTTCTCACGAGTAGTGTATGTGTGTAGTAGACTCAGATGTTTGGTATATTGATAGTGGGGCAACCAAACATATGAACATGTAGCACAATTTCTTCACTTCACTTGAGCCTGCCCCTATAGGGAATACTATCACATGCAGCAACAAGTCCTCTTATCCTGTCATGGGAGTTGGTAAGATCAATCTGACTATTGATGATGGTAGTTCTTTCACTTTGTCAAATGCTTTATTTGTGCCAAGGATCAAGAAAAATCTATTATCAGTTTCAGCATTAGCCAATATTGGCATGGTTATGAAATTTGTTGATGACAAATGTATAGTTCATGATCTGTCAAATGACAATGTGATTATTGCTTCTTGCATTTTATCTCATGGGATGTTTAAGCTTATAGACTATGAGAAACCTATGAATGATTTGGCAGGTGCATTACATGATTCTCAGGCTATGTCAGATGCAAAGCTTTGGAATGCACGCTTTGATCATCTGAATTTTGCTAGTTTGCTACACCTGAAGAATTCGAAATGGTGTCCTCTTTGCCCAAACTTGAGGCGACCCAAAAACATGTCTATGAAGGCTGTATTTTGGGCAAAATGCCGTGTTTCTCCTTCCCAAAAGATGGTCTAGTCGGAGCTACTTAGAAATTGCAGCTTATTCATAATGATGTCTCTGGTCCTATGCAGACACCTTCTTTTGGGAACTATCTTTACTTCGTGACTTTCATTGATGATTTTTCTAGGCATGCATGGGTATATCCACTCAACGCAAAGTCGGAAGTGTTTATGTGCTTCAAATAGTTTTAGGTTTTGATTGAAAATGTGTAAGAATGTGAAATGGGCACCTTCCGTTCTAGTTGAGGGGGGAACATATGTCTTCTGACTTTAATGAATTTCTAGATAAATGTGGGATAAAACATTAGTGTATACTTCCGTATACACCTCAATAGAATGGAGTTCCTGAACGAAAGAATAGGTCACTCATGGAGATGGCAAGGTGTATGGTTAAGAGTCAGGCTTTACCACATAGTTTCTAGCTTGAGGCTGTTATGTGTGCAACATATGTACTTAAGAAGTGTCCCACTAAAGTAGTGCCATCTATCACTCCATATAAGGCTTGACACGGTCACAAGCCATTTGTTGCTCATGTGTCACAAGCCATCTCTTGCCCATGTGCATGTTTTTAGTTGTATGGCATATGCATTAGTGCCTGAACATCGCATGAAATTGGATGATAAAGCAGTAAAATTTATTTTTGTTGGGTATAGTTCTAAAAGCAAAGGCAATCATCTATATCATCCACAAAATCAATACATTTTGGTTAGCCATCATGTTGTTTTTGTGGAAGATGCTATTCAACCTTTACTTTCATGCATGAAAGAGAGATCTGTCAACTCTAAAGACATGTATGATACTTTGTTGCCTCTTTTTACAGGTGGATAGTCTAGTGCTGGTCCTAATGAGGCAACTTCTCAATCATTACAGGTTTCATGTGATGATGCAAATCATTCTATTTCTGATATAGATTTACTTGATGCACTTGTTGATGAGAGAGCTCATATTGAGGAGGCAAAAACTATGCCAAAATGGTTGGTATAGACTTTGTGTGATAGCAAATTAGATACACCTATATCATACTATACTTTTTGAAGATCTCATAGTGTCTCTTTTGCATCAGAGTGCTATGCTATGGCTGCCTGTAGTCTATGAAGCACAAAATTCAGAACATTGGATGGCTGCTATGGAATCTGAATATGATGCTATAATAAAAAATGGTACCTACTCTTTATGTGACTTGCCTCTTGGCAAGAAGGCAATTGGAAATAAGTGGGTATACAAGCTGAAGCATAAAGCTGATAGAACAATTGACAGGTATAAGGCTAGGCTTGTTGCAAAGGGTTATGCGTAGGAAAGAGGCATTGATTTTGATGAGAACTTTGCACCTACTTGTCGAATGACTACTGTTCGTAGCATCTTTTCACTTGCATCTCATCATGCTTGGAATGTACGTTAGTTGTACATTAAAAGTGCATTTTTGAATGATGACTTGCATGAAGAAGTGTATGTTTTTCAACCCCGTGGCTTTGTAGAAAAAGGGCATGAAAACCTGGTGTGTAGGTTAAAGAAGGCATTGTATGGTTTAAAGCTAGCACCACATGCTTGGTATGAAAAGATACATGCCTATGTGATTCCACATGGTTTTGACAACATTCCAACTGAGAGCACCTTATATGTTAAGTGTGCTAATGATGTGCTTTTGATCATTGTTGTGTATGTTGATGACATGCTGCCCACTGGTCCTCATGAGAAGTATATCGTTGATTTCAAAGCTGATTTGCATGCCTCATTTGAGATGTTTGATTTGGGGAATTTTGCATCATTATTTGGGCATTCAATTTATGCGAGTTGATGGTGGAATGACTTTGTGTCAAACTAAATATGTTGGCACATTATTGCGGCATTTCGGCCTTGAAGGCTGTAAACCTATTGCCACTCCTATGGAGACAAGTTTTACATTTAGTCTTCATGATGCTAGGGATGCAGTTGATGCCATTCTCTATTAGCAAGCTATTGGATGTTTGATTTACTTATGCGCTACTCGACCAGATATTCAGTTCATTGTCTCATAGATGAGCAGGTTTATGCATTACCCAAGTGTCAAGCATTGGTAGGTGGTTAAGAGGATCTTTCACTACTTGCATGGTACAAAACTTCTTGGATTGTTTTATCCCAATGGGGGACACTATCGCTAGATTTGTTGGTGCAAATGAATCCAAGCCTACATACTTGGAAAATTAGCATTTATTTCATATAGTCACATATGACTATTGCTTTGTAAAAATCAATTTACTTTTATCTTTGTAAAAGTGCATATATTAAATGCACTATTCTCATGTGGAGTTAGGAGGAATCAAATATCAAATTACTTGGTAATTGATTGATAAGAAAGTACATCCTAAAGTGTAGGATTCACTTTATGGTAAGAGCTTGAATTTGAATTCAAAAATTGGCTCCAATGCCAAGCTATAAAAATGGATCAGAATCTCACGTGAGAAAGAGCCCGATTTGGAGATCATTTGAGAAGGCTTTTTTGTGATTAGTGAGCTCATTCTATAGCTCCATCAGTAGTCTCACATTGTGCAATTATAAAATTTCCAATGTCATTGTAATTCTATGTGATTTTATACATATACATGGATCACATCTCTACTTCTCTTCTCTGTCAAGTTGATCTCAGAACAGTGATCTTCTCAGACTTGGTTCTCAGTGCATAGTTGATCATTTGATGTGATTTAAAGTGGTATAGATTCAAAATACTATCTCTTTCATAGCTACAGAGTTTCATTGTCATTGCCTTTCTCATTCTTGAGATATCTTCACAACTCTGCTCACTGGTCTGCAAACTATAGGAGCCCAAAAATATTGGGATAGTCATCCAACTTGCTAACCATCATTCTCACTGTACACTTGATCATTTTTTATTGAAATAGCTTGCGATTCCTAGCTATCTAAGTTAATTAGATACTACCAAAAGGAATTTAATAAATTGCAAGCAGGTTGAGAGTAGTGTTCATTTTACTGAACATGTGTAGAGACCAAGATAGTAGGTCTTAGCTCATAGTTGAATATTTCTACTCATCTATTTTGATCCATTGATTAGAGGATCATGCTCCAAAGCACTTAGGTGATTATTTATGATTGTTGGGAAGCTCAAAGGATCTGCTCTACTCTCCACTAATTGTTCTTGGCTGGTATGAAGCAGGATTTTCTAGCACTACTTCGTCTCTGGAATCTATCCACCATCTCTTTCAACAATATTTACATGTTTTTTCTGGCTCTGACGCGGTTGGTTGCTATCTATGGAATCTATCCACCATCTCCTTCAACAATATTTACATGTTTTTTCTGACTTTGACTCGGCTGTGTCTTTGCTTAAAAGTCAAAAGTCTTGGAAAAAATATTCACATTTGTTTTGGGCACCATGAACCCTCTTGCTCTCAGTAATACTTTATCTAATCTTTTGTGCCAAATCTTGCCTTGTATTTTGCAAGTTTGGTTTTTCTACTTGTACAAGTCTTGAGTGATTGCGAGCTTGTGATTTACGATTGATTCTGATTGAAGAAATAATACAAGTAAAGAAAATTCCTTCACTTTATTCTCTCTCTATAATTTCTAAACTTTCTCTCACAAGCTTAAGATAATTCCTCACCGTTTTTCAGTTAAAGGGCTTGGAAAAGTGCCATGCTTTTGGGTGCTTAAAGAAAAAAAAATATGGCTTCTCTATGTCTATTCGAATTAGTGATTCTGAAGTACACGTGTTGTCATGGCTAATTATGGATGTCTTTGGATATGTATTTTGAGTTCTTTTCTTTTATTTTCGAACAAGCACCGGTAAAGAAAGCAATACTATAACTGCATGCTTTGTGCAAAAGTTTGCGGAAGAATCAATATTTTTCTAAATTTGGTGGTTTGCACAGATCTTTTGGTAGGCGATCAACTCTGTTATAAGGAGACCTACACATGAAAGAGGAACAGGCT
The DNA here is from genome assembly GCA_020310875.1 of Ceratopteris richardii. Taxonomy (NCBI): domain Eukaryota; kingdom Viridiplantae; phylum Streptophyta; class Polypodiopsida; order Polypodiales; family Pteridaceae; genus Ceratopteris; species Ceratopteris richardii. The sequence continues at coordinate 106,517,199 of CM035422.1, read as the reverse complement.
AGAAATTTGAGAATTCCCTTGTGATTGAGAGTGAGAGTGACAGTGAGAGTGTGATTGAGAGTGTGAGTGTGAATGAGATTGTGATAGCTTGAGGGTTGTCGAGAGGTAGAGGCTTCGTCAAAAATCTATTTTACAAAGTTATTGTATCGATTGATTCACATCTATAATTCCATAATTTCTCTTTCTCTGAGAAATATCTTGTCTACTCTTCTCTGCCAAATTTTCCCTCATCTTTGACAAGTTCTATTTTTCTCTCTTCTACTACTTGTGATATGTAAACAATCTTTGTGAGATCCATTAACCTTGCAACTCGGTTTTGATACTGTTATGTGCTTTAAGCCAAAAAAAAAAGAAAAAAAAAGACAGGGACAGGGCTACGTCTAAAGTTAACTCACTAGAGGTATGAGATGGTCGAGAGCACTCGTTGTTGCGAAGGTACGAGATTGTCAAGAGAACTAGCTGTTACATCTAAAACTTCGGAACATCTGTCGGGGAGACATATTCGAAGGTCCAAATATATCTTTGCGTGTGCGCCTACACTGTCGTGTCCATCCATATATATATATATATATATATATATATATATATATATATATATATATATATATATATATATATATATATATATATATATATATGTATGTGTGTGTGTGTGCGTGTATCAACATTTCGGTACTATTTGTATTGATCTGCATTCTGTTGAAGATCGTTAGAGAAATCATTCTATCTGTGCGTGTGAGAGAGAAAGAGAGAGAGATGCATCTCATTTCTATCACCAGCTCTGCGATCTCTCTATTGCTCTGCCTTCTTTTGTTTATTGGCGCAGAAACCATCATTGCATCTGAGGTGAGCTGTAGTTTCCATATCAATTGCACAACGTTGTGGTCGTCTAATGCGTTTGCTGATTTTGCTTCTTCATCTCACTTCAGCTCTTGGTTCTTTGTTGGCAGTGTGGCAATTTCATGGCGTCGTGTCGAAATGTGGAGCTTCTCGATGATGGTTCCAGCTTGCAGGCTTTGTGCGAGAGTCGCAACAATGGAGGTTTGATAGCGACAAAGATTGACCTGAACCAGGAAATCTCCAATGACGATGGCATTCTGAGTGCGAGCTCTGCTTTAACAACCCTCCCAAGTTCAACTGCGACTTCTCACATTCCTGTTACGGCATGTTCTTGCAGGGGTCGGTACTCAAAGCCCATTGTCGCAACAGAAAAGGCCTATACGGGATTACCTCAATTGACCTAAACTCTTGCATTATGAACGAGCGCGGGCGCCTTGACTGGGCATGGTGCTAGATTGTTACGCATCTCACAGCTTGTTTGAGCTCTTCTGGCCTGCCACTTTTTTTAAGAGATTATCTTAAAAATGAAGTCCTGACAGTACATAGAAATGGCTGTTCTATTTAATCTAGAAACGCATATTGTTTCGTACATAGAAACGCATATTGTTTTATCTGTATCTCCTTCTTCTACTATCGTTCTGGTTCGGGATCTTAACCGCAGTCTCATTCGGTAGACAAATGCGTTTTCAGGTATGTGTCTCTCGGCTACACTAATTCTAATTCTTGCTTTTTATGATCTCAATCACGTTGTTCTATTCGTGTTTTCTTTCTTCAGCGTTTGTTCTCTTGCGTTACGATCTCATTCTAGTTCTCGCTCTGCTTATGGTCTCACCGATAATAACGTGACCGTTGAGGCACGTTTCTCAAGCGTATTTTTTGACGATTCGGTGTAAAAAATGCGTTTCTCGGCTCATACTTCCCCCTCTTCATTACCCATGGTCTTTTGATTACTATTTCTGTTTCTTACTCAATCGCATCTCATTTTGTTCTTGAGATTGATATACTTCAGTGTCGAAGTGCACTCTTTAATCCATATTTCACTCTTGATTATCTCAGCAATGAGGTCCTCCAACGGAGCTATGACAATAGAAATCAAAAGACATGGAACACTACGTTACGAAAGTAGAGCGTTTCTGATGCAACGTGAGGATAGATATGGAAATTGAAGAAGATGGAACATCATTGCGAAGCAAGGGGAGACATGTTTAAAGCAATGAAATTTATTCATAGATAGTAGCACATAGCATTAGATTCTACCCTTTCTAAGTCCACCAGTAGTTCATATCCTATCTTCCGTCATTTATTTGAACAAAATATAAGCAGTGATGTTTTATTGATTTCTCGAAGAAACTATGAAGAGATTTCTCCAACTCTTGTTGTGAATCTGTTGTCATCGTGCGTTAGAGGTTAATCTTTTGGAAATGCTTAGTATTTCATTGTATTGATTATCATTCATTTATTTGAGTGAGGGTTTCCATGGGATTTCGCTGTTGGAAAGATGAATGAAAATTTAGCGTCTGGACCGAATTAAGGGATGCCAACGTGCGAGCTTCAAATTCATGACTTCATGTTGAAGGTCTTGTGTGTTCTTCATATCATACATGAGGTGCATATCTAACTATGGTGCAAAATGAGTTGATGCAAGATAACTTATTAAGGGGCTTCTGTGGATGAGGCTTAGGTGTTTCCTTCGGTCACCAAGTATATGTGTGAGTTTTATTTCATTTTCATGCATGAGCTGTGATCATTCTAAGAGTTTTGTAAAGAAGGGAACACCTTGACTTCAAGATGGATTTGGACTTTGATCTCTAGGTTAGTCGAGCATGGTTGGTGATTAGTGCAAAGACCAACTTTTATTGATAGGGAATCATGTGTTTATGTGAGAGTAAAATATTTCCTGTGTTAGCACACATAAATGTCTGTGTGTGTATATAAATATGTGCACAATGTTATGTGGTTTATTTAATTCCTTCTTTGGGAAACCAAAAGGGTTAATCGGGTACTTGAAGATATGTTGCGTATGTATGTGAATTAAAATCAGGATAAGTGGAGTGAATATTTGCCCTTAGTCAAGTTTTCAGACAATAGTGTATTGCGTGCATCTATAAAAATGACTCAACCTTCATTTTTGGTTTTATAAAATAAAGTACAAGTATCTAAAGAGATGCTTCAGAAGTTGGATGAAGAGCTTGGAAAAATTATGCAATACATAAAAGAAGCTCAAAAAAAAGAAAAAACAAATTCCACGATTTGAAGACCACTTGAATTTCAAACAAATGACATGGTATTTTTTGAACTCAGTCCTCACTGATCTAAGGTGTTGCTAGGGAAAGATCATAGACTTTCTCCTCCATATGTAGGTCCTTTTAAAGCTTTGAAAAAGATTGGATCTCTTGCTTATTTGTTGGAATAACCTAAAAATTTAAATGTTCATCGTTTATTTCATGCTAGCTTACTTAAACGATATGTACCTAATGTTGACCATGTTTTGGCGGACAACCATAAACTGGAAGATCATGGCTTTTTTAAGATTCAACCTGAATATTAATAGGAGGGAAAGATTTCTTAGAAATAGATCTATAATAGTGATTTTGCTGAAATTCCCCACTTATCCAGTAGAAGATACGACTTGGATGAACTTAGATGATTTTGTGGCACATTTTCCTTCTTTCAGACTATGAGAACAGAGTTTCAAAAAGGGTGGAAGAATTGTAAAAGGCTTTTCCATAGTAACTCATTCTGAATTCTCCGAATTACATTATGGGGGTAACGTTTAGAGTGAAGAATTAGGTCAATTTATGCATGTAGGAAAAGTTTTGGGATGAAAAGTTTTAAATTCTCTCTCTAGACCTTAAGCACAACATGTTCTCTGGTTGAAAATTTAACGTGAAGATGAAAGGATTAGGAAAAAGTCTATATGAAAAAAAGGTAGAGCATGCATAAGAGAATATAAGTGCCTCTATGAAATTTTTGTGAATCATGTTTTAAGTACCTGTTTGAGGCTCTACATTTAGTTCAATGTAAGAAAATGTCTTGATTTACTTTGTCTAGAATTTCTAAGCTTGCACGACTCAAAATTAATACTTGGAGGTGGATTTGGACATAGGTAATCTGTAACGCTATTGTGTAGATCGAAAAATAGCTTAAGCTAATTCCATGATTTTGATGCTTCCATGTTGTCATGCCTAATTACGAGTGTCTTCGGATATATCTTTTTAGTGCTTTTCTTCTATCTTTTGATAGGTACTACTAAAGAGAGTGCTTGACTACTACAAATGTATGTTTTTGTGAAAGTCATTGCAAGGAATTAAATTTTTCTAGATCTGGTGGATAACACACTTCTTTGGGTGGCGCTCAACTCTATTATAAGAAGACATATGCATCAAAGGCAGAGATATCAAAAATCAAAGAATTACCTTGTGATTGAGAGTGAGAGTGAGAGCCTGATTGAGAGTGTGAGTGTGAATAAGATTGTGAAGGTAGAGGCTTCATCCAGAAGCTATTTTCCAAAGCCATTGTATTGATTTATTCACATCTATAATATAATAATTTCTTTTTTTGTGAGTCATATCTTGTCTACTCTTCTGTGCCAAAATTTCCCTTACCTTATGGAAGTTCTGTTTTTGTCTCTTCCACTATTCTTGAGTGATCGCAAGCTTGTGATTGAGGATTAATTGTGATTGAGAAAATGCTTCTCTCTCTCTCTCTCTCTCTTTCTATCTATGTCATCCCTTTGTTTTGTAGCCATGTATCCCGCAATCTTGTAGCCTGTGAACCCATCTCTCTCTTTCTATCTATCTATATATCTCTCTCTTTTCCTCCATAACTCCCTCTGTCTCTCTCTCTCTCTGTCTCTCTTTCTCTCTCTCTCTCTCACTCGCTCTCTCTCCCTCTGTCTCTCTCTCAATCACACACACTACCCATGTTTACCCTATTATACTTCCCCATCTACAATGAGAGAATGTACTCACCGTATACAACATACTAAAGAAAATTACCTATGACCCAATGCACACATATATTCCTTTACTTAGTGCTTGTGCTAAACTCAAAGATATGGAGAATGGTAATGAAAACTATGTACAGATTAAGTTAAAAAAAAGACATTCATGTGGGAAGCACTGTCGTCAACATGAATGTGAAATGTCGCTTGCCTCCATTTGCTATAGAGGTATTTGATCAACTTGATGGAAGAGATGGATCACATGGACATATTTCATGGTGGGACATGCTGAAGATGTCAATGTTTTACTTATAGGATGCAAAGCAGCTGAACATCTGGATGCAATGGATTAGGTTTGAGGGTCCTGATCTCTCTAGACTCTTCAAGGAACATTTAAAAAAAAATGTCAGTAAATGCCAAAGTGAGAGTTAATGCAGGGAATATTGGTTCCAAGCCTTGGTTGTGTCAAAAGTTATATTTGAGGGCCTAATTAAGGTTGTGAATCACAGCCAAAATTAGCCTACTCTTTCACCTTTTTGGCCATGAATTGGGCACGTACTTACTCAATGTTGGAATTCAAGAAAGCCAATCTTGGCCTCTTTAGAGTCTATATAAGCAGGTACTTGGTGCTCATTGAGGGGCATTAGACCATTGGCATGAGCAATACCAGCATTATCAAGAGGGATTACCACTCATCTTTGTCTCAGTCTTAGATTACCATACTAGCATTCTCTTGCTAGTGGGGGCTATTCTTTGCATTCTGTTGCTATGTGCACATTGTTGTCCAGGTCACTTTTAATATAGAGTAGGGGATTCCCAGTGGATTTCATTATTAGCATTACAAAGTGATTGAGTGGCCTTTATATAGTCTCCTAGTGTCACTATGTTGCATTTCTTGTGGAGAAAGTATTTCATCCTTACAACATTCTTTTGTTGATTATGTGTTGATTTTTTTCTAGTTTTTGGAATGGCATGCTAGCCGATTGTATTATCCATTCGAAGATTTTTCACTCCCTCTGAGATCATTTAGTGAGCAAAGAAATTGGGGTGTCCTCTCATATGTGGAATTCTCAATTTTTGTCTTTGTATCTTTATGGTTCCTCTACCTACATTTATTGTATCTGTACACAAAAATGTTATAGGGTATACTTCCCTAAGGAAGAACCTCCCTTGAGTAGAATAAGTACTTGAAGTGTGTGGGAGTGTAGCTTCCTCTACAGTTTGGTATTTGCCATGGTTGGATACCCTAGTACTTCCTCTACAAGAGGCATCATGCATAGAGGGATCGGTACCTTATGATGATTGATATCCTTCCTCTTTTGTCTCTCCACCTCATCCATATGGGCCCCTTCATGATATTCTTGTACTACATTTAACAAACATAAATAAATCATCTAGATGATCTCTTATCTTCTTACTCAAACATCAATATCCACAATATGTAAAAAAATTGATTTCCTTTTTCATAGGCTTAGGAACATAACCCCTTGTTTGCATTGAAACAAATAAAAAAAATTAATGATTAGTGTTGTAAATAAAATTAAAAGAAATAGTTTCAATAATACATATACTTTCAAATGTACCAATAAAATGGTGATGGCCCATTTGGCCTAAGCACAACATATGGCTTGATTCAACTCTCTTCTTTCCAAAAACCTTTGTTTATTGAATGAAACAAATCTACATAGATTAAATATAAGATATTTATTAAAAATATGAAATTATAACTCACAATATTGTAAACTATTTTTCATATCTTTTGCTAAGGAAATGATTCCAAAAGACATATCCATATTTGAAAATATTCCCACACCTTAGGTGGTATGTCAACTCTACTCTTATCTCTTTATAAAATACAATATCTTTTATTATTTTAATCTCAAACAAAAAAGCATCAGTGTACATAAAAAACTTTAAATTTTTGAACATGCATACACACACATACAGCTTTACATACACTTATATATATCACACATACATACACTTACACATACATACATACACTTACACATACATACATACACTTACACATACATACATACACTTACACATACATACATACACTTAAACATACATAAATACACATACATGTACACATACAAAAACATACACACACATGCACACATACATATACACACACACATACATATACACACACACATACACATGCACACATACTCATGAGTAGGCAAGAGGCATTGTGCTACAAGGATCTCTTCTATTGCTAAGGATAAGAGTATAAATCTCATAAGAATTCTAGACTCACACAAGCTATCCTTTACAAATGATATATCTTTGACTTGTATAGAATTTTTAAGAGCTTTTTCCATACTATAGTTTCTAGCCTAGTTTTAAAAATGATATCAAGAAATTATGAAATTTGGTGTGGCTATTTTAATTTGGTCCATGAATCTTCACTACTACTCACTTTTAAAAAACGGCCTAGATACTTGTAAAATTAGGAACTTATGCAAAAAATAAATAGTTTGACATGTATTACAATGGAAAAATCCTAGAATGAGGAGGGATTTTGAGGTGTGAAAAACTAGAAAATACCTTTCTACTTTGCTTCCATGCTTGTGCTTTGCATTTTCCATGTTCCTCATCATTTGGACCAGCCATTAGGGGAAAAAATGAACCCTGAATGGGCCTTTTAGATTAAGGAGTGATTAGGGATGGACCAATGACAAGAGGGTGGTGGCCACAGTCTAGTATCTTAAACTCATAGGGTAGGCATAGGCTTCCCTGGTTTTGGTGTGGTCAAAGAGCCCAAAACCATTTCAAATTCGTGGTTTTCTTTCTAGAATGGTTTTCGAAATCCCAAAAATGATTTAGAGCCCTTAAATTGCTCACAGATCTAAAGGATAATATTAGAGGAGAAAAGTCAAGCCATCCATGAACATAGTCCCTTGGATTCTATTGCGATCTAATGGCTAAGATGAAGGTAATCATGACGGAACGTACCTTTTTTCATGAGCCATTGGATGGCCTTCGTGATCGGACGCTGGAGTTCAAATCTGAATAGACTTTTGGCACCTTTGTTTATGTCGTTGTATGCAACCATCAATAGATGGTGGAGATTGCTCTATCTTAATGGAGTAACGCTTCTTATAGCCATCATAGGATGCCATAGACAATCTAACGGAGGGGATTGAGCTGTGAAAAATGATCAGCCCCGTTTGCAGGCAGCCATCAGATGTTTCAAGATCTAATGCTCCAGATTTTTGCAAAGCCATTGCAAACTCTTGTCCCCACTCCCACGAATTCTGATGCCTCTCTCTAGCTTCTTACGAAGTTCAATATGAGCCATTGCTTTGAAAGATCCAAAGGCCTGAGATGCTCACGATTTGGAGAAAAAACCAAGAGTTTCATATATTATTATTTTACTCATGATACCACTAGTGATTTTATGCACCTCATTAAATTCATAGATTAAGCCTTTTAATCCCTGAAAATTAGGGATCCTTACAAGGCCCATGCAGGGTTCACTTTTCCCCCTAATGCTTTGGTTGACTTTTGTTCCTGAAACTTGGCATAACGTCAAATCCAACCACATAATCATATAAACTTCTACCTTGGAGATAAGATTCCATCCTTAATGACCAAGCTGAGTAATTACCTCTATCCAATTCGTCAATTGATTAAGGAAATCCATCTGCCATCTTTGCTGTGATACCACTGTGAAGAGATGGATAGATATGTGCTTGAAGATGAAGTGGTGCTGAAAAATCCTTGATCTACACCAGACAAATGAACTCAAGGAGTATGTGGTGGGTTGTTTTAGCCAATGGATGTGTTAGACACCCTATGTACCTTGGAAGATCAATCTCAAAAAGATAGATCAAAACAGATGAGCTGGAATCAATTCATAGGTGGAAAACTTGCTATTTTGATTCATACACCTGTCGAGTGTTTTGAGTAATTCTCTGAGCACAACAGAAATTAGCTTAATTGCTTCTGGGGAACTCTGACTAACTTAGAGAGCTAACTTTCAAGAGTAATTTCATTAGAAATAATGAATCACACAATGAGAATGAAGTTTAACAAGTTATGACACCATCCGATTTTCATGGGCTGCAACAGTACTTAGACCAGTGATGAGAAAAAAGATCATAACTCACGATTCCAATATTCAATTATTATGAAATTTTTTATGCTGATAATAGACAGTATTTTGAATCCAACAAGGTTTGAATCATGTAATTTGATCAAGTAGAGGCGGGGAAACAGCTCTGACAAGTTGACTAATAAAAATCGAAAATCTAAAGAGTAGTGAATATGAACAAACAGGGTTAAGTTCACTGAAAATAACTCACGATTGAGAAGTCCAATCGCAACACAATTTTGTGAGCATATAGTAGACCCTGAAAGAAAACTTCACCAAGTTAAATCATTCAAAATTATGCACCGCACTGAGAGTAGTGATCTTTGCAAGATGACTGAAAAAACAGAGAAGAAAAACAGTGTAAACTCACAACCATGAAGATATGAACTTGTATGATCATAAATATGAATGTATATTGATTGTAGAATACAATGAACTTACAGATACATGTGTGTGCCTTGTATCCACACTTGATATAGCATATAGCTCAGTCTATGGACGCCTCTAAAGGGCAACTAAACTACCATGTATATATAGAGAGTTTTGGTTGGAGCCAAGATTTGAATTTCAATCTTACTCACCTAAAAGTAGTTTCCTAATTTTTAGAGATTGATTGATTCTCCAACCTCCAAATCCATAATTCATGGCTTCTCTCTCTATTTTTATCAAGTGAACTCAACTACTTTGATTCCTTTTACTTTACATCAAGTAAATGATAAAACAATTGCAAGGGTGAGTTCACAAGTGAACTCTTAGATTTCCATACATTGTCTTCTCTTAGAAACTCAAGCCAATAATTAGGCTTGTAATGGATTTATTTCAACACATTTCCCTCTATTGGAATCAATTATATCGTTAGTTGTTGGAGCAAAACTCAATCTATTGAGCCGAGATATGTAGCCAAGTGAATAAGAAACTATACAATAATATTCCTTCCTACTAAGTTGATAGTTAAAAGTTTTATGAGCTTTTAGGCTTGTAAGGTGTGTGTTATTAGAGAACCATTTTTTGGTTGCTCTGTTTTTCAATGGAGAACAATATTCTATTGAAACTTTGAAAACAATGTGATGAGCATCCATGAAAAAAACACAAAAAGATACATTGACTTTCGATCAAATATATAAAAATAGAGAGAAAACAACAAAGAAATCAAGGGACAAAGGTATCTTGATTTTTATTCCTACGATGGCATCCCAAAAAACCATGATGCTCTCTAGAATGATCATCCGATTATTTTGGTACCATATAGATGACGACACCACTTTTTAAAACATAAAAAATAGCATACATTCGTAGAACAAATAGCCTCTCTTTTACATACTAACGTTTTGAATCTTACTTTAGAGCACATATACTATACCCTTTATGCCATGGAACTTGAATACACTCTTAAAGGGCCCTTTTTCATACTCTTGATTTTTCATTGAGATCACATTAGTGAAGCACAAGGGAACTTTTACGGTAAAGAGGAAAAAGGAAAGGTTAACAAAGAAATTTACTGATATATCTTATATAAAACATACCTCAATATTTTATTATTTATTTTCAATCATATAAATGCTATGCACATAAGTGAAAATGTCACTTGAACCTCTAGAGGGCAAAGCTAATAACACATTAGATGACATTCTTATGTCTCATGTCTCCATTGTGTTTGAGAAATTATGGGAGGATGCACACTTTTGCTATGCAACTTGAAGCATAAATGGCCTCATAATTATGTTTGTAGATAGCTCTGTTCACTGAAATATGTGGTTCTCTAAGATTGAATGGGATGAACCCAAGATGGGTTGACCACTCAGAATATACTATGAGAGCTTCTTAATGCAAGTTATCCCACTCGAAATACTTCCTTCTACTCTCAAAAACATAGTACACCTACATACAAGGCCCAATGGAGTCAATAGTGATATGTCAACTCTCAATAGCTAATTGAAATGCATCATAACCTGAATAGAGGTCACGTATGAAGTAAATGGAATTCTCAACAAATGCTTTAGCAAACTCATCTACTATCGGTCCCATTTCTACCTTTCTAATTGTGTCTTTGTTTACAAGTTAAAAATCCTAAAGAAAATATTATGAATTCGTTTTGGAACCATGAACCATCTCAATGAATATCATCTTAAGATGGTTCTAATATTTGAATGGATATCTTTTCAATTAATAGTTGCATTAGCTCATGTAAACCAGCTTTTGGAACCAAAATAAGTTGTAGATTCCATGGAATATGAGGCACAATGAAAATGATAATGGGTGGAGCTTGTTTTGGATCCACTTTATCATGTCTTTTTATGAATTGAATAAATTTTTCTTTTTCTTTCTCTGTAAGAAATGCCTTTTCATCAAATTTAATCTACTGAATTGTCTCCTCAATTATAGCCCTATCAATTCTCTTTCTCTTACAGTAGGGTCATCAAACAATATTTTATGCTTCTTATAATGGTCTCTTGGTGTAGCATTTCCCCAATCACAAGCTTTGGATCACTCAAGAATAGTGGAAGAGAGAGAAACAAAACTTGCAAAAGATAAGGGAAAATTCAACATAGAAGAGTAGACAAGATATGACTCAGAGAAACAGAAAATATGATATTAGAATGTGAATCAATTGATAAAATAGCTTTGGAAAAAAGCTCTACTTGCTTAAATCTCTGGTTCTCTAAGCACCTATGGAATGAGCCCAAGATGGGTTGGTCACTCAAGATATACTATGAGAGCTTCCTAATGCAAGTTATCCCACTCGAAATACTTTCTTCTTCTCTTCGCAACATGGTATAGCTACATACAAGGCCCATTGAAGTGTTCATCAGAGTGATATCTCAACTTTCAATAGCCCATTAAAACCTTTCTAATTGTGTCTTTGTTTAAAAGTAAAAAATCTTGGAAAAAATATTCTCATTTGTTTTGGGCACCATGAGCCCTCTTGCTCTCAGTATTACTTTATCTAATCTTTTGTGCCAAATTTTCCCTTATATTTTGCAAGTTTGGTTTTTCTACTTGTATAAGTCTTGAGTGATCGCAAGCTTGTGATTTATGATTAATTCTGATTGATGAAATAATTCAAGTAAAGGAAGTTCCTTCACTTTATTCTCTCTCTATAATTTCTAAACTTGGAAGGCAGATTTGGAGGTAGATTTGGACCTAAGTCATCTCTAACACTATTTTGCCGATCGAAAAATTGAATAAAAGTTTCTCTCACAAGCTTAAGATAATTCCTCACTGTTTTTGAGTTATAAGTCTTGGAAAAGTGCCATGCTTTTGGGTGCTTAAAGAAAACAATATGGCATCTCTATGTCTATTCAAATATGTGATTCTGAAGTACATGTGTTGTCATGCCTAATTATGGATGTCTTTGGATATGTATTTTGAGTTCTTTTCTTCTATTTTCGAACAAGTACCACTAAAGAAAGAAATACTATAACCGCATACTTTGTGCAATAGTTTTAATAAGAATCAATTTTTTCTAAACTTGATGGTTTGATCACTTCTTTTGGTAGGCGATCAACTCTGTTATAAGAAGACCTACACATCAAAGAGGAAGAGGCTAGAAATTTGAGAATTCCCTTGTGATTGAGAGTGAGAGTGAGAGTGAGAGTGTGATTGAGACTGTGAGTGTGAATGAGATTGTGATAGCTTGAGGGTTGTCAGGAGGTAGAGGCTTCGTCAAAAATCTATTTTACAAAGTTATTGTATCGACTAATTCACATCTATAATTTTAGAATTTCTCTTTCTTTGCAAAATTTCTTGTCTACTCTTCTCTGCCAAATTTTCCGTCATCTTTGACAAGTTCTATTTTTCTCTCTTCTACTATTTTTGATATGGAAACAATCTTTGTGAGATCCATTAACCTTGCAACTCGGTTTTGATACTGTCATATGCTTTGAGCCAAAAGAAAAAAGAAAAAAAAAAACAGGGACAGGGTGACGTCTAAAATTACCTCACTAGAGGTATGAGATGGTCGAGAGCACTCGTTGTTGCGAAGGTACGAGATTGTCAAGAGGACTAGCTGTTACATCTAAAACTTGCGAAGATCTGTCAGGGAGACATATTCGAAGGTCCAAATATATGTTTGCGTGTGCGCCTGCACTGTCGTGTCCATCCATCTATATATATGTGCGTGTATCAACATTTTGGTACTATTTGTATTGATCTGCATTCTGTTGAAGATCGTTAGAGAAATCATTCTATCTGTGCGTGTGAGAGAGAAAGAGAGAGAGATGCGTCTCATTTCCATCAGAAGCTCTGCGATCTCTATATTGCTCTGCGTTCTTTTGTTTATTGGCGCAGAAACCATCATTGCATCTGAGGTGAGCTGTAGTTTTCATCTCAATTGCACAACGTTGTGGCCGTCTAATGCGTTTGCTGATTTTGCTTCTTCATCTCACTGCGTTTGCTGATGTTGCTTCTTCATCTCACTTCAGCTCTTGGTTCTTTGTTGGCAGTGTGGCAACTTCATGGCATCGTGTCGAAATGTGGAGCTTCTCGATCATGGTTCCAGCTTGCAGGCTTTGTGCGAGAGTCGCAACAATGGAGGTTTGATAGCGTCAAAGATTGACCTGAACCAGGAAATCTCCAATGACGATGGCATTCTGCAGTGCGAGCTCTTCTTTAACAACCCTCCCAACTTCAGATGCGACTTCTCACATTCCTGTTACGGCATGTTCTTGCAGGGTTCAGTACTCAAAGCCCATTGTCGCAACAGAAAAGGCCTATACGGGATAACCTCAATTGACCTAAACTCTTGCGTTACGAACGAGCGCGGGCGCCTTGACTGGGCATCGTGCTAGATTGTTACGCATCTCACAGCTTGTTTGAGCTCTTCTGGCCTGACACTTTTTTTAAGAGATTATCTTAAAACTGAAGTCCTGACAATACATAAAAATGGCTGTTCTATTTAATCTAGAAACGCATATTGTTTTGTACATAGAAACGAATATTGTTTTGTCTGTATCTCCTTCTTCTACTATCGTTCTGGTTCGTGATCTTAACCATAGTCTCATTCGGTAGACAAATGCGTTTTCAGGTATGTGTCTCTCGGCTACACTAATTCTAATTCTTGCTTTTTATGATCTCAATCACGCTGTTCTGTTCGTGTTTTCTTTCTTTTGCGTTTGTTCTCTTGCGTTATGATCTCATTCGTGATCCTTTTCAATCTATAAGTGCACGTTTTAATGAGTAATTTTCATTCTAGTTCTCGCTCTGCTTATGGTCTCACCGATAATAACGTGACCGCTGAGGCACGTTTCTCAAGCGTATTTTTTGACGATTCGGTGTAAAAAATGCGTTTCTCTGCTCATACTTCCCCCTCTTCATTACCCATGGTCTTTTGATTACTATTTCTGTTTCTTGCTCAATCGCATCTCATTTTGTTCTTGAGATTGATATACTTCAGTGTCGAAGTGCACTCTTTAATCCATATTTCACTCTTGATTATCTCAGCAATGAGGTCCTCCAACGGAGAATAATGTCGCCCTGAAGCAAGAGCTATGACAATAGAAATCAAAAGACATGGAACACTACGTTACGGAAGTAGAGCGTGTCTGATGCAACGTGAGAATAGATATGGAAATTGAAGAAGATGGAACATCATTGCTAAGCAAGGGAAGAAGAGGCTTTCTTCTCCCCTGTGTGAATAGACATGTTTAAAGCAATGAAATTTATTCATAGATAGTAGCACATAGCATTAGCTTCTACCCTTTCTAAGTCCACCAGTAGTTCATATCCCATCTTCCGTCATTTATTTAAACGATGGGGGTATTGAACAAAATATAAGCAATGATGTTTTATTGATTTCTCGAAGAAACGATGAAGACATTTCTCCAACTCTTGTTGCGAATCTGTTGTCATCGTGCTTAGTATTTCATTGTTAATCTTTTGGAAATGTTTAGTATTTCATTGTATTGATTATCGTTCATTTGTCAATGATTTCGCTGTTGGAAAGATGAATGAAATTTAGCGTTTGGACCGAATTAAGTGACGCCAACGACCTGTTTGCAATAGTCAATTGATTTTATCAAAGTGTTAGCTTCAAATTCATGACTTCATGTTGAAGGTCTTGTGTGTTCTTCATGTCATACATGGTGCAAAAAGAGTTGATGCAAGATAATTTTTTAAGGGGCTTCTATGGATGAGGCTTATGTGTTTCCTTCGGTCACCAAGTGTATGTGTGAGTTTTATTTCATTTTCATGCATGAGCTGTGATCATTCTAAGAATTTTGGAAAGAAGGGAACACCTTGACTTCAAGATGGATTTGGACTTTGATCTCCAGGTTAGTCGAGCATGGTTGGTGATTAGTGCAAAGACCCACTTTTTTTGATAGGGAATCTTAAGCAGGTGTTGTGTGTGGATGCCTAAGACATGTGTGGCATGTGTCTGGTTGCATGTGAATATATGTGTAAGTTATGCGACAATTTGACATGTGTTCATGTGTTTATGTGAGAGTAGAATATTTCGTGTGTTAGAACACATAAATGTCTGTGTGTATATAAATGTGTGCACAATGTTATGTGATTTATTTAATGCCTTCTTTGGGAAACCAAGAGGGTTAATTGGGTACTTGAAGATATGCTGCGTATGTATGTGAATGAAAATCAGGATAATTGGAGTGAATATTTGCCCTTAGTCAAGTTTTCACACAATAGAGGATGGCATGCATCTATAAACATGGCTCTATTGGAGGCTATGTATGGTTGTAACTGTTTGATTCAACCTTCGTTTTCGGGTTTATCAACTAAAGTAGAAGTATCTAAAGAGATGCTTCAGAAGTTGGATGAAGAACTTGGAAGAATTATGCAACACATAAAAGAAGCTCAAAAGAAGACAAAAGAAATTCCACGATTTGAAGACCACTTGAATTTCAAACAAATGACATGGTATTCTTTGAACTCAATCCTCACTGATCTAAGGTGTTGCTAGGGAAAGATGATAGACTTTCTCCTCCATATGCAGGTCCTTTTAAAGCTTTGAAAAAGATTGGATCTCTTGCTTATTTGTTGGAATAACCTAAAAATTTAAATGTTCATCGTTTATTTCATGTTAGCTTACTTGAATGATATGTACCTGATGTTGAGCATGTTTTGGAGGACAACTATAAAGATCATGGCTTTTTTAAGCTTCAACCTGAAATAATATTAGATAGGAGGGAAAGATTACTTAGAAATAGATCTATAGTAGAGATTTTGGTGAAATTGCACACTTATCCAGTAGAAGATTTGACTTGGGTGAACTTAGATGATTTTGTGGCACATTTTCCTTCTTTCCAACTATGAGAACAGAGTTTCAAAAAGGGTGGAAGAATTGTAAAAGGCTTTTCCATAGTAATTCATTTTGAATTCTCCAAATTACATTATGGGGGTAAAGTTTAGAGAGAACCATTAGGTAAATTTATGCATGTAGGAAAAATTTTGGAATGAAAAGTTTTAAATTCTCTCTCTAGACCTTATGCACATCATGTTCTCTGGTTGAAAATTGAACGTGAAGATGAAAGAATTAGGAAAAATTCTATATGATAAAAGGTAGATCATGCATAAGAGAATATAAGTGCCTCTATGAAATTTTTGTGAATCATGTTTTAAGTACCTCTTTGAGGCTCTACATTTAGTTCAATGTAAGAAAATGTCTTGATTTACTTTGTCTAGAATTTCTAAACTTGCACGACTCAAAATTAATACTTGGAGGCAGATTTGGACATAGGTAATCTATAACGCTATTGTGTAGATAAAAAAATAGCTTAAGCTAATTCCATGATTTTGATGCTTCCATGTTGTCATGCCTAATTACGAATATCTTTCGATATATCTTTTTAGTGCTTTTCTTCTATCTTTTGATAGGTACTACTAAAGAGAGCGCTTGACTACTACAAATGTATGTTTTTGTGAAAGTCATTGCAGAGAATCAAATTTTTCTAGATCTGGTGGATCACACACTTCTTTGGGTGGCGCTCAACTCTATTATAAGAAGACATATGCGTCAAAGGGAAAGATATCAAAAATCAAAGAATTACCTTGTGATTGAGAGTGAGAGTGAGAGCTTGATTGAGAGCGTGAGTGTGAATGAGATTGTGATAACTCGGGGGTGTTTCGAAGGTAGAGGCTTCATCAAGCAGCTATTTTACAATAGCTTTGATTTATTCACATCCATAATATAATAATTTCTTTTTTTGTGAGTCATATCTTGTCTACTCTTTTGCGCAAAATTTTCCCTTATCTTATGGAAGTTCTGTTTTTCTCTCTTCCACTATTCTTGAGTGATTGCAAGCTTGTGATTGAGGATTGATGGTCATTGAGAAAATGCTTCTCTCTCTCTCTCTCTTTCTATCTATGTCATCCCTTTGTTCTATAGCCACATATCCTGCAATCTTGTAGCATGTGAACCCATCTCTCTCTTTCTATCTATCTATATATCTCTCTCTCTCTTCCTCCCTCACTCCCTCTCTCTCTCTCTTTCTCTCTCTATCTCTCTCCCTCTCTCTCCCTCTCTCTCTCAATCACACACACTACCCATGCTTCCCCTCTTGTACTTCCACATCTACAATGAGAGAATGTACTCACCTTATACAACATAATAAAGAAAATTACCTATGACCCAATGCACACATATATTCCTTTACTTAGTGCTTGTGCTAAACTCAAAGATATGGACAATGGTATTGAAAAATATGTAGAGATTGAGTTAAAAAAAAAGACATTCATGTGGGAAGGACTGTCATCAACATGAATGTGAAATGTCGCTTGCATGCATTTCCTATAGAGGTATTTGATCAACTTGATGGAAGAGATGGATGGCATGGACATCTTTCATGGTGGGACATACTCAAGATGTCAATGTTTTACTTATAGGATGCAAAGCATCTGAACATTTGGATGCAATGGATTAGGTTTGAGGGTCCTGATCGCTCTAGACTCTTCAAGGAACATTTAAAACAAAATGTCAGTAAATGCTAGAGTGAGAGTTAATGTAGGGAATATCGGTGCCAAGCCTTGGTGGTGTCAAAAGTTATATTTGAGGGCCTAATTAAGGTTGTGAATCAGAGCCAAAATTAGCCTACTCTTTCACCTTTTTGGCCATGATTTTGGCACGTACTTACTCAATGTTGGAATTCAAGAAGGCCAATCTTGCCCTCTTTGGAGTCTATATAAGCAGATACTTGGTGCTCATTGAGGGGCATTAGACCATTGGCATGAGCATTACCAACATTATCAAGACAGATTACCACTCATCTTTGTCTCAATCTTAGATTACCATACTAGCATTCTCTTGCTAGTGGGGACTATTCTCTGCATTCTATTGCTATGTGCACATTGTTGTCCAGGTCACTCTTTGGTCATAATATAGAGTGGGGGATTCCCAATGGATTTCATTAGCATTAAAAAGTGATTGAGTCTCCTCTATATAGTCTCCTTACAACATTCTTTTGTTGATTATGTGTTGATTTTTTTCTAGTTTTTGGAATGGCATGCTAGCCCATTGTATTATCCATTCGAAGATTTTTGAGTCCCTCTGAAATCATTTAGTGAGCAAAGAAATTGGGGTGTTCTCTCATATGTGGAATTGTCAATTTTTGTCTTTGTATCTTTATGGTTCGTCTACCTACATTTATTGTATTTGTACACAAAAATGTTATAGGGTATACTTCCCTAAGGAAGAACCTCCCTTGAGTAGAATAAGTACTAGAAGTGCCATGGTTGGATACCCCAGTACTTCCTCTACAAGAGGCATCATGCATAGAGGGATCGGTACCTTATCATGATTGATATCCTTCCTCTTTTGTCCCTTCACCTCATCCATATGGGCCTCTTCATGATATTCTTGTACTACATTTAACAAACGTAAATAAATCATCTAGATGATCTCTTATCTTCTTACTCAAACATCAATATCCACAATATGTAAAAAAAAATTGATTTCCTTTTTCATAGGCTTAGGAACATAACCCCTTGTTTGCATTGAAACAAATAAAAAAAATTAATGATTATTGTTGTAAATAAAGTTAAAAGAAATAGTTTCAATAATACATATACTTTCAAATGTACCAACAAAATGGTGATGGCCCATTTGGCCTAAGCACAACATATGGCTTGATTCAACTCTCTTCTTTCCAACAACCTTTGTTTATTCAATGAAACAGAACTACATAGATTAAATATAAGATATTTATAAAAAATATGAAATTATAACTCACAATATTGTAAAGTATTTTTCATATCTTTTGCTAAGGAAATGATTCCAAAAGACATATCCATATGTGAAAATATTCCCCCACCTCATGGGAGAAGTATTCTCTCCCTCCATCTAACCTTAGCCTTTTTAGTGATTTACCTGTTTGATTCTCCACAAGAGCCAAATATCTTTTGAAACATGAAAAAACTTCATCTTTGTGTTTCATAAAGAATAGGATAGTCCATCTGCTTCAATCATCAATAAAGGAGACATAATACCTTGATCCAGATATTGAAGCTTCCTTGCTAGGTCCCCATACATCTGTATGAACCAACTCCAAGAGATCTCCATGCATATAACCTTTCTTCATGAATGGTAACCTGTGAGACTTTCCAAATTGACATGCACTACACTTATAAATCATATGTTGTTTTGATAAATTAGGGAGTCCAAGTACACTTTGGTCCCTGCAAATTTGCTTTAATGACCTTTCACCAATATGTGCTAACCTTTTGTGCCATATTTCCAATTCTGTGAGTGTCTGACTACAATAATTAAAGAGAGAAATGTTTCTAGTGTCTTGTAATTCAAATGTGAACAATCTACCTGTCTTTTCACCTTTTGCAATTCTTTTGAATCCTTGACTTGGATCTTCAACAAATGCTCCTGCTTTTGTGAACCTGACTTGCAACCCTTTCTCTACTATCTGCCCAACACATATCAAATTATTTGTAATGGTAGGGACATAGAGTACCTTACTAAGTAGGTTGATGTTTTCATCAGGTGCTTTGACATTGCCTATTTTCTCCACAAGATGTCTTGTATCATCTCCTATTTGTACCTCATGCTTATTCCTTGGATCTTCTAAATCTGATAGGAGCGCCACATTTCCTGCCACATGATTTGAACAACCTGAATCTATGTAGAAAACATGCTCATCAGATTTACCTTGTGGCATAGCCATGTTCATGATCAATAATGAATCCTCTTTGTTTGAGTCTTCTGTGTAGTTATTGAAGTCCCTCATTCCTTTGTAGCCTCCTTGATAGTTTGAATGATTGTAGTTTTTGTAGTTGGCATTATAATTATTGAACCTTCCTCTTGAGTAGCCATAACTTCCTCTATTGTATCCTCTGCCTCTTTGATTCCTGGAATTCCTAAAGCAATTTTAAGTTGTATGATTAGTTAATCCACAAATAGAACATGAGTTGGAGTCTTGGGATCTCCCCGTGCCTTGTCTACCTCCTCTTCCTCTACCTCTGCCATGTCTTCCTCTACCTGTATAGTTAGCTTGATATGTACCTGCTTCATCATCCACTTTCTTTGCCTTTCTTTTGTTATCTTTGGACTTGCTTTTATCAGTGTATAAAGCTGAAGATTGATTACCTTTAGAGCTTTCTCCATTTTTTATAAGCTTTTCCTCTTGAGTAAGTAGTTGTCCAATGAGTGTATTGAAATCAGGTACATGCATGTCCATGTACAAATCCATAGCTGTCGTGAATGCTTCCCACTTGTCATCTACCTTCAAGCCATTGATGACCTGCCTTACAAATTGCTCTTCATCTATTACCTCTCCAATGCTTCCCAACTGATCCGCTATGTCCTTGAGCTTTGTGACAAAATCAGTCACATTTTGTTTGGGAGCTTTCTTGAGAGTTGTGAAATCGAGCCATAGTTGATGCTACCTAGCTTTGGTACTTGAAGAGAAGAAGGCTTCGGCATCCCACACTTCCTGAGATGTCTTACAACTTCTAATGTCAGGCAACAAAAAATCTGAGATAGAGTTGAGGAGATAAGACCTTGCAAGTGCATCCTTGGAGCACCACGTGCTCAATCTTTTTTGCTCTTCTTGTGTTGGTTGACTTTTGTTCTTGAAACTTGGCATAACTTCATCTCCAGCCACATAACAATATAAACTTCTACCTTGGAGATAAGCTTCCATTCTTAATGACCAAGCTAAGTAGTTACCTCTATCCAATTTGTCAATTGATGAAGGAAATCCATCTGCGATGTTGTCCAACCTTGCTCTGATACCACTGTGAAGAGATGGATAGGTATGTGCTAGAAGATGAAGAGGTGTTGCAAAATCCTTGATCTCCACCAGCCAAATGAACTCCAAGAGTATATGGTGGGCCCTTTTAGCTTGCCAATGGATGCATTAGACACCTTATGTACCTTGGAAGATCACTCTCAAAAAGATAGATCAAAACAGATAAGTTGGAGTTAGCTCAGAGGTGAAGAACTTGCTATTTTGGTTCATACACTTGTCTAGTGTTTTGCATAATTCTCTGAGCACAGTAGCAATTAGCTTAATTCCTCTCGGGGAAGTATAGTTAACTTAAAGAGCTAACTTTGAAGAGTAATCTCATAAAAAATAATGAGCCACATACTGAGAATGATGTTTAGCAAGTGATGACATCATCCAGATTTTCACGGGCTGCTACAGTAATGAGACCAGTGAGCAGAAAAATGAACATAACTCAAGATTTAAGAATACAATGATTATGAAATTTGTACGCTTATCCTAGAAAGTCTGTTGAATCCAACAAGCTTTAAATCATTGAATTTGGGTAAGTACACACTAAGAAACATCTCTAACAAGATGAGTAAAAGAGTCGGGTACGTGACAGAGAAGTGAAAATGAACGGATAGGGTTGGCTTCAACTAAACATAACTGAAGATTGCAATACCCAAATGAAACAAAAATTGGTGAGCATATATAGACTTATAGAGCTAACTTTACCAAGTTAAATCACTGAAAATGATGCACCAAGCTCAGAGAAACCATCTCTGCAATCTGACTGAGAAAACTGAGAGATATGGCAGTGAGTAGTACACTTCACAAGAACATGGAAATATGAACTCAAATGATCATGAAAATGAAAGTATATTGCTTGTACAATACAATGGACTTACTGATACATATGTGTGCCTTAGAATCACACCTTGATATGGCATAAAGCTCAGCTCTTGGAGGTCTTCACATAGGTCTCTCTAACCACGACTAAAGCTGCCATCTATTTATAGTTGAGTTTGGGAGGCTAACTTCCCTCAATCACTTTCCAATCAATTAGTGATTGATTTGATTCTCTATCTACCACAAATCATGAATTCGTGGCTCCTCTTTCCCTTTTTGATCAAGTGGAGTCAACCACTTAAGATTCTTTCACTTTTACATTAAGTAAACTCTTCAAAAGTTACAAGAGGTAGTTCACAAGTGAACTTTACATTGTCTTCATTTTAAGGCTTCTTCTATGAATTTGTAGGACTCAAGCCAATACTTAGGCTTATCATAGACTTGCTCCAACAACTATGAAAGATGCCCTATACTAAGCCTCACAACTGGAAGTGGCCAGAGTAGGCTACTTCTTGCTCAACCAAGATATACATGAGCTAGCAAGCATGAAGCAAAAACCATTGGTGGACACACACAGATCATAGCAAACAATCCAATCACTCTTAGAAAAAGAATGCAAATCTAGTGGTAGTAATCCCCCCTTTGGATAAAAGAATCCAAGTAGCCGGGTACCACTCAAGTAGTGAAAGATGCGCTTAACTACCTGGTAATGCTTGACACCTAGGCAATGCATAAAACTGCTCATCTGCGAGACGACAAACTGAATATCTGGGCGAGTAATGCATAAGTAAATCAAGCATCCAACAATCTGCTGATAGAGAACAACATCAAATGCATCTCTAGCATCATGAAGACTCAATCGTAAACTTGTGTCCATAGGAGTGGCAATAGGCTTATAGTCTTCAAGTCTAAAACACTGCAATAATGTGTAAATATATTTCGTTTGACACAAATCCATTCCACTATCAACTTGCATAAACTGAATGCCCAAATAGTGATGCAAATGCCCTAAATCAGACATCTCAAATGAGGCATGCAAATCAACCTTACAATTAGCAATATGCATGTCATGAGGACCAGTGAGCAGCATGTCATCAACATATACCATAATGATCAGAAGCACATGATTAGCATGCTTAACATATAAGGTGCTTTTAGTTGGACTATTCTCAAAACCATGTGCAATCGGATAGGCATGTATCTTTTCATACCAAAGACGTGGTGCTTGCTTTAAACCATATAATGCCTTCTTTAACCTGCACACCTGGTTTTCATGCCCTTTCTGCACATAGCCACGGGGCTGAAAAACATGTACTTCTTCATGCAAGTCATCATTAAAAAATTTTGTTTTAATGTCCAATTGATGTACATTCCAACCATGATGAGCTGCAAGTGCACAGATGCTACGAATCGTAGTCATTCAGCAAGTAGGAGCAAAGGTTTCATCAAAATCAATGCCTCTTTCCTGTGCATAACCCTTTGCAACAAGCCCAACCATAACCTATCAACTGTTCCGTCAAGTTTACGCTTGAGCTTGTATACCCACTTTGTGCCAATGGGCTTCTTGCCAGGAGGCAAGTCACATAAAGACCAGGTACCATTCTTCATTATAGCATCATATTCAGATTACATAGCAGCCATCCAATTTTTTGAATTTGGTGCTTCTTCAAATAAAATAGGCTCATTCTCATCATAGAGACTAGACACAGCCATCACATAGCAATCTGATGCAAAAGAGGCAATATGAGAGCCTGACCGAGTACAATATGATAGAGGTGCATCTAATTTGCTGTCACAGAAAGTCTGCACAGCCATTTTGGCATAGTTCTTGCTTGCTCAATATCAGCTCTCTCATCAACAAGTGCATCATGTAAATCTACATGAGAAATGGGATGATCTGCATCATGACATGAAACCTGGAAAGGCTAAGGAGTTGCCTCATTAGGACCAGCACTAGACTATCCACCTGTAAAAAGAGGCAACAAAGTATCATACATGTCTTTAGAGCTAACAGATGTCTCCTTAGTACATGAAAGCAATGGCTGAATACAATCTTCCACAAACACAATATCATAGCTAACCAGAATGCATTTAGTCTATGGACGATACAGATGATAGCCTTTACTTTCAGAACTTTACCAACAGAAAATACATTTTAATGCTTTATCATCTAATTTTCTACAATGTGTTCAAGCACTAATGCGTATGCCAGACAAACAAAAACATGTATATGAGCAACAAATGTCTTGCGACCATGTGAAGCCTCATATGGAGTGATAGACTACAGTGCTTTAGTGAGACACCTGTTAAGTACATATGCTGCACACATGACAACCTCAAGCCAGAAACTATGTGGTAAAGCATGACTCTTGACCATACACCTCGACATCTCCATGAGTGACCTGTTGTTTCGTTTAGCAACTCCATTATGTTGAGGTGTATATGGCACTATACACTGATGTTTTATCCCACGTTCAGCCAGAAATGCATTAACGTTAAAAGATATATATCCCCTCCCCCCGATCAAAACGGAGGGTGCCCATTTTACATGCTGATAGATTTTGAGCCAAAAGTAGAAACTGTTTGAAGCACATAAACACTTTGGACTTTACCTTCAATGAATATACCCATGCATGCTCGGAAAAATCATCGATGAAAGTCACAAAGTAAAGATAACTCCCAAAAGAAGGTGTCTGCATAGGACCACAGACATCACTATGTACAAGCTACAATTTTTGAGTAGCCCAAACTGAACCAACTTTTGGAAAGGAAGAACGTTGTATTTTGCCCAAAATATAACTTTCACAAACATGTTTTTCGGGTGCCTCAAGTTTGGGCAAAGAGAACACTATTTTGGATTTATGCAGGCGTAGCAAACTAGCAAAATTCAGATGAACAAAGCGTGCATGCCAAAGCTTTGCATCTGACATAGCCTTATAATCATGTATTGCACATGCCAAATCATTAACAGATCTTTCATAGTTTATGAGCTTATACAACCCACGACATAAGATGCGAGAAGCAATAATGACGACGCCATTTGACATATCATGAACTGTACATCTTTTATAAACAAATTTCATAACCAAGCCAATCTTGGCTAATGCAGAAACTGATAACAGATTTTTCTTGATCCTTGGGACAAACAAAGCATCTAACAAAGTGAAAGAACTACCATCAGCAGTAGTCAAAATGATCTTACCAACTCCTATAAGAGGATAGGAGTTGTTGGTGCATGTAACAATATTCCTTATAGGAGCAGGCTCAAGTGAAGAGAAGAAACTGTGCTACGAGGTAATATGTTTGGTCGCCTCACTATCAAAGTACCAAACATCTGCATCTACTGCAGACATGCACTACTCATGAGAAGATGGGTGAAAACTACAAACAATAGTAAATGCCCATTCTTCTTCTTGCACAAGATTAGCACACTCTGTTTTCAGTGTAGAGGCCTTTGCAACAACCATTCTAGCCTCTTTCTTCTTTGCCTCTTTAACAACTAGTTTTGGACAGTTCTTGAGGACAATTTGCTTTATAGTATTTGCAAAAAAAAATTTGCTTTCTTGATTTCTTCTCATCTTTGTCTTCCTTCTTCGAATGTGCTACATTTTCAGATTTTTGCTTACTATTAGAAGAGATCCATTTACCTTTGCCCTTCTGAGTAGCCAGGAAAGCTTGATTTGCAACACACATAATAGACCTATTCTGCCTAGGCTGGTCTTTCTACAACAAAAGAGAGACTAGCTCCTCAAATGACAAGGCATTTAGATTGCCTTTCATCATCAAATGAAGAGTAGAAGCAAAACTCTGATATGAGTCTGGAAGTCCATTCAGAATGGTCTGCAGAAGTGAGCTATCAGCAAAAATCAATTGTTCTTTCAAATCCTTGATCTTTGTGAGAAAACTATCCATAGAATCACCTTCATTCATGTGCTCACTGTCCAATTGTTTTCGGACATAAGCAACATGAGCTTCATTCCTAGCTTGGTACAATGTGGTAAGTGTATACCAAGCATCCTTAGCTATCCTGCAAGAGCAAATATGAGGAATAATAGTGCTTTTGATAGACAAAGATATCAATGCATGTTGTCTGAGCATCTTTGCCATCCCAACGAATTTGCTCTGCAGTAGGTGCAAGAGAAACAACAACGTGAACAGGATATCATCATCTTCAATACCATCTCGATCACCCAGCACCTGTATTTGTAGTACCTATATTTGCAGGTGTAACATGACATTTTTTCAACACCCTGCACAATATTCCCCAGTCTTTTTGTGACCAATACATGTGTCTATCTATCTATCTATCTATCTATCTATCTATCTATCTATCTATCTATCTATCTATCTATCTATCTATCTATCTATCTATCTATCTATCTATCTATCTATCTATCGATCTATCTATCTATCACAATAGTGAATGTATTACCACTAGAATGTACAAAGATAAGTAGCCCATTAGGGCAATAGGCGTATATACAAGCCGGGGGAAAAAAACCTCCTAAAGAGGGAAAAAAGTGCCGGGTTTTCCTAGAGTTTTCACACACATCACTACCTAAATATATCAACAGCATTGTCATGACCAAAAGTCATTCAAATTACTTGAATTTTAACTTGTTGGAAATTTATTTGTGTGTACTTTCTCTAGCTCAAATATCTTCCTCAAAGGATATATATTTAGGGAGTTATCAGTCCGAGAGTGATATTGAATTCTTTAGCATACTTGTGTGGACAGGTAGTTCATCTTTGTCAGTTTTGTTTCCTAATGTAAACTTGTCCAAATTAAGTTATTTATAGCTGGTTAGAAAGCTCTCTTTTTTTACTTTGATTGTATTAAAGGCATAGGTCCATTTGAGTTTTGTATTGAGAGCAACAAGCTATCTAAGGTGCAGCTGTTTGTCCAAGTGCTGGACATACAAGGGTTCACTACACGTTTTCATTGCGCATAGGAGAACTCATTCTCCACAGTTGGTATCAAAGAAAACTTTGTGCTGAAGCTTCATAAACAAAGGTGGAGTTAAAGCAAAGTAAAAGAGGAGCTACAAAACAAGGGGGAGCTTCATAAACTCAAGAGCAAAGGACAATATAACTATTCGAGTAACTCTCAAAGTTTTTGATAGTCTTCAATGGCTGACTTGGGTCAACAAGTAGAGAAATTGGATAAGGATAACTATCCTTTGTGGAAGTTTAGAATGACCAACTACCTAATGGGAAAAGGCTTGTGGGGTATTATGAGCGGTGATGATGCTCAACCTCAAATCAATCAAGCTATAACTACTTAAGTCCAAAGGAGCAAAGCAAAAGAATGGGAAGAGAGGAATAGGAGAGTCATGTTTCTCATTTCACAAGTCATTACTAATGCCATGGTAGGGCATATTCAACATCTAGAGAAAGCTAAGGATGCTTCCGAAGCTCTTGAAAGCAAATAGGCAAATATACTTTGATGATTAAGGAGCTAAGTGATGCTTTAGCTTCTATTGGCAGAACGGTTGAAGACAAAGATCTTGTGTGTTATACTCTCAATGGATTGAGAGAAGATGAAAGATGGAAGCCTTTTATAACTTCCATGAACTTGAAAGATGCAAATCTAGGTTTTGAACATCTAATTCCTCATGTGGTCACAGAAGAGCTTAGCTTTGGTGGCCCCAAAGGAAAGGACAACCACAACCAAATGTTATATGTAGGTCGAGGTAAAGGAAGGAACTCAAGAGGAGGATCAAGAGGAAAAGGAAGAGGTCACAACAACTCCAACTACAATAAAGAAAATTCGGAGAACAACAAGGATGCATCAAATGCCAACACACAAGGAAGAGGTTGAGGTAGAAGTAGAGGAAGAGGCCGAGGCTCCTACAATTCTCATAAAGGTATAACATGCTATTATTGTGGTAAAGTAGGACACTATGCTAGTGATTGTTGGTTGAAGAATGGACGACCAAATGGAGGCAATCAAACGAGCCAAAGCGACTATGCAAGCACCTCAAGTGAAGGAAGTAAGGACACACTACTTGCAATGAGACATGAGTAGAGAAGCTCTTGTGAAGATGACAAAAAATGGTACATTGATTCAGGTTCTAGTAACCATATGTCATGCCAAGGAAGTTTGTTCACTAATCTACAGGTACCAAGTGGAAAAGGTGTTGATATATTTAGGTAGTGATGTGTGTGAACACTCTAGGACCGCTGGGGCACTTTTTTCCCTCTTTAGGAGGTTTTTTTCCCCCGGCTTGTATATACGCCTATTGCCCTAATGGGCTACTTATCTTTGTACATTCTCTAGTAATACATTCAGTATTGTGTGTTTGTGCTCCAAGCTTCTTCTTCTTCCTTGTGCTGTTCGCGTGCTTCCGCAGACGTCTATCTCCAACAATTGGTATCAGAGCAGGTCGTCCCTTCTTCTAGGGCGCCATCGACACTCCTCCGTTTGCAGTCTCAGATTCGCACGAAATTTGGTGAGCATACTCAGGGTGTTTCCGAGATCAAAACATCTTCGCTTTGTGGTGCCGAAATCGCGATTTGAGCTCGTTTCGGCCTCGGAACGCACTATCGCAGTGCTTGTGCAAGCTATTTTGTCCTTTTGTGCCAAAGGTATATACCAGTTTCTGTTCGCCAGTTTAAGCGTCTCGAAGTCTGCTACAGGTCTAGCAGAACTCGTCTGGGCAGTTCCGTTCAACTTTTTGAGATACATCAATTTTTTGCATCAAGGTATTTTAGTCACCGGCCATGGCTGAAAGCAGTGATGTATTCTGTATGTTGGCTGTTGAGGATAAGTTGGATGGTACCAACTACCCATTATGGGCTTATATGATGCGACATGTACTAGTTGCAAAAGGATTGTGGAACATTGTGCAGGGTGTTGAAAGACGTCCTGTTACACCTGTAACGAAAGGTACTACAAATACAAGTGTTGGAGTTGATGAAGATGGTGTCGAGGATGATATTCCGCAGATTCCTGTTCGTGCTGTTGTTTCTGTTGCACCTACTGCAGAGCAGATTCGTTGGGATGGCAGAGATGCCCAGGCACATGCATTGATAGCTTTGTCTGTCAAACGTGCCATTATTCCTCACATTCGCTCTTGCAGAACAGCAAAGGATGCTTGGGATACACTTACCACTTTGTACCAGGCTAGGAATGAGGCTCGTGTTGCTTACCTCTGAAAACAGTTGGAGAGTGAGCACATGAATGAAGGTGATTCTATGGACAGTTTTCTTTCAAAGATCAAAGACCTGAAGGAACAATTGATTTCTGTTGATGAGGTTATACCAGATAGCTCACTTATGCAGACTGTTCTGAATGGTCTTCCTGATTCATATCAGATTTTTGCCTCTACTCTTCGGTTGATGATGAAAGGCAATCCGAATGCCTTGTCATTTGAGGAATTAGTCTCTGTTCTGTTGCAGGAAGATCAGTCCAGGCAGAACAGGTCCATTATGCATGTTGCAGATCAAGCTTTCCTGGCTACTCAGAAGGGCAAAGGAAAATGGAGCTCTTCTACTAGTAAGCAGAAATCTGCAAATGCTGCACAATCGAAGAACCAGGATAAAGATGAGAAGAAATAAGAAAAGCAAAAATTGTTCTGCAAGTACTGTAAAGGAAATGATCATATTATAAAGAACTGTCCAAAACTGGCTGCTAAAGAGGCAAAGAAGAAAGAGGCTGGAATGGTTGTTGCAGAGGCCTCTACACCAAAAACAGAGTCTGCAAATCTTGTGCTGGAAGAAGAATGGGCGTTTACTACTGTCTGCAGTTTTGACCCATCTTCTCATGATCAGTGCATGTCTGCAATAGACTCAGATGTTTGGTACTTTGACAGTGGGGCGACCAAACATATTACCTCGCAGTGCAGTTTCTTCTCTTCACTCGAGCCTGCCCCTACAGGGAATACTGTCACATGCGCCAATAACTCCTCTTATCCTATTATGGGAGTTGGTAAGATCATTCTGACTACTGCTGATGGTAGTTCTTTCACTTTATCAGATGCTTTATTTGTGCCAGGGATCAAAAAGAACCTGTTATCAGTTTCTGCATTAGCCAAGATTGGCTTGGTTGTGAAATTTGTTGATGACAGGTGTACAATCCATGATCTCTCAAATGGCGATGTGATTATTGCTTCTGGCATTTTATGTCGTGGGTTGTATAAGCTCATAGACTATGAAAAATCTGTGAATGATTCGGCATGTGCAGTTCATGATTCTCAGGCTATGTCATATGCAAAGCTTTGGCATGCATGCTTTGGTCATCTGAATTTTGCTAGTTTGTTACGCCTGTAGAAATCTGAAATGGTGTCCTCTTTGCCCAAACTTGAGGCACCTGGAAAACATGTTTGTGAAGGCTGTATTTTGGGCAAAATGCAGCGTTCTTCCTTTCCAAAAGATGGTTCAGTTCAGGCTACGCAGAAATTGCAGCTTGTACATAGTGATGTCTGTGGTCCTATGCAGACACCCTCTTTTGGAAATTACCTTTACTTCATGACTTTCATTGATGATTTTTCCAGGCATGCATGGGTATATCCACTCAAAGCAAAGTCCGAAGTGTTCATGTGCTTCAAACAATTTTTGGTTTTGGCTGAAAATCTGTCAGCATGTAAAATGGGCACCCTCCATTCTGATCGAGGGGGGGAATATATGTCTTCAGATTTTAATGCATTTCTGGCTGAACGTGGGATAAAACACCAGTGTACAGTGCCGTATACACCTCAACAGAATGGAGTTGCTGAAGGAAAGAACAGGTCACTCATGGAGATGGCGAGGTGCATGGTCAAAAGTCAGGCTTTACCACATAGTTTCTGGGTTGAGGTTGTCATGTGTGCAGCATATGTACTGAACAGGTGTCCCACTAAAGCGTTGCAGTCTATCACTCCATATGAGGCTTGGCATGACCGCAAGCCATCTATTGCTCATCTGCGTGTTTTTGGTTGTTTGGGATATGCATTAGTGCCTGAACAACATCGCAGAAAATTGGATGATAAGGCAGTAAAATGTATTTTTGTTGGGTACAGTTCTGAAAGTAAAGGCTATCGTCTGTATCATCCACAGACTAAACGCATTCTGGTTAGTTGTGATGTTGTCTTTGTGGAAGATGCTATTCAGCCATTGCTTTCATGTACTAAGGAGACATCTGTTAGCTCCAAAGACATGTATGATACTTTGATGCCTCTTTTTACACGTGGATAGGCTAGTGCTGGTCCTAATGAGGCAACTTCTCAGCCTTTGCAGGTTTCATATTATGATGCAGATCATTCCATTTCTGATGCAGATTTACATGATGCACTTGTTGATGAGAGAGCTGATATTGAGCAGGCAAAACTATGCCAAAATGGCTGGTGAAGACTTTGCGTGACAGCAAATTAGATGCATCTTTGTCATATCGTACTCGGTCAGGCTCTCATAGTGCCTCCTTTGCATCAGATTGCTATGCTATGGCTGCATATAGTCTCTATGATGAGAATGAGCCTGTTTCTTTTGATGAAGCACAAAATTCAGAAAATTGGATGGCTGCTATGCAATCTGAATATGATGCTATAACGAAGAATGGTACGTGGTCTTTATGTGACTTGCCTCCTGGCAAGAAGGCCATTGGCACTAAGTGGGTATACAAGCTAAAGCGTAAACCTGATGGTACAGTTGACAGGTATAAGGCTAGGCTTGTTGCAAAGGGTTATGCACAGGAAAGAGGCATTGATTTTGATGAGACCTTTGCACCTACATGCCGTATGACTACTATTCAGAGCATTTGTGCACTTGTAGCCCATCATGGTTGAATGTACATCAGTTGGACATTAAAACAACATTTCTGAATGGTGACTTGCCTGAAGAAGTGTATGTTTTTCAGCCCCATGGCTTTGTGCAGAAAGGGCATGAAAACCAGGTTTGCAGGTTAAAGAAGGCATTATATGGTTTAAAGCAAGCACCACGTGCTTGGTATGAGAAGATACATGCCTATCTGATTGCACATGGTTTTGAGAACAGTCCAACTGAAAGCACCTTATATGTTAAACGTGCTAATGATGTGCTTCTGATCATTGTTGTCTATGTTGATGACATGCTGCTCACTGGTCCTATTGAGACACATATTGCTGATTTTAAGGCTGATTTGCATGCCTCATTTGAGATGTCTGATTTGGGGCATTTGCATCACTATTTGGGCATTCAATTTATGCACGTTGATGGTGGAATGGCTTTGTGTCAAACGAAATATATTGACACATTATTGCAGCGTTTTGGCCTTGAAGACTGTAAGGCTATTGCCAATCCTATGGAGACAGGTTTACGATTGAGTCTTCATGATGCTGGAGATGCATTTGATGCTATTCTCTATCAGCAGGCTGTTGGAAGCTTGATTTACTTATGCATTACTCGGCCAGATATTTAGTTTGCTGTCTCACAGATGAGCAGATTTATGCATTGCCTAGGAGTCACGCATTGGAAAGCGGTTAAGCGCATCTTTCGCTACTTGAGTGGTACTCGGCTACTTGGGTTGTTTTATCCCAAGGGGGGATCACTACCGCCAGATTTGCATGCTTTTTCTGACTCAGATTGGGCTGGTTGCTATGACACTCGTGTGTCCACCAGTGGTTTATGCTTCATGCTTGGTAGCTCATGTATATCTTGGTTGAGCAAGAAGCAGCCTACTGTGGCCACTTCCAGTTGTGAGGCTGAGTATAGGGCAGCTTTCACAGCGACTGTTGAGTGTGTGTGGCTCAGACGCCTTATGGCTGATTTGGGTGTTGGTCAGTCTTCTGCCACCACCATCTTCACTGACAGTCAGAGCGCATTGGCAGTTGCGAGGAACCCTGTGTTCCATGCTCGCACTAAGCACATTGAGGTGCATTATCACTATGTCAGGGAGAGGTTCTCTACTGGGGAGATCAGCTTGGCATATGTGCCCACGCAGGAGAACATTGCAGACCTTTTCACGAAGGCTCTGCCTAGGGAGAAGTTTGAAGCTTTCCGCAAAGTTTTGGGCTTACTTCCTTTTTTGGAGTGATTTCCACATAGCTTGGCACTTCCTTATACATGAGTGCCAACTCCTTGTTCACCGCATCACTCGCAGGGGGGATTTGTTTGATATATTTAGGTAGTGATATGTGTGAACACTCTAGCACCGCCGGGGCACTTTTTTCCCTCTTTAGGAGGTTTTTTTCCCCCGGCTTGTATATACGCCTATTGCCCTAATGGGCTACTTATCTTTGTACATTCTCTAGTAATACATTC
Source organism: Ceratopteris richardii (assembly GCA_020310875.1). Taxonomy (NCBI): domain Eukaryota; kingdom Viridiplantae; phylum Streptophyta; class Polypodiopsida; order Polypodiales; family Pteridaceae; genus Ceratopteris; species Ceratopteris richardii. The sequence continues at coordinate 106,484,081 of CM035422.1, read as the reverse complement.
AGTATTGTGTGTTTGTGCTCCAAGCTTCTTCTTCTTCCTTGTGCTGTTCGCGTGCTTCCGCAGACGTCTATCTCCAACAAAAGGATGTGTTGAAATAGGTGATGATACTCAACACATGATTGAACATATTGGAGATATAAGGCTTGGAGATACAAGTAGAGCAATGGTACTATCTAATGTTCTTCATGTTCCTACAATTTCAAAGAACTTGATTTCAATGGGAAAAATGGTAGAGAATGTTTATCATGTCATATTGAATGAGAATGGGTGCTTCATAAAGAATCCAAAGGAAGGCTCCAAGGTCATTGCTCGAGGTAGAGGAGAAGGATGTTCACTTTGGACGTCCGACATCCACATGGAAAGGCCATGTACATTCAATGTGGGAATAAGAAGATTTCATAGCTTGACATATGGCACAAAAGAATAGGACACATGAACATTCCAAAGCTGAAGGACATGAGCAAACGTGAAGTGGTAAGAGTTCTTCCAAAATTTAATAGCATTGGACTACATGAGTTATGTGAAGCTTGTCAACTAGGAAAGCAAACGAGGCAGCCATTCAAGAGGAGTGACTATGTGGCCACAAATGTCTTGGACCTGATACATATGGATGTATGTGGGACCAACCCAAGAGGCATCAATGGATGGTCATAGATCTTTTCTCACCTTCATTGATGATCACTCAAGAAAGGTATGGCTATTTTGTATCAAAAATCAAAGGTGTTTTCTATATTCAAAAGATTCAAAGTTGAAGTTGAAAAAGAAATAGGAAGGTCTATCAAAACCTTAAGGTCTGATGGTGGAGGAGAATACTTCTCGAAAGAATTTTCAGATTTTCTACAAGAGAATGGGATCAAAAGGCAGTTTACTTGTAGATATACACCACAACAAAATGGAGTAGTTGAGAGGAAAAATAGGCAAATTGCTGAAATTGCAAGATGCATGCTCAATGACATCTATTTGTAATCATGTTGATCACTATGAGCATTTGAAGTTCATTGTGTCTTACAAAGATAGTAAGTTTTTTGAGCTAGTTGATGCTCAAGCCTATCTATTTTGTATCGGCTCTTTCTCCTTGATGCTCCAAAGTAAATATTGCATTTTATTGTACTTATGGCATGCCAATAAGGTCGTTTTGAGTCTTGATAAGCTTAAGGGCTAGTCTTTGTGCCGATTGGCTGGACCAAACTTCGTCGCTTTGCAACTCACTTTTTTACCTCCTACAAGGTTCTCCAAGTTCTTTCATATTATAATCCAATTTTCATCAATCAGAGGGGAGTTCACCACCTCCTACCCATGCAACAAATTCTTTGGATATGTGTGCGATCTCACAAAAATCTCTGTTATTGATTTGTTTCTTAGTAGTCTTTTTCTCCTATCAAATACTACTTCAAGTTGAAGCTCAAAAGAGCCATCATCTTTTATCTCATACCTATCTTGCAAAACATAAGCAACATTAGGTATGTATCATTAAGCAAGTTAACATCATATAAAAGATGCAAATTTAAATGTTCAAGAAATTCCAGCAAATAAGTAAGAGATCCAACCTTTTCAAATTTTTAAAAGGAGATGCATATCAAGGAGAAAGTCTATGATCTTTCCCAAGCAAGAAGATAGATCACTGAGGATTGATTTTAAGAAATACCATGTCATATGTTTGAAACTCAAGTGATCTTATCTTCAAATCATAGAAGTTCTTTTGTTGTTTTTGAGCTTCTTTTACGTGTTGCTTAGTTTTTCAAGGTTCTCCATGCATCTTCTCAAGCATTTCTTTAGAAATTTCCGTTTTGTTTGGAAAACCTGAAAAGGAAGTTCCTGTTAAGCAATTATAACCATAGATAGCCTCAAACAAAGTTATTTTTTATAGATGCATGCTATGCACTATTGTATGCAAACTCGAATAAGGGCCAATATTCACTCCAATTATCCATGCTTTTCATTCACATACATATGCAACACATCTTCAAGTACTCGATTAAGCCTCTTGGTTTTCCCATCACTTTGGAAAGCTATACTCATACGAAGTTGAGTTTCAATCGATTCAAATGTTTCTCTTCAAAAGCGGTATGTGAATCTAGAGTCTCATTCAAAAATTATGCTTCTAGGCACTCCATGCAATGGGAAAATTTCTTTTACAAATAGTCTTGAAACATTCAAGGTAGTATAAATCTTTTTCATATGAAAGAAATGTGTCATCTTGGTATTTCAATCAACCACCACAAATATGGTATCATGTTTACCTCTCATCATAGGCAATTTAGTGATAAAGTCCATAGAGATAAGCTCCAACTTCTAATTTTGAACATCAAAAGGTTGAAGCATTCCAAACATTCTCTTAAACTTAGATTTTACTTGTTGAAACATTTACATTTGCTAACATATTTTCTGTAAGACAATAGTTACGCAATATAACACAGGAGCAATAACAGAGAAGATAACAGATATAGGAGAATCTCAACAATTTTCTACTAGCAGCAAGTACAAAGATGATGGCGTTGTCCACCCGTGCGCTCTCAAGGTAGAGCTTAAATGGTGATCTAGACAACTCTAGATAGGGAGATACAAGGTAGAGGTATGCTGGCTCAACTCGATGTCTTAGGTAGTGCAGAAGTCATGTATATATAGGATCATGGGTGGCCTGCCATGGACGGCTATACATGGGCGGTAGAGCGTGGGCGGCCACCGCCCGCGTAATTGCCATACACGGCTTAGACTGGTTGAACACTCATAAAGGGGGCCTTACAAAATGTGCATACAATCATGAGGGGTAGACATTGATCATATACTAACACCCCCCCTCAATGTTTACCGATGATAAATCAAGTAGGTCTCGGTCCTATGCCCATTTGTTGAAGATGCTTGTTGAGCTGCTCTCTTCCAAGTGCTTTAGTGAATATGTCAGCACAATTTGCCTCTGTTGGGCAATATTCTAGCTCCACAATTTCATCTTCAATTAGCTCACGAATGTAATGGTACTGTACTTCTATGTGCTTGGTGCGAGCATGAAATACTGGGTTCTTTGCAATAGCCATACAACTTTGATTATCACACTTGAGTACAGTTGGCATATTTGATGGAAAGCCAAGATCTGCAAGAATTCTCCTTAACCAGACTGCCTCACAAGAAGCAAAACAAGCTGCTTTGTACTCTGCTTCAGTGGAGGAGAGTGCGAGAGTTGGTTGCTTCCTACTTACCCAAGAAAATATTCCTGAACCAAGTGAGAAACAATATCCAGAAACTGATTTTCTAGAATCACAATCTCCAGCCCAATCTGAATCACAATATCCTTAGAGTGTATCACCTGTGGTATACAAAATACCAAAATCCAAGGTTCCTGCAATGTACCTTAGAATTCGCATTCCAGCATTCCAGTGACTCTCCTTAGGTTTGTTGGAAAACCTGCTTAACACTCCAACAGCATAGCAAATGTCTGGTCTAGTGTTGCACAGAAAAATAAGACTTCCAACGAGCTTCCTATACTTCTTAGCATCTACATCAGGCATGTTATCATCCATAGATAGCTTATGATTTACCTCCATAGGTGTGCTAGTTGGTTTGCAATCCATCATTCCAAATGCCTTGAGAATTTCTTTGGAATATTTTTGTTGTGAGATGAAAATGCCATCCTTCCTTTGCCATACTTCAATTCCCAGACAAAAATGGAGTAGACCTAAGTCAAGTTATCCCGTCGTATGCCTTTACCTACAACATTACCTGATGAATCCATGATTTCCGCACCACTCTTATTGAAGTGAACTTCGAGTCCACGATCTGTTATTGCAGAAACTGACAACAAATTTCTTTTGAGTGTAGGTACATAGAGAACATCGGATAACTTTTTCTCAACACCTGGAGAAGTGATAAAAGAGATGGTTCCAGTTCCTTCAGCTGGACACTTGGAGTCATTTCCCACCACTACATTGATGGATTCCCGCAGAGGCACTAGGGAACTATACCAATCCTTTTTACTAGTCATATGGCGAGAAGCTCCACTATCTAAAATCCATGGCTCATCAACACGAGCTTGAGCAGATGAACATACCTCTTCAATAGCTACCCAAAGTTCCAGCTCTGTGTTGTTTGCAGACTCTTTGTTCTTCCATGATGATTTTACAGTCCCATTCCGTTCATCAGCTTGCTTCTTTCTGCAATCCTTGATGGCATGGCCTTTCTTTTCACAATAGAAGCAACTTCCTGTGAACTTTTTCTTCTTTGGCTTCTTCTTTGATCCCTCTGAAGAGCCTTTACCTTTTGCATTTGCTGAGAATGCAGCATCAGTTGTACTTTGCCGATTCTTCAGCCGCATCTCTTCTTCTAAAAGCATGGCACAAAACTCTTCAAATGTAAGAGGAGTTGGCCTTACCTGAGTGTTAAGGGCTGTTACTAATCCATCATACTTTGCTGGAAGAACACGTACAGATCTTCGAGCCAGCTCTTCTGGTGTTATAACAACACCAACTGCAGCCAATTGATCTTGAAGATGCTTTATCCGTTTGATAAAATCTTCAGCCTTTTCAGAATCAGAATGTTTTTCATTTGCCAACTGATTTTCTAAATTCTGTATCCTATTGTGGTTCTTGGTCTCATATTGTCGAGCCAATATGCCCCAAGCCTCATGTGCTTTAGTAGTATGTTGAACTAAAGTAAGCACAGAATCACTTACACTAGTGACAATCGCACATAATGCATCAGCATTCCGCCTCTTCCAAGCTCGTAGAAGATCTGGATCTGGCTGAATCATCAATCTTGAATTTGCTGGATCTTCAACTGGTATAGGCTCTGGATCCAATCCCATCGGTCCCATGACAGTGTCAAGTAATTCATAGGAGTCCAAAATTGCAGAAATTTTGAACTTCCAGAGTGTATAGTTGGTTCCATCCAGCTTCCCTTCAGTGAATGCAGGTGGACGAATTCGAATAGGTGCAGCATTAACATTAGCTGAAGCACCAAGACTACTGTTCGATGATGAAGCCATCATGTAATCACTCGAATAATCTACTGATATTCTAGTCTGCTAGTAGGCTAAAATAATGATACTTCTCAAGCTATTCGAACCTTACAGCTCTGATACCATGTAAGACAATAGTTACGCAATATAACACAGGAGCAATAACAGAGAAGATAACAGATATAGGAGAATCTCAACAATTTTCTACTAGCAGCAAGTACAAAGATGATGGCGTTGTCCACCCGTGCGCTCTCAAGGTAGAGCTTAAATGGTGATCTAGACAACTCTAGATAGGGAGATACAAGGTAGAGGTATGCTGGCTCAACTCGATGTCTTAGGTAGTGCAGAAGTCATGTATATATAGGATCATGGGTGGCCTGCCATGGACGGCTATACATGGGCGGTAGAGCGTGGGCGGCCACCGCCCGCGTAATTGCCATACACGGCTTAGACTGGTTGAACCGACCTAACAAATATAAATGATTTCTGACTCCGACAGGGAATATTCCATGGAATATTCCCTTTACCGTCGCGCCGGGGGCGCTGCCCCCGGACCCCCACCAGGGGGCCCGCTGGCCCCCTGGGACCCCCCAGCCAGGGGGCCCGCTGGCCCCCTTGGACCCCCCAGCCGGGGCTGCTCACCGCTGCCCCGGACCCCACAATTGGGGACCCTGATAACTCCCTTTCCTTATAATATCTTACATGGTCCAATATGACCTTCATCCAAGATTCAAGTTGGGATTCCCATCAATTGGGTAATGCATGCTTGGCTTCTCCTCATAAAGGGGGCCTTACAAAATGTGCATACAATCATGAGGGGTAGACATTGATCATATACTAACATTTTCTAATATCCCGCTTAATACATGGCTTGAGAAGACGGATGAAGAATTTGGACTAAGGATAAGAGTATCTCATAAGAATTCTAGACCCAACAACCTATCCTTTACAAATATTATTTTTTTGACTTCTATAGACTTTTTAAGAGCTATTTCCATACTATAGTTTCTAGCATAGTTATGAAAATGATATCAAGAAATTATAAAATTTTGTTTGGCTATTTTAATTTGTTCCATGAATCCTCACTATTTTAATTTGGCTAAACTTAGGAACTTATGCCAAAAATAAATAGTTTTACATGTATATAAATTGGAAAAAGATAGTATGAGGAGGGATTTTGAGGTGTGAAAAATTGGAAATCCCTTTCTACGTTGCTTTCATGCCTGTGCTTTTCTTTTTGCATGTTCCTCAACTTTGGCCACTTTTGTTTTAGTGAAACTACTTTCAACATACAATAGCTCACCAAGGGGCACATCAACTCATCGAAGACTTAAGAAGATGCTTGCACTATTCTAGAAAGATTTTATGAAGAAAAAAACCCTTAAAGAAACTACAATGTCAAAAGCTAGTATCATGATTCCGTATGAATGCACTATGTGGAGGCCAAGTCTTGAGTGAAGACATGGGAGTTCAACTACTTGAAAATTCGTGAAGCTTGTAGAAAATCTTTGTGAACACATCTACAAATTGTGGTCAAGCCCACACTTCTAATTTGGAACATCCAAATATTGAAGCATTCCTGGAATTCTCTTAAACTCAGATTTCACATGTTGGCACTTTAAACACTCAGTAACATATTTTCTAATATCCTGCGTCATACATGGTGAGAAGTAAGAACATTTTGTTTTATGATAGGTCCTTGAATAACCTAGATGTGTAAAAAAGGTGCATCATGACAATCATGTATTATTCTAACTTTTAATGGATACTCAAAAGATATGCATAGTAGATTGTTACAATACAAAGATCCATTCTTTAAATGAAATTTTTCTTAATACATTGATCCCCTATTTGCATGCAAAGAATTCAAAATAGGTGCATAAAAAGCGTCTTGTTTGAGTTCTTGTTGAATTTGATTTAGAAAACCAATATTTATTATAGAAAGGAGACTACATAAAGGGCTTTGACTCAATGCATCAAGGACCTTATTTACCGTACTTGCCAAGTAAATAATGTCAAAATCCCACTTGCTTAATAATTCTATCCAATGTGTTTGCCTATTGTTAAGAAATGGTTGTGTGAAAATGTATTTTAGACTCTAATGATCTGTTTTGAATTCAAACTTAACCCCTAACAATAGATATCTCCAATGCTTTAGGGCATGTACAAGAGAAAGCATTTCTAGATCATGAGTAGGGGAATTAAGTTCATGTTTTCTTAATTTTTTGGACTCATATGAAACCACCCTACCATCTTGTGAAAGAACACATCCTATCTGACTACCACTTGCATCACATGCAATCACAAAAGGATTTTCCATTTTTGGGTTTTCCAAACACAATTTTCAAGGACATTTGTTTCAATGCTTCAAATGTTTTTTGACGAGCACCACTCCACACAAATCCTACATTCTTTTTAATCAAATCCATGAAGAGATTAGCTATCTTATAGAAATCCTTAATATGTGCTCTTTCATATTGCACCAATCCTAGAAGTCTTCTAACATCCCTTATAGATTGCTTTCACTTTATCTTCATCTACATGACTTCCCTCTTCAGATATGACTCTTCTTAGATACACAAGTTTATCCTTATCAAAGAAACACTTTTTCTTCTTTCCATATAATTGGTTATCTTTAAGAGTTTGCAAAGTCTTCTTAAGATGTACAACATGCAAAAATCACCTTTAGAGTATACAAATATATAATCAAGAAATACTAAGATGAATTCTTCTAGGTAATCATGAAAAACATTGTTCATTGAGCACATGAATGTGGTAGGAGCATTCTTAATCCAAAAGGTAAAACCATCAAGTCATAGTGACCATATCTAGCTCAAAAAGCTATCTTGGGTATATCCTCTGTTTTGATCCTAATTTGGTGATATCCAAATCTTAATTCAATCTTAGTAAATACACTCACTCCACTTAATTGACCTAATAATTCATCTATGTGAAAGAGTGGGTACTTATTTTTATTTTTCTTTTATTCAACCCCTATAGTCAATACCTAATCTAAAAGAGCCATCTTTCTTCTTCTGAAATAAAACAGGTGCACCTGAAGGTGAAACACTTGGTCTAATCAAGCCTTTCTTCAAAAGATCATCTCATTAAATTTTACGCTCCTTTAATTCATCTATGTTACACCTATATTTTTCTATAGAATATGGTTCACTTCCCACATTGAGATCAATCCCATGGTCAATCTGCCTAGGTGGAGGTATACCAGTTAAGTGTTGTTATGTACTACCTGAATCGATCACAAATTTGATTCTATGTGTAGAAATCATACCTGAAATTGTAGTTATAGAAGAATTTGGGAACAGAACTAACCATCATGCAACGTAAAGTAGAGCTAGGGTGCTCACCTCCATCATCTACTTTCTCAATTATTCTACCTTCCTCGCTTATGTTTATTGCCTTCGATTGTGTAAGATGAAACATTGCCATATTCGAGCACTCATAGGTCTGATGCACTTGCTCCCCCCAATGAAAACATAGACCAAATCTTTTTTTGCACTAAATAGGATCAAGGTCATGTTGCCGATGGATAGGTTGATGCCTCCTTTGATTCTCCACCTAAGTAGTTTTCTTACCTTGGCTACTAGAATATGGATTCTTCTTTGAATTGTTCATGTTTATTGCAATAGGTCTCTGTGGTCTATGTCCCATCGTAACAACATCCAAAAAAATTGACACATCTAGGTCCCTCGACTTGAAAGCAACGTTCCTCACAAAGACCTTCAATAAACTTGCTCTTGAGAGCATCACCACTAACCTCTAGTGCATATTTGTGAAGATATAGCAACTTTTCTTTGTACCAATAAAAAAAGAAGCTATGTTTGTCACTTTTGTGCTGTCAAAAATTGTAGAACTCCATCTTCTTCTCCATATGGTAGTGTTGAGAACAATAACTTTTTTCTACTTGCTCTCTAGATTCCTTCCATAAAATTGGACCATAACACATCGGAGTCTGCATATATGACTTCCACCATAGCTTTGTGATGCCACACAGGTGCAGGATCCCAAATTTTGCCTTTGAATCCTCACTAGGTTTTCCACTCTTCTTCTCACCATCAAATTAATTCAATTTTTCCTTCTTGAAGAATTGATTAAGGGCAAATTCACCTAGCTCCATATCTTCATAACTGCATTTTTGTTTTCCTTATCTCCTTTCTCTTGATAGTAATTACCTTGATGTAATTTTCAAGTTTTACTTTTGTTACGTATATATCTACATCTTCAAGCATAAAAGCTTCCAAAAACAAATCTTCATAATCATGAACTTCGGACATGTTCTTCTCCAAGAGTAGGATGAACCATGATAACATTTGACCACAAAACATATTCCAATACAACCAACCTTGGAGGTATCATCTAAGTATTTTTAAGAGACCTACAAATATAAAGCATTACTTTCTCCAAAAATCCTCTAACTCTTATGTAATCACCATTGAGCTTCTCAGGCATGCAAATCCTCAAATCCTTCATTGAATAATTACTAGGTTGTTTAAATACTTGGTTCTTCCTATAGTCATGCCTACATGCATAAGATGTTCCATCTAAAATTGTGTTTTTCATTGAGTCAAGTCCTCAATTTGATGTCAAGGACTCTAAAGTGAAGCCATGATTCTTTTTGCTATGTTTTGAGATTGTGCTTCTCCTTAAGAAAACACTAGATACAAGATCACAATGGACTTTGATTATACAATAACCTATGCATTGAGAGAAAAGAAAAAATATCCAACTAACGTAGAACTCTAACGACTCAATACTAATCGGCAAGGAATAAAAGTATGGATAAGGCACAAAGAAACCCACAACCCGAGAGTATAGGTATGAAAAACATGATATGAAAACTACAAGATCTCCCTTAATGGATATAAACAATATAAAAAATAGGCCTATACAAGTTCTCATATTAGGAGTTTGTAACATGACCAAACAAGAATACTAAAATCTAGACTCGCAAGACTAGAACTAGCAACTAGAAAATAAGAAGAACTCAAAACAAAAGGTACTTAGATCTGTATGGACAGATCCTCCTTATATAGGCGTTGGAGGGCCTATCTCCTCCATTGGTATGTAAACATGGGAGATAGGACATGATACAAGATAAGATGTATGCTCATGATACAAGTTGGGATTAAGCAAGGACATGCAATGGAGCAAGGAATTGAGAGAAGCCCTCTTTATTTTAAGTACCTAAAGAAAATGGCATTTTTCTATGCCCTATAACTCAAAAACAATGAGGAATTACCTTAAGCCTGTAAGCAATACTTTTATGGAATTTTTTGATCAACACAATATTGTTAGTGGTGACCTAGGTTCAAATGTACCTCCAACTATCACGTTTGAGCCTTGCAAGTTTAGAAATTCTAGAGAGAGAAAAAAATGAAGGCATTTTCTTATAGTGAACCAAATAGAGAGCCTTAATCCAGGTACTCAGACCATGACTCAGAAAAATTTTAGAGTGTCACTTTTATTCAATTATGCATGCTCTACCTTCCTTTCATACATAATTTTTCCTAATTCTTTCATCTTCATGTTCAATCTTCAAGTAGAAAGCATGATGCAAGTAAGATCTAGAGAGAGAATATAGAATCTGTGATCCCAAAGTTTTACCTACATACATAAAATGACCTAATTATTCATACTAAGAATTATGCCCACAATGTAACTGCAAGAGTTCAAAAGAAATTAATTCACTATCAAAAGGCCTATTAAAATTCTTCTCCCCTTTTAGGAACTTTATCCTTAGCATTGGAAAGAAGGATAATGTGCAAGACAATTCTCTAAGTTCATCCAAGTTAAATATTCTACTGGATATGTATGCCATTTCACCAAAATATCTATGATAGATCTATTTCTAAGTAATCTTTCCCTCCTATTTAATAATATTTTAGGTTGAAAATCAAAAGAGCCATCATCTTTAAGCTTATAGTTGTCCTAAAGAACATGAGAAACATTAGATACATATTGCTTAGGTAAGCTAACATGTGTTGGGTGTGTGTAGTATGAGAGACACACGAGAAGCACACACAAGGAGGACAAATGCAGCAAGACACACGGAGAAGATGATGGATGGAATAGCTCTCTCTATTGACAATGAACTGAATTGAAGTAAGAGCTCAATAATATCCCCAAGTACAAAGTACCACCACATATGAGTGAATCATGTATGTGGTAACATGGGGGAAAACCTCTAGCCAGCACTAGAGTAAAAAGTTCCCATGTATAAAAAAAAGGTTCACATCAAAGCTACTCGAGGAAGACATAAGTGTAATAAACCCCCCTGGAGGAAATGATGTGAACACATACAGGGAGTGAGAGATCAGCCCCCACAAGGTAATAAGCCTAAGCTTTGCAAAAAACTTCAAACTTTTCCCATGGAAGAGCTTTGGTGAAAATGTTTGCCACATTATCTTGTGTAAGGACATATACCAAATCAATATCTCATGCATGAAGGCACTCTCTCACATAGTGATAATGCACCTCAATATGTTTGGTCCATGTATGAAACACTAGGTTTTGTGCAACAGCCAAAGCACTCTGACTATCAATGAGAATATGTGTAGTAGCATCAATCTCCATGCAAAGATCCGTCAATAGGCATCTCAGCCACATACACTCCACTGTAGCAGTGAAAACTACCCTGTACTCAGCTTCAAAACTCGATGTCGCCACAGTAGGTTGCTTCTTACTCAACCAAGATATGCATGAGTCTCCAAAGAAAAAGCAATTACCACTAGTGGACAAGCGAGTATCATAACAACCAGCCCAATCACTATCTGTAAAAGCATGCAAGCATGGTTGAATATCTCTCCCATAAAAGAGACCTAAGCTCAAAGTACCTTTGAGATATCTAAACACACATTTCACCGCTTCCCAATGCTTAGTGCCAGGGCTATACATGAATCGACTCAACTAGGAAACTGCATACTGTATATCCGCCCTTATGTTGCATGCGTATATAAGACATCCGATAACTTGCTGATAAAGAGAAGTGTCAAATGCATTACTGGAATCCTGAAATAAGAACCTAAATCCTCACTCAACTATTGTAGAAACTAGCTTGCAATCCTCAAAGTCAAAACATTGAAGTAGTTTTCAACATACTTTGTTTGATGCATAACAATTTCCCCCTCAACTGATACAAACTAGGTGCCAAGATAGTAGCGCAAAAAACCAAGACAAGTGACATCGAAAGTATGCTACAAATCAGCCATAAGAATGTCAAGTTTTGCATCACATGACCCAGTCAAGAGTATGTTATCAACATAAAGAAGAAGCACTGTGAGGTCAGCCCCATCTTTGCGTACATAGAGTGTGCTTTCAATTGAGCTACATGTGAAGCCAAGAGCAGTGAAGAGCAACCAAGTGCTTATGTATTTTTTCATACCATGCACGTGGAGCTTGCTTGAGACCATACAAGACTTTTTGCAAGTGGCACACCATATGCTCTTTCCCTTTCATAGCAAATCCAGGAGGTTGCTTCACATAGACCTCTTCTTGTAAATCACAATTCAAGAAGGTTGTTTTTATGTCCAACTGATGCACTTTCGAACCTCAATGGGTAGCCAATGCAACCATGGTATGAATGGTAGTAATGCATGAAGTAGGTGCAAAAATTTCCTCATAGTCAATGCCATATTGCTGCGCATATCCTTTGAAAACCAATCTAGCTTTGTAGCGATCAATGCTACCATCATACTTTCTCTTAATCTTGTGAACACACTTTTTTCCAATGGCATTCTTTCCTTTTGGCAATTCACATAACTCGCAAGTACCATTCCTATGTATGGAATCCATTTCTGATTGCATAGCACTCATCCATTGTGGATTGTCACATTCATCTTCAAAAGAAAGTGTCTCTTAATTACATGTTGTTGCAATAAGAGAATAATCCACAAAATTTCTTGATGCATGGTGAGAGCTTGATCTTGTTCTACCAAGTAACGGTGCACTCAATTTGCTATCGTGCAAATTTTGTTTCAACCACTTTTGCATAGTTTGTGCACTCTTGATATACATGGGTTCATTATGCAATACATCATGCATGGGCTGAAATTCATACTCATTTTAAGCCATATTTTGTCGCAAATGTTCAGCCATATGTGGTTGGAAATTTCCACCAGTTTGAACATTTTTTTTCAATGGATTCAAGTGTAGGCAAGCCAATTACCATGTCCTTCTTTTGCAAGTAAAGCAAACTATTGCCATGGAAGAAGTATGAGCAACGAAGGCATTCAAGGCAGCCCTCTTGTATGTATCCATACGATACAAACCATTACATAATGTACCAAACATCAAGACAACATCGACATTGTTGAAATCATGAACCACACACTTATCATCAACAAAGTCCACCATTTTGAACATTTTTCTTCAATGGTTCTTCTTGATACCACGCACATATAATGCATTTTTCAAGAGAATCACACCTCCATTTGCAGCCATAACCTCAATTTCTCCTACTTCAATGATAGGATAAGAGGCGTTGTTTGCACACACCACATGTCCTCCTTTGGCTGCATCTTTCAAAGAGGCAAAAGATCTTTTGCATCATGTTATGTGCTTTGAAGCACCACTATCAAAGAACCAATCTGAATCAGCCTCACACACAACCATACATTTAGAATGCAAAGAAGCATCATAATGACATGTAACAAGACATGCCCAAAAATCTTGAGCCATGTTAGCTTCATCATTCATTACATTTGCTGAATTTCCAGCAATAGATAGGTCGGATTCTTTCTTCTTTTCATTGTGTTTAGCAAGCTTTCTACACTCATCAATAGTATGACCAGCCTTTCGACAATATTTGCGTCTCTTCTTCTTTTGCAAATCACCATCATTAGAGGAATGAGTGGAAGAGGAAGGTTGAGGCTTTGGTCTTGATGAACCCAAAGCTGAACCATACTTGCTTTTCCCCTTTTGTGAGATAGCAAGTGCTTGCGTTCCCTCAATGAAACCATTCCTATTCACTCTAGATTGTTCTTCTTGCAAAAGAAGAGACAAACCCCATCAAATGCATACATATTAGGATCTCCTTTTCCAACCAAATGGAGTGTAGTGGCAAAGCTTTACATAGATTCCAATAATCCTTTCAACAATATAGAAATGATTGATGCATCTGGAATGATCTCATCTATGTTTGCCAATTGCTCTTTCAAGTCCTTGATGCATGTCACATACACATCCACCGACTCATTTTCAGCCATACATAAATCCTCAAGCTGCTTCCTTAAGTATGCAACATGTGCTTCATTATGCACGTCATACAAAGAAGCAAGAGTATCCCATGCTTGTCTTGATGTAGAACATGACCGAATGTGTGGAACTATGTGATCCTTCATTGAAAGCGTGATCAATGCATGAGCTTGAGAACCTTTTCCATCCCATCTAAGCTGCTCTTGTGTAGGTGGAGAAGGAGAAACCACTGTACTCCAAGAAGAAGCTCCATCTGTGACAGTAGACTGTGAAGTAGAAGAACTTGCGGGTCTTCGATCTACATCTCCCACTACGTTCCAAAGTTGTTTAGGAACAAGAATATGCTTCATCATGTAACAGCACATCGGATAGTTGGTCCCATCAAGCTTATGTTCATCTTGAAGCATGCCAAACAAGTCATTGTTGCCCGCCATTTCACAAAAGAACAAGAATGTGACAAATCTTTACTTTGACAAAAGCTGAAATTTCAGCTCATAAAATGTCACCTTGATGGTCATTCTAACTGCACAAATGGCTTCAAAATGGGGGTAAAACTATAGGGTACCTGGTGGAAATGTTTCTTGGCTGCCAAAATTCATTGTCCTATGCTCTGAAGTCGATTTGCACTCTTAAAATTGTGTGCACACGGTGACACGAAAAACCGAAACTTGAGAAGGAGCTGAACCTGCTCTGATACCACTGTTGGGTGTGTGTAGAAGTGCGAGAGACACCCACATTGTTAAACAATATGTATCTAATGTTACTTTCTCAAAACTTTAAGAGGATATGCATATTGTGGAGAAAGCCTATGATATTTCCCTAGCAACAAGTTAGATTAGTGAGGATTTAGTTTAAGAAATACCATGTCATCTTTTTGAAATTCAAGTGGTCTTCTCTTCAAATTGTACTTCTTTTGTTTTTTGGAGCTTCTTTTATGTGTTGCTTAATTTTACCAAATTCTTAATGCATCTTCTCAAGCCATGTATGAAGCGGGATATTAGAAAATATTTTAGTGAGTATTTAAGGTTTCAATGAGTAAAATCTGAGTTTAAGAGAAAGCTTGGAATGCTTCAACCATTCGATGTTCCAAATCAGAAGTGGGAGTCTATCTCTATTGACTTTATCACTAAATTGCCTATGAACTAAAGTATACATGATACCATATTTGTGGTAGTTAATTGAAATACCAAGATGAAACATTTTTTTCCTATGAAAAAGATTTATACTACCTTGACTATTTGTCAAAGAAGTTTTCTGATTGCATGGAATGCCTAGAAGCATAATTTCTCATAGAGACTCTAGGTTCACATAATGCTTTTGGAGAGCAACATTTGAATCAATTGGAACTCAACTTTGAATGAGTACATCTTTCCATCGACAAAGGAATGGGGAAACCAAGAGGGTTAATCGAGTACTTGAAGAAATGTTGCATAGTTATGTGAATGAGTAGTAGGGATAATTAGAGTGAATATTCTCCCTTACTTGAGTTTGCATACAATAGTGCATAACTTGCATCTATGAAAATAAACTCTGTTTCAGGCTATGTTTGGATATAATTGTTTGACACAAACTTCCTTTTTGGGTTTTCCAAATAAAGTAGAAATTTCTAAAGAAATGCTTGAGAAGATGGATGAAGAACTTTGAAAAATTAAGCAACACATAAAAGAAGCTCAAAAACAACAAAAGAAATTCTACGATTTGAAGAGAAGGCCACTTGAATTTTCAAATAGATGACATGATATTTCTTAAAGTCAATGCTCACCGATCTAACTTGCTAGGGAAAGATCATAGACTTTATCCTCCATATGCATATCCTCTTAAAGTTTTGAAAAAGGTTGGATCTCTTACTTATTTGCTAGAATCACGTGATCATTTAAATGTGCATATTTTATTTCATGTTAACTTACTTAACGATACATACATAATGTTGCTCATGTTTTGGAGGACAACTATGAGATAAAAGATGATGGATCTTTTGAGCTTCAACTTGAATTAGTATTAGATAGGAGTAAAAGACTACTTAGAAACAAATCTATAATAGAGATTTTTGTGAAATCGCACACATATCTAGAGAAGTCGTTGCATGGGTAGGAGGTGTTGGAGTACCCTCTCATTGATGAAAATCTGATTATAGTAATATATATATATATATATATATATATATATATATATATATATATATATATATATATATATATATATATATATATATATATATATATATATATATATATATATATATATATATATATATATCATGTATGTATATATAAAATATTACAATTAAAATTCTCATGTACTTAAAGTAAGTAGTCCTTGCACAGTTAGGGGACGATGGTGGATTTCCCTCTAAATGATCAAAATCTAATTGTGTAAAACAAAGGTATTAGATATTAATACACATATACATAGATACACATTATGACATATAAATACACACACAATCATGGAAATACATTTCACACATACACATATACATATATTCACACACAGACATACATACATTTACACATATGTGGGTATGTGTGTATGATGTAAGTGTGAATGTATGTATGTAGATGTGTTTATATGCATGTGTATATGCATATGTTTTTATATCTCTATATATGTATGTTTGTATGTGTATGAATCTGTGTGTATGTGTGTCTATATATGTGTATGTGTACATTTGTGTGTTATTTATGTAGCGTGTGTATTTGTGTCTATGTGTTCATATGTGTGTGTATTTGTGTATGTTTATTATATTTCATTGGGTTTAATAATATATAACATAAATGTTTGTATTCATTTTAATTTTTTTATTTTCAAGAGTTTAAAACAAAATGAGAGATTTATGTGACTCCTACTTGAAATTTGTTTACTTAAAATAGAAGTAAGCATTAGAAACTAAGAGCTTTGGGTTTGGATTCACACTTAAATTTTACATTTGATGAATGTGGCTATGGATCTAGAGATTTTGGTATATATTGCTCTCTAAAAGATGCTCTTGGAGGCGTGCACCACCCATAATTAGCTAACATTTCATCACCTATGTGTAAAGAAGCAATAGCATTGACAACTTAGTATTTTCAAACATGTCTAATCATGTGCTCTGATGTATATGTGTGTTTATGTGTATATGTGTGTATGTGTATGTATGTGTATGTGTGTGTATGGGTGTGCATTTTTATTTATGTATGTGTGTATGTGTATGAAACTATGTGTATGGGTGTGCATATATGTGTACCTCTATGTTTGTGTGTTATGTATTTGTGTGTATGCATGTCTGTGTGTGTATGTGTGCACGTGTGTATCTTTGTATGTGTGCATGTGTCTATGCATTTTTTTGCATTTGTTATAGTCTATAACTTCTAATAATATTATAATATACATGTTTTTTTCACTTTTTTGTTTGTATTGAAGAGTTTAAAACAAGCTGAGAGCTTTGTGTGACTCCACTTGCAATTGGTTCACTTAAAAAGGATGTACGCATTAGAAACTAAGAGCTCTGGGTCTAGCATCACATTTTCATTTTACATCTGATGATTATGACTGTGGACCCATACTCTTGGGTTCTATTGCTCTTTATACATCTCAGACCTAAGTATCTTCCTACACCTCTACTCATGTATGATGATTCACCACTATTTACATGCTCATGTACGTGTGTGTGTGTATGTATGTGTGCATGTGTGTGTATGTGCATGTGTGTATGTATGTATGTGTAAGTGTATGTATATATGTATGTGTAAGTGTATGTATGCATGTATGTATGTGTAAGTGTATGTATGTATGTGTAAGTGTATGTATGTGTGTATAGAAAAAAGTGTATGTAAAGGTGTATGTGTGTGTATGCATGTTCATAAAGTTAAAGTTTATTGTGTACAGTTATCCTTTTTTTGTTTAATATTAAAAGAACAAAAGATATTGTATTTTATAAAGAGATAAGAGTAGAGTTGACAAACCACCTAATGTGCAGAAATATTTTCACATATAGATATGTCTTTTTGAAAATTTTTTATAGCAGATAGTATGAAAAATAGTTTATAGTACTGTGAGTTATAATTCTCATATTTTTTACAAATATCTTATATTTAATCTATGTAGTTTTGTTTCATTAAATAAACAAAGGCTGCTAGAAAGAAGAGAGTTGAATCAGGCCATTTATTGTGCTTAGGCCAAATGGGCCATCACCAGTTTGTTGCTACATTTGAAAGTATATGTATCATTGAAACTATTTTTTAATTTTATCTACAGCATTAATCACTAATCGTTTTTATTTTTTTCAATGAAACAAATGGATTATGGTCATAATCCTATGAAAAAGGGAATCAAATTTGTTCCGTATTATGGATATCGATGTTTGAGTAAGAAGATAAGAGATCATCTAGATTATTTATTTATGTTTGTTAAATGTAGTACAAGAATATCATGGAGAGGCCCATATGGATGAGGTGGAGAGACAAAAGAGGAGGGAGGATATCGATCATCATAAGGTATTGACCCCTCTATTCATGATGCCTCTTGTAGAGGAGAAACGGGGGTATCCAAATATGGAAAATACCAAATTGTAGAGGTAGCTACACTCCCACACACTTCTAGTACTTCCTCTACTCAAGGGAGGTTCTTCTTAGAGAAGTATACCCTATAACATTTTTGTGAGCTCACTAAATGATGTCTGAGGGACTGAAAGGCTTCGAATGGATAATATAATGGGCTAGCAGGCCATTCCAAAAAAAAAAAAAAAAATCAACACATAATAAACAAGAGAATGCTATATGGATGAATTACTTTCTCCGCGGGAAATTCAATAGAGTGACATGAGGGGACTATATCTAGGCCACTCAACCAAAGAGATCAAGAACCTCCAACCTAATCCATTGCATCCAAAAGTTTAGCGGTTTTGTATCCTATAAGTAAAGCATTGACATCTTCAGCATGTCCCACCATCAAAGATGTATCTGATCACATCTCTTCCATCAAGCTGATCAAATATTTCTGTAGCAAATGCATGCAAATGACATTTCACATACATGTTGATGAGAGTGCCTCCAAAATAAATATCTTGTTTTTAAGACTTAATCTCTATATAGTTTTCACTACCATTCTACATATCTTTGAGTTTAGCAAAATCATTAGGTAAAGCAATGTATGTGTGCATAGGGGCAAAGGTAATTCTTCTTTACTCTATTGTAAAAGGTGAGTACATGCTCTCAATGTAGATGTGGAAGTACAAGTGGACAATCATGGGTAGTGTGTGTGCTTGAGAGAGAGACAGAATGAGAGAGAGAATGAGAGAGAGGTGGGGTTGTAGGCTATAGGATTGCGGGATGTGTGGCTATGGAATAGAGGGATGAGACACACGCACACACACAGAGAGAGATAGAGAGAGAGAGAGAGATCCACACGAAGGCATAGATGGAAAGACAATGAGCTGGCAGAGAGAGAGAGAAGCATTTTCTCAATCACAATCGATACTCAATCAGAAGCTTGCGATCACTCAAGAATATTGGAAGAGAGAAAACCAAACCTCCACAAGATAAGGGAAAATTTGGCGCAGAGGACTAGACAAGATATGACTCAGAGAAAGAGAAATTTTGATATTATAGATGTGAATCAATGGATACAATATCTTGGGAAAATAGCTTCTTGACAAAAACTCTACCTCTAAACATCCCCGAGCTATCACAATCTCATTCACAATTACACTCTCACTCTCACTCTCAATCACAATGCAATTCTCTAATTCCTAGTATCTTCTCCTTTGATGCATGTGTCTTCTTATAATAGAGTTGATCGCCACCCGAAGAAGTGTGTGATCCACCAAATGTAGAAAAATTTGATACTTTGGAATGACTTTCACAAAAGCATGTGTTTGTAGTAGTCAAGAGCTCTCTTTAGTAGTATCTATCCAAAGCTAGAAGAAAAGCACTAAAAAGACATATTTGAAGACATCCATAATTAGCCATGGAAACATGTAACCATGAAAATCATGGAATTAGCTTAAGCGATTTTTCAATCTCCACAATGGCATTAGAGATGATCTAGGTCAGAATCTGCCTCCAAGTATTGATTTTGAGCCCTACAAGTGTAGAAGTTATAGAGAGAATAAATCAAGACATTTTCTTACAGTGATCTAAATGTACAACCATTAAAAAGGTACTTAAAACATGATTCACAAAAATTTAATAGAGGCACTTTTATTCTCTTATGCATGCTCTACCTTTCTTTCCTATAGACTTTTTCCTAATTTTTTTATCTTCATGTTCAATTTTCAACTTGAGACCATGATGGGGATAAGGTCTAGATAGAGAATTTAAAACTTTTCATCACAAAATTTCGCCCACATGCATAAATTGATTTTATTCTTTCACAATGGAAAAGACTATTACAATTGTTTCACCCTTTTTGGAACTCTGGTCTCAAAGTTGGAAAGAAGGATAATGTGCATCATCTAAGATCACCCAAGTCGAATCTTCTACTGGATATGTGTGCCATTTCACCAAAATCTCTACCATAGATCTATTTCTAGGTAATCTTTCCATCCTATCTATATTGTTTGAGGTGGAAGCTCAAAAGAGCTATAATCTTTCAACTTCTACTTGTCCTCCCAAACATGATCAACACTAGGTACATAGCATTCAAGTAAGCTAACATGAAATACATGATGTACATTTAAATGTTTAGGTTATTTCAAACAATAAGCAAGATATTCAATCTTTTTCAAAGCTTTAAAAGAACTTGCATATTCATGAGAAAGTCTATGATCTTTCCCTAGCAACAAGTAGGATCACTGAGGATTGAGTTCAAAAAAATACCATCTCATCTATTTGAAATTCAAGAGATCTTCAAATCATAGATTTTCTTATGTCTTTTGTGAGCTTCTTTTATGTGTTGCTTAATTGTTCCAAGTTCTTTGTCCAACTTCTCAAGCATTTCTTGAGGTACTTCTACTTTATTTGAAAAACCTAAAAATGAAGGTAAAGTCAAACAATTATAACCATACATGGCCTCCAACAGAGTCATTTTTATACATGCATTCCATGCAGTATTGTATGAAAACTTGAATAAGGGAAAATATTCACTCAAATTATCCTGATTTTCATTCATATACACATGCAATATATCTTCAAGTACCCGATTAACCCTCTTGGTTTCCCAAAGAAGGTGTTAAATAAATCACATAAAATTGTGCACACATTTATATACATAGAGGAATTTATGTGTGCTAACACACCAAATATTTTACTCTCACATAAACAAATGAACACATTTAGAACAATTACATATCTTACACACATTTTCACATGCAGCCACACACATGCCACACATGTCTTAGACACCCAGACACAACATCTACTTAAGATGCACTATCAGGAAAAAGTTGGTCTTTGCACTAACCACTAACCATGCTCGACTAACTTGGGGATCAAAGTGTAAATCAATCTTGAATTTAAGGTGTTCCCTTCTTTCCAAAACTCTTAAAATGATCACAGTTCATGCATGAAAATGAAATAAAAGATCACAAACGAGATCATAATGCAAGAGAACAAATGCATAAGAGAATTACGTAATTGAGATCATGAAAAACAAGAATTAGAATTAGTGTAGCGGAATTAGAATTAGAATGAGATCATACCATGAAACGCATTTGTCTTACAAAGGAGACTGTGGTTAAGATCCCAAACAAGATACAGACAAAACAATATGCATTAGATCCAAAGATTACATCGATGTAAGTGATTGTTTTGTTCTCGATTGACATAGAGTGAGAAATATATATATATATATATATATATATATATATATATATATATATATATATATATATATATATATATATATATATATACACACATATATATATATATATATATATATATATATATATATATATATATATATATATATATATATATATATATATATATATATATATATATATATATATATTATATAGAGAGAGAGAAAGAGAGAGGTCTAGAGAAACATAAAGAGAGAGTGAGAGTGAGAGAGAGAAAGAAAAAGATGAGAGAGAGAGAGTAAGAGAGAGATGAAAGAGAGAGAATGAGAGAGACATGAAAGAGAGAGATAATGAGAGACATGCTAAAAGTCAAGCTTCAAGCTACAAATTCATGGGGAATCTTTTATGGACATGTGGAGCAATCAAAGGAAGCCAAAAGCCACGAGATTCCATCAAGAAAAGTCACTCAACCACTCCCCAATTCATCTCAACTAAATCCTCCAAGTTAGGAGGCTGATTTGGAAAGGTAGTTCCTAGATTTTAGGGGCACACTTCTCACTATAAAAGGAGCATGTATCCTGACTTCTTTTGGCCCATCTTCTTGGAGTTTTAGCTCATGTAAAGTGAGCACTAAGTGCTGGAGTTGTGATAAGCAAGCCCCTTGCTTGCTTGTTTGTTTTCTTTTAGTAGGCATATCTATGTGTGTGCGCAGGCAGTGTTGCAACTATCTACCCCTGAGTTGTTAGCATAGGTTCTCCCTCATATTGTATCCATTTGATGTAATTCTTGTCTCATTGGATAGATATTAGAGTTTATTTTATGATCACAAAGTCTCTGGATCATTCTCTGAGTAATCTGGGATCAACATTCATTTTAGTGAAGTTGTGTTATTGATATCTCTCTTGGTGTGTAGGCTTTGTTGGAAATATTTTGCTCTCTGTTGTAAGGGCTGGTTCTCCTTCTCTATGTATCCATTTGCTATGATTTTGGTGTCATTGGGTATCTATTAGAGTCCTCTAAAGTTGACCCAAGTTTGAGATTCATTCTGTGTATAATCTCGGAGAAAAGCTTGCTGGAGTGAAGTGAGGTATCTGCTTGACTGGCAGTTGTGAGCATTCAACTAGCTCAAGTTGTAGACATTGTTTCTCCTTGTGTAAGCATCCATTTGAAGTGAAATTTGTTTTGTTGGAAAGCTCTTGGTGTCTACTCGAGGTCTACAAAAGCTCTCTGGAGTTCTCTACATAAGCTCTGAGTAAGAGCATTTTTGGTGTGCAGAGGTCAAAGAAGGATACCTGTGGAGGTCATTCACGCTTCGTCGTTGCTTAGGGGTTGAGATACTTCCCCCATCAGTGGTATCAGAGCATTTGGGCATCTTGGAGGTATCACATACAAGCAAGAAGACCTCTTGGAGTTGGTGGTTGAAGATTTGCATCAACAAAAGCTTCTTGGAGGTAGCTCACATCAAGGGGGAGCTATTCTACTCAAATTTGCAAGAGTACAAGGTGTCCATCTAAGGAAACCTTTGGATTGAGGTAACCTCAGAGACTCATTTTCATTTTACATACATTGGAGCATTAGCCAAGGGCTAGGTCAAGTATCAAAGACTAGATATGGGAGACTTCAACACTCAAATTGAAAAGCTAGACAAAGGTAACTATCAACCATGGAGATTTAGGGTCTCCAACTATCTTATGGGCAAGGTCGATTAGTGGAAGTGAACCAAGACCTAGGTTGGATGAGAATCCAACCAATGACCAGAGAAGGGCCTTTAGGGAATGGAATGAAAGAGACAAGAGGGTTATCTTTATTCTTTCCCAACACATTAGCAATAGCATGATCGGCCATATCCAAGACTTGGATTCAAGCATGAAGGTATGGGAGACACTTGAAAGGCTTTATTCAACAAGCACCAAAGCAAGGAAGATCCAACTCAAGAATGAGCTCAACAACCTTAGGAAGAGCTCAGGGAGTAGCATAAATGACTACATACTTAAGCTCAATGAGTTATCAGATGCATTGGGATCCATTGGAAGCCACGTAGACGATGACGATCTTGTGGCTTATACTCTCAATGGTTTGAGAGATGATGAGAAGTGGAAACCCTTTACCACTTCAGTTTATGTAAGGGATAATCTTCCCGATTTTGAGCAATTGGTTGCTCTCATGGTCACCAAAGAAATGAACATAGGTGGAAGTTCAACTAAAAGCAAGGATGCACAAGTTTTCTATGCAGGTAATCAAAGGGGCAAAGGAAGACGAGGACAAGGAAGGGGCAAAGGAAGGTTTGGAGGAAGGCGAGACCACTCAAGCAATCAAGGACATGACCAAGGCACCTCATCACAAAGAGGGAGAGGAAGAACAAGAGGAAGAGGAGGACGACATCAACAAAACAGGAATCAAGATGGTGAAGGATGTTACATATGTGGCAAGTTTGGTCACTATGCTAGAGATTGCTACCAAGGAGGAAACCAAAGGAGCTATAATCAAGGTTCTTCATACAAAGGCCAAGGTAATTATGCTTCTACAAGTTCAGAAAATGACAATCTCTTGATGATGCACATGAATGGGAATTCAAGCAAAGTAGATAACACTTGGTATATTGATAGTGGATGTAGCAACCATATGAGTTGCAATGCTTCTTGGTTTACTAATCTACATGTTCCCAAAGGTAAAGGACATGTAGAAACAGGTGATGATACAGCCCATGAGATCTCCCATGTTGGAGATGTATCTTTGGATGACAAGGAGGAACGAAGATGTCTCAAGGATGTCTTGCATGTACCTACTATCACAAAGAACTTGGTGTCCGTTGGGCAAATGGTTGAAAGAGGCTATCAAGTAAGGTTCAACAAAGGTGGATGCTTTGTGGAGAACCCTAAGCAAGGTTACAAGGTCATAGCAAGAGGAAAGAAGCAAGGGAGACTCTTCACTTTGGAGGTAAGTTCTCATTCTACTCAACATGTCTACTTCACATATGGAAATAAGAGGATTTCGGAGTTGGACTTGTGGCACAAGAGGATAGGTCACATCAACATACAAAGAATGAAGGAAATGCAATTCAAGAGGCTGGTTGAAGGTCTTCCGAACTTCCAAGGACAAGGTATGAAGCATTTATGTGAATCTTGTCAACTAGGGAAGCAAGCGAGACTTCCATTCAAGAAGAGTGGCTACATAAGCCAACATCCATTGGAGTTGATACATACAGATGTGTGGGGGCCAACCAAAGAGCAATCCACTGGAGGTAACAAGTACTTTGTCACTTTTATAGATGATTGCACAAGGATGGTTTGGGTTTATTTCATCAAAAACAAATCAGATGTGTTTACATGTTTCAAAGCATTCAAGGCAATGGTAGAAAAGGAAACAGGTACATATATCAAGAAGCTAAGGTCCGATGGAAGGGGAGAATATTTCTCCAATGCGTTTTCTGAATTTTTAATGGATCAAGGCATCAAGAGGCAAGTAACATGCAGGTACACACCCCGACAAAATGGAGTAGCAGAGAGAAAGAATAGATACATTGCCGAGATCGCTAGAGCAATGCTTAATGAGATGAATGTACCTAACATGTTTTGGAGTGATGCAGCAAATACCGCCGTGTATCTTATGAATAGGGCTCCTACCTCAGGGATCCATGGCTTGACACCATATCAAGCCTATTATGGTAAGAAACCTGATCTTTCCCACTTGAAGATATTTGGATGTACTTGTTATGTACATGTGCCAAGTGAATTGAGGCACAAGCTACAACCAAAGGCAGAAAAGTGTGTGTTTCTAGGATATTCAAATGATCATAAAGGTTACAGGTGCTTCAACCCAAACACGAAGGACTTGAGGATATCAAGGGATGTAGCATTTGATGAGCTACTCCCTTGGTATAAGAAGTATGATTGTATGCAGGACTATGAAGAAGAAAAGCATGGACATGATGAAGAACAAATCGACCTAGAGCTAAGCGGCCCAAGGTGTTCCATCAATGAAGATAGTTCAAGCATGAACTCACCATGGAGGGGGAGATCTTCATCAAGCTATGGAGCACAATCAATCAACAAAGGCAAAGCAACATTGGTGGAGTTGGATGAAGAAGGTAATGAAGTTGAAGATGATGAAGGACACATGATGGAGAAAGAAGCTATGTCAAAGAAAGAGATCAAGTTCCCAAGGCAAAGGAGGTTTATTCCTCCAAAAGGTGAAGAAAGGAAGTCTTCTAGAGTTAAGTATCCAACTCAAAGGTTTACTTATGATTCATACATGGCAAAACATTATGCATATATGAACAAAGTAGTAGAAGATCATGAGCCCGATTTCTATGAAGATGCAAGCACGTACACCGAATGGAAAGAGGCAATGCAAGAAGAGATCGACGCACTTGAGGAAAATCAAACATGGACTCTAGTGCCCAAGAAGGAGAACATGAAGGTAATAGGTAATAAGTGGGTGTATAAAGTAAAGAGGAATTCAGATGGATCTATTTCTAGGTTCAAAGCAAGATTGGTGGCCAAGGGTTTTGCACAAACCTATGGAGTGGACTTTGAAGAGACATTCAGCCCCGTGGCAAAGATGAGCACCATTAGGACACTCATTGCAATGGCTGCTAGCAAAGGATGGAAGCTTTTCCAATTGGATATCAAGAATGCCTTTCTCAATGGAGAGTTGGAAGAAGAGGTATACATGGAGCAACCACTAGGTTTTGTTCATAAAGAGTTTCCACATCATGTTTGTAGGTTGAAGAAGGCACTTTATGGCTAAAGCAAGCTCCAAGGGCTTGGAACCAAAGATTGGTGGACTATTTGATCAAATGTGGTTACAATCAATGCAAGGCGGATCCATCTCTCTTCATCAAACAAAGAAGAGAACTTGTAGCCTACATGTGTGTGTATGTAGATGATCTTATCATTACAGGTAATGATACAAAGGGCATTGAGGAGATCAAGGCAAAGCTTGGAAAGGAGTTTAGGATCTGTGATCTTGGAGATCTTAGGTATTTTCTTGGCATTGAAGTTGTATACAAAGAAGAAGGTATTATGCTCATACAAAGGAAGTATATTCTAGACCTACTTGAGAGGTTTGGGATGCTACATTGCAAGCCTATTTCAAATCCCATGGAAGTTAATGTAAAGCTAAGCTCCATTGATGGAGAGCCATTAGAGGATGTAACTTTTTATCGCTCTATTGTAGGCTCTTTCAATTATGCCACAATAACTAGGCCTGACATAGCATATAGAGTTGGAGTGTTATCACAATTTATGCATAGTCCAAGGACTACACACTTGCAAGCTGCAAGAAGAATGTTACGATATCTCAAGGCCACTATAAATGAAGGATTGTTCTATTCATTTGATGATGATATGCAGGTCAAAGCTTATTCTGATGCGGATTGGGCCGGTTCCAAAGAGGATAGAAGAAGTACAAGTGGTTACCTAGTCATGCTAGGTAGCAAGATCATCTCATGGATTTCAAAGAAGCAACCCACGGTGGCATTATCTTCCACCGAGGCTGAGTATAGAGCTTTGGCTCAAGTCACATGTGAGCTAATGTGGATTAAGAAGTTATTTATGGAGCTTAATTTGCAGGTTGACACATATCCAATTTTTTGTGACAATATGAGTAGCATTCATCTAGCATCGAATCCTGTCTATCATGCTAGAACCAAGCATATTGAAGTGCACTATCAATTCATAAGGGAAAAGGTGATATCAAAGGAAGTTTCAGTACATCATATTACCAAGGACCAAGTTGCCGACATGTTTACAAAGGCTTTGGATGGAATGAAGATTTCAAAATTCAAGCAAAGCATCAACATGAAGGAGCTTGAATGAGGATGAAGAATTGAAGCTTGACGGGGAGTGTTAAAAGTCAAGCTTCAAGCTACAAATTTGTGGGGAATCTTTTATGGACATGTGGAGCAATCAAAGGAAGCCAAAAGCCACGAGATTCCATCAAGAAAAGTCACTCAACCACTCCCCAATTCATCTCAACTAAATCCTCCAAGTTAGGAGGCTGATTTGGAAAGGTAGTTCCTAGATTTTAGGGGCACACTTCTCACTATAAAAGGAGCATGTATCCCGACTTCTTTTGGCCCATCTTCTTGGAGTTTTAGCTCATGTAAATTGAGCACTAAGTGCTGGAGTTGTGATAAGCAAGCCCCTTGCTTAAGCTAGCCCCTTGCTTGCTTGTTTGTTTTCTTTTAGTAGGCATATCTATGTGTGTGCACAGGCAGTGTTGCAACTCTCTACCCCTGAGTTGTTAGCATTGGTTCTCCCTCATATTGTATCCATTTGATGTAATTATTGTCTCATTGGATAGCTATTGGAGTGTATGTTATGCTCACAAAGTCTCTGGATCATTCTCTGAGTAGTCTGGGAGCAACATTCATTTTAGTGAAGTTGTGTGATTGATATCTCTCTTGGTGTGTAGGCTCTGTTGGAAATATTTTGCTCTCTGTTGTAAGGGCTGGTTCTCCTTCTCTATGTATCCATTTGCTATGATTTTGGTGTCATTGGGTAGCTATTAAAATCCTCTAAAGTTGACCCAAGTTTGAAATTCATTCTCTGTATAATCGCGTAGAAAAGCTTGCTGGAGTGAAGTGAGGTATCTGCTTGACTGGCAGTTGTGAGCATTCAACTAGCTCATGTTGTAGACATTGTTTCTCCTTGTGTAAGCATCCATTTGAAGTGAAATTTGTTTTGTTGGAAAGCTCTTGGTGTCTACTACAGGTCTACAAAAGCTCTCTGGAGTTCTCTGCATAAGCTCTGAGTAAGAGCATTTTTGGTGTTCAGAGGTCAAAGAAGGATACGTGTGGAGGTCATTCACGCTTTGTCGTTGCTTAGGGGTTGAGATACTTCCCCCATCAAGACAGAGAGAGATGAAATAGAAAGAGAGAGAGAGATGCATACATACATACATACATGTAGACACACACATATACATACACACATATACATACATACATGTACACACACATGTATACATACACACATGCATATGCATACATACATACACAGACATATGCATACACATACTCACATATACACACATGCATATACACACATGCATATAACATACACATTCTCACAAACATATTACATACACACACATATATGCATACTCACATGCATATGCACAGATACATACACACACAAATGCATACACACATATACATACATAAATGTACATACACACACATATGCATACACACATATACATACATACATGTACACACACACATATACATACACATATGCATATGCATACATACACATACTCAGATACATATTACATACACACATGCATATACATACACACACATATTCATACTCATACTCACATACATACATGTACATACACATATACATAAACATATACATACACATATACATACATACATGTAAACACACACACATATACATTCAAAAACATATGCATATATACACACACATATGCATACATACATAGACACACATATGCATACATACATGTACACACACATATACATACATACATGCATATGCATACATACATATACTCACATACATATGACATACACACATGCATATTACATAGACACATGCATATGCATACCCACACACACATATGCATACTCATACTCATATACATGCATGTACACACACATATTCATACATACATGTACACACACATGTATACGTACACACACATATGCATACAAACATACACACACATATGCATACATACATGAACACACACACATACATACACACATGCATATGCATACATACACATACTCACATACATATTATATATACACATTCATATTACATACACACATGCATACACATACACACACATATGCATACTCATACTCACATACATACATGTACACACACATATACATATATACATGTACACACACATATACATATATACATGTACACACACATATACATATATACATGTACACACACATATACTTACACACATCCATATGCATATATACATACACACACATCTGCATACATAATGTACACATGCACACATATACATTCACACATGCATATGCATACATACACATACTCACATACATATTACATACACACATGCATATTACATACACACATGCATATTACATACACACATGCATATTACATACACACATGCATATACATACACACATATGCATAATCATACTCACATACATACATGTACACACACATGTATACATACACACATGCATATGCATACATACATACACACACATATGCATACATACATGTAGACACACAAACACATATACATACACACATGCATATGCATACATAAACACTCGCATACATATTACATACACACATGCATATACATACACACACATATGCCTACTCATACTCACTGCATACAAGTACACACACATATACATACATACATGTACACACGTATACATACACACATGCATATGCATACATACATACATGCACATATGTATACATACATGTACACACACACACATATACATACACACATACATATGCATACATACACATATTCACATACATATGACATACAAACATGCATATTGCATACACTCATACACACACCCATATGCATACGCATACTCACATAAATACATGTACACACACATATACATACATACATGTACACACACACACACGTATACATACAGACATGCATATGCATACACACATGTGCACATATATGCATACATACATGTACACATCCACACATACATATAGACAGGCATATGCATACATACACATACTCACATACATATTACATACACACATGCATATTACATGCACACATGCAACATACATACACACACATATATGGATATTCATACTCACATACATACATGAACAGACACATATACATACATACATACATACACACACACACTTATACATACACACATGCATATGCATACATACATACACACATATGCATACATAGA
>CM035422.1:106368256-106450756 GCA_020310875.1 Ceratopteris richardii | reverse complement strand
TGGGATGAGATGGCATCTCCATGTACATCGTGGGGAGCTCAACGCCATGACGACTCCAAGATGTATAGCATATGTGATGGAGCTTTAGTGATGGATGCGGCCAGAAAGTCCATGCGTCAGCACATACGAGAGCTTCACTCCATATAGTTTGGACATTCTATAATTTTGAAATCGAGTGAAGAGGATAAAAATTCCAAAAATTTTATCATAGAGTCGATATATGAAGATTACCGACCAGCACCTAGGCATCCTATTGTCAGCTTAGAGTGGATTCTGCATAGGGCATGAGAGGTGATGTCCCATCCCTGGTACGAGGCTTGAGATGCTTTCAGAAGAGGCTTACTAAAGCCTGCATGGTTAGACACTCAGGAGTGGGAATCAATTCACGATGAGTAGCAACATACTCGTGAGTGATATCATCAGTAGTGAGAAGCAGCAACCACACGTCTAGATACGGTTGGAATTACATCACACTTGGGTAGCAGTAGATAGGACACTATGCGTTACAAGTTTGTAAGTATCATTTTAATTATTAAATCTATTTGTGTTAAGTGCATCAAGTATGTTCATCTAACATTTTTCATATTTATTATAGGAGCTGGCAATGGATCATCCTCTGATGCAAACCATTAGGGCGAAAAACGACCCAAAAAGGGCCGTGTAAGGATCTCAATTAGTTGTGCTTAATCTAGATTAAAGTTGTCAAATCCTTTAAGAAATTCCATGTAAGTTCATTTAAAACATATCTTATGCAAATTTTGAAGAGAGAGAAACTTGTATGATAATCATGAAAAGTTTGTGTGATATCTACCGCCTGGAAGTTTGTGCTCATCGGGCCTTGATCAAAATTCAAATTTTCCTCTTGTTCACGGACCTATGTAATGTGTGCTGATGATGTTTTGCTCTTTTTTACTCTACTTTTCATAGCAGGCCAGTTTCTCTCTTTCACATCATTTTAGACACTTGTCCGTCACTTTTCATAGCAGACCATGGAGAAGATTAACCCAAATACTCTCGCCGAGCTTTCAAACAATCGAAATCATTGTGAAAAGTTCCAAATCAACATTGCAGTTAGTCAGGAGTATGCGACGACAAGAAAAGTATTCCGAAAGGCTCTTCATTCTCCTGAAGTGGATGGATTGTGAAAGGAAGGCAAGAAACATATC
Source organism: Ceratopteris richardii (assembly GCA_020310875.1). Classification (NCBI taxonomy): domain Eukaryota; kingdom Viridiplantae; phylum Streptophyta; class Polypodiopsida; order Polypodiales; family Pteridaceae; genus Ceratopteris; species Ceratopteris richardii. The sequence continues at coordinate 106,449,590 of CM035422.1, read as the reverse complement.
GACATATGGATAGATGGATCTGTTTATCCAATTGATCCACAAACTAGAAGGTATCCCCCTTTTCATAATCTCCATGATCTGATTAGATTTGTAGGAGATGGTGAGGATGGTTTATGAGGCTATTGTTCAAGGCTCTGGGATATTTCAAGGAATTATGTACAATACATAAACTATCTACAAAACACACTACATCAAAAGGATTTACATATAAGGGATCTAGAAAGAAAATTATCCACTTTTTCTTCTCAGTTTGACTCTTACAAAAAAATGAATGAAACTCCTATAGCTTTGAGAATGCGGTCAAAACGAGTAAAACCTTTTTTAGATTTGACTGAAAAATCTAGCGAGAAAGAAAAAAATGAAAATTGTTAGAGATCATGTGACAAATGTGCTAGGTTTCAATATGTTGAGCTGTTTTGAGCACGTATATTTGTGTAATGAAATTTTGAGTCAAAATGATGTTTTAAGACTATTGAAACTGAATGAAAATACATGCTTGAAACGCTTTGTTTTCCAAAAAATCATGATAGAAATGAATCTGTTACTAGAACCATATCAAATTCAAAAGATTTGTGATAGCGTCGGAGTGAGTAGGAAAGGTTATAGAGCAATTTCAAAAGTTTGTTGTGAATTTTTAAAATTTAACAAAGTTAGAAGTTTTGGATTGCCTAGACCCCATCATGTGGGAAAGTTTCGGCTCTGCTTGAATAAAAAGATCACATCAGTATTTGGTGAGTATAAACATATTCATGGTACCATGCCTTACGAAGTAGGAAAACAAAAGTTACATTTCACTTACAATGCATTTAACAACATATGGATAGATATTATAAAACTTCAAACATACATGGTTCAGTTCTATAATATAAAAGAACATGAATGTTCTGGTCTATTGAAATTTTTAATCAAACTTGATGAAGCTAAGCTTAAAAAACATCAAAAAATGGAGAGACTAAGTATTGCACTGATGAACAAAGCTTCGGACTATAGCCTTGGGAAATTGGATACTCCGTCTCTAAAAGTACAATCAGAAATGGAGTTATGGTGGGTTGGTTGTGCTCAAGTTCCATCTGAGAGCCATAAAACACTTAAATGGTTATTCTCACAGACAAACATTCCAAATGTTATCCAAAGGCATCATGCAAGAGAATTGTTGAATGTTAAAGACTACGGGAACTTTCAAGTTGAGTGACATTTGAGTGGAGACCTAAAGACGCTCAAATGCATGTTTGGTATAAGTGGGGGAGCAAACTCTAAGTACCCTTGCTTTTACTGCATGCAAAGCCGAGGCACAAATGGATGGATTGCTAGAGCTGACGCCGAAGAGGCTCCTTCTAGACAAAATGTTATTCTTCATAACTAATCATCTTCTTCAATGATTTGGGATCCCATACTTCCAATAGCATTGACAAATGTACACATATGTACACTACATGCAGAGTTAAGAATCATTGACAAGTTGGTCCGTCTTCACTTGGATTATGCATATTATATCAAGCCTACAACTCTTACAAATGAGTGCATAAAAAAATGTGAATTTCTTCTTTCAGAAATGGGATTTCATGGTGATGATGTTCATCTAAGAAAAGATCCAAAGCTTTCAAAAAATAAAGGTGATGTACTACATGATGTCTCAATGGGTGGTGCAAAAGCAAGGAGATTCTTCAGCAACCATGATGACAAGCAACTAAATGCCATGTGGAATTGTTGGAAAAAATTTTGTGAGGTCATGACCAATGTAAAAAGAAAACCAAAAAAGAAAAAAAGAGAATAGAGGTGTGGGTCAAACTAGATAATCTGTTTAAGATCATGAGGCAGTAGGTAACATCAAATGGTTATGTGACAGAAATCTGAAAGGTGACCACAGAGCTTATAGAAACCATCATAGAGGCATGGGGTGCCAAAGACATAACATACTACTTGGTGAGTTCCAAAGATATTTTATTCAAGTTATTTATTTTTAATTTGAAATAAAGATCTAATGAGATTCTTCTGCTCTTCTAGCATATTCTTCTTGTGCATGGTGCATTCTTTGCAGAAAAAGAACCACTTGCCATGTGGAACACCCAAGGCATGCAAAAATCTCATTATCAAGCAAGGACAAGCTTCTTTAGGTGTAAAAGGAAAGGACGAGGAGTAACAAATAGCAATGCCTTCAGAGAGCTTTTTGATTGATCCTTTAGAAGACAATTACAAAGGACCTCATGCCAAATATAATCAGAAGAATATGACTATCACCAGACAAAATGATCATGTATCAATATCACAAAATGGAAAAGACTTCATTTCAAACAGAGCTTTAATATTTGCAATGTCTTTTATTTTTTTGAGAAATAAAGATATGTATGTAGATTTCATGATGTATTAAGCTTTGAAAAGAAATATGTCTATTACCATCAGATGACTTTGACCAGAGAACAGATCATGGATCAATAAGAATTAATATTAGGCCATGGATCAGTTACACCAAAAAAAATTGCAATGTCTTATATCACATTGGGTGATTTTTGTATATGTACATTTGTTGAGAAATAGAATTTGAAAAAATGAAGTCATTCCTTGAGCCTCTTTAAAGAGCTTGGCTCTGGCAAATCACCTTCATATCTGAGGAACTCTTTTCTCCTGTATCTAGCAATGCTTTTTAAATCTGACACCCCTGTAGCCATTGCATAACTTGAATAACAAAGAACGTACCCTGCCCTTGAAGCATTGAGTCCTGGGGCATATTCATAAAATCTGAATGCAGCTGCTCTTTCAAGCAGCAAAACTCTGAAAGCATTAAAGGGTATTGGAGTAAAACCCATGTATTTTGATAGAGTCCTCAAGGAGAACAATGCAAAGTCTAGCTCCTCACTATAGTGCTTGTGAATAACACAAAAAGTGTCTAGGTTCAAGTTTGGAAGATAGTGGATAATAGAATGAATATCCACCTTTGCTTTCCCTTTCTCTTCTATGGCTTTTCTTGTTCCCTTGCCCCTATCAAGGTAGTTGTCTTCATCCAACATAGTTAATTGTGGTAAAAAAATGAAAAACAAGGTCAGATGAAGTGCAAGCACACTGTAGGAGCCATGAAAAGTAACTTGAAACAACTAGACATAAAGCAAGAGACACGACTGATGCAAGCGATTAGGGTCTTTAGAGAAATTCAAATGGTCGTTATCGCTTGCATCCGTCATCATCAATATCTCTTTGCAAACTACCCAGAAACCTGTTATATTTGCTGAATGAAGTGAATTCTTACAAAGACAGATATCTATTATCAAAGCTACATGGAACTTCTAGACACGACCGATACAAGCAATAAGACCCAACGGAAAATATCCAATGGGCCTTATCGCTTGCATCGGTCCTGATCGATTTCTGACACTTCTAATGGAGATATTGGACAAATCCGATACAAGCTAGAGATGTTGCATCGGTGCCATCTCATATCCTTAGCCTAAAATTCTTGAGAATATAATTAACTGTATACCTTGAAGACATCTTCCTCTAGTCCAAACATGACCCATGCAAGTGATAAGGCCCAATAGAAAATATCCGATGGGCCTTATCACTTGCATCGGTCGTGATCGATTTCTCACAGTCTAAATGGAGACCTTGGAGAAAACCGATGATCGTATCTCATCTCCTTAGCCTAAAAATCATGAGAATATATTTTACTACATACCTTGACCTCATCTTCCTCTTCAAGTCCAAAAACAACCGATGCAAGCGATAAGACCCAACGGAAAATATCCGATGGGCCTTATCGCTTGCATCGATCGTGGTCGATTTCTCACTAAAAATGGAGATCTTGGACAAACCCTTAAATTCATAAGAATATATTAAACAACATACCTAGACCTCATCTTCCTCCTCGATGAGCTCTTTTGAGTCAATACAAATTGTTCCTTTGTCCTCAGCAACATCCAAGAATGAATAGCCACACCCAAATGAGTATATTCCAAGTTGCTTCTAATGCTCATCAAACTCTTCATCAGCAAGTGTTGGCTTCTCTGAGATAGCTTTCTCAAAGAATTTTGAAAGAGCTTGTGATGAATCTTTGAATTCTTCATTAGGCAAATCCAAATCAAGATGCAAAATTCTTCTTTTCTTTCTCTTTTCTTATTGATGAATCTCCTTGCAACTTCTTCTGACTGAGCTATAGCTGCAAGGCAGTAGTCCTCCCTTAGATTGAAAATTTACTGAATGTAAAATAGAGGTATAAACTCTTTTTTAGAGATAAAGTAAAAAGGTAGATTTGGTAGAAGTAGGGACTTCTCAAACACTTGAACTTCTTCAGTTGGCTCCCTTATTGCAGTCTCTGCTTTAAAAGTGGCCACATCAAAACCTTTGACCTGCTCTTCTTCTGCTTGGAGATTGATCTCCTCAACAATTTCCATGATACCTTTCATAGTTTTTGAGCTTCCCTCAAGTGTCAGCTCTAAGAAGCGCTGGTCTTCAACTTGAACATTTTCCTCCTTTTCAATTGAGATGTGATCAAGCCATATCAAGAAAGCAATGTTTAAAGGGAGAAAGCAACAACCCTTTTCATGCTTTGGGCATAATGAAGCTTCCCTGGCAAAGGGGATATCCTTTTGCATTTTCTTGTGATTTTTGCCCTATCTATTGGATCCTTCCCAAAGATGTGAGGATGGACATAGGTTTTCTGAGAAATAGAAAGGATCTTTCCATTGATCAACCCCAAGAAAGTCTCCCACTCATCCTTAAGAAAACTTTTTGATTTCTCTCGGAGTTTTTCAAAATCAATTTTGGGGTTGAATATCGTCATTGCATCAGGAAAATAATCTACAATTAAACCCCCTTGAACCATGAAATCAAGAAGTTTCTCTAATGGAGAGACACTAAGGATCTCATTCATTCCCTCCATCTTAGCTGCACCTTTTCTTGTATGTCTATGAGGAGAACACAACCGATGCAAGCGACTGACGCAAGTCAATGTAGGTCAAATGGGGAAAATCGCTTGTATCGGTCGTGTCGGGATGAAAGAAAAATATGCATTTAAATGAGAGAAATTCTCTGAAGGTTCAAAATTTAAATTTGTGAAGGAAGTTGCTATTTATAGGCGACGAGGGAGGAAGTAATGGTCAAATGATGTGGATCAATCAGTGAGTGCCACATGGCAAAAGTACATTGGGTGATTCAATGGATAGATGATGTGGACCAATCAAATCATGCCACATGGCAAAAGATGTTGGAATTCACAACGGCTATATGACATGGACCAATTGTGGCATGCCATGTGGCACCAACGGTCAACTCAGTTATGGGACCTATTTAAGCTTCCCTATTCATTTCTTTCATTTTTTTTGTGAACACTTTCCAAGCGTCGAGGTTCCATTGCCACCAAGTTTTTAAGCTGCTTCTTCACAATTTCTATAGAGAGCGCTCTCTGCGTTAGGTAATATGGACACGACCGATCCAAGCGATCAAGGTACATCTGAGATTTGTGGATAACCCTAATCGCTTAGATCGGTCATGTTTCTTAAATGGCATCGAGTCCTTGATCATAGCTTGCAAATTATGTTTTTCTTAGTGATGCTTGAGTATTATGCATTGTGAGCTATATTTCAACTTGTATTTATTGATATTTGATGATGAATTTAGGGATGAGCGGTGCAAGGGATAAGGGACATCCGGGCATTTCCGGATGACTCTTATCGCTTGGATCGGTCGTGTCTCTAACAGTGGAAAGAGTCACTGATCATAGCTTGCAAATTATGTTTCTCTTAGTGATATTTGAGTATTTTGCATTGTAAGATATATTTGAACTTGTATTGATTGATATTTGATGATGAATTCAAGGACGATCGATGCAAGCGATAAGGGACGTCCGGGCATTTCCGGATGACTCTTATCGCTTGGATCAGTCATGTATCTGACAGTGGAAAGAGTCCTTTTAGTGTCCTTTCCTTCATAATTCATTGCCTAAAGACTCTCATTTCGTGTAGAGTATGGCTAGGACCAAAAAGACAGCAAGGAAGTTGTACCCTAATGGTCAGGACCAAAATGCCCAGGAACAAAATGCCTAGGAACAATGCCTAGGAGCAAAATGTTCAGGAGCAAAATCCCCAGAAGGTTCAAGGCAATGTATTAGACAAGCCTTCAAAGAAAAGGGTCAAGTACCATGTAAAGTCCTTGAGGGAAATTAGAAGAGCTCAAAAGTCTGTGGGATTGTTGATCCCTAGACTTCCATTTATGAGAGTTGTCAAGCAGATCACAGGCAACCTCTGTTCTTTAATGAAGACCTCATCCTTTATCAATGTGAGGTGGCAAACTCAAGCACTGCTATGCCTGCAAGAAGCTATAGAGGACTTTGCTATTGATTTTATGAATGATGCCTATTTATGTGCTGCTCATTCTCATAGGGTTACACTAATGGCGAACAATTATGTTGTTTTTTCAAGAATAAGATATAAATTTGATAAATCTCTAGTTCCTATTGATCACCATGATAAAAAATTCTTTGATTTTTTAAATATACCTTGAGATCGAGCCACCAAAACAACAGTTGTCATTGAAGAGATCAACCCTGAGGTCACTCATGATCATGAAACTAGAACTACAGCAAATAGTGAGGAGGAGAGGAAAAAGCAAGGATTATTTACAGAGGAAAGTGTCATCTTAAACGAGATTCAAAAGTTACAGAAAGCAAATAAAGAGCTCCTTAAGAAAGGAGATGGGCACATAATAGTTAATGTTGCAATGCCATGGAAGAATGAATTGTTTCTTGACATTAGACCTGAAGATAAAAAAATGTTGAAGGGGTTTCATGTTGAAATATCAGATAGTGTGGTCAACATTTCACTCAGGTATTATCTAGAGGCCATAAAGTGCTCTTGTATTGCTTAATTTTCTAGTTCCTTAACTGAATTTTTATTTCTTGATTTGTAGGGTTCTTCTTCAACAATGTGCGGAAGCGGTTCAAAGAAAAGTATTTATTTTAGATCCTCTGGTGACGTAGTGTTTTTTGCATAAACATGGAGATGCCAAGTCCTTTCTACAGAATTTTACAGAGGAGGTAGAATGTGTTATCTACCCATATATTGAAAAGTAAGTATTCATCTTCATTTTGGAAAGATATTTGTTTCATTAAAGAAAGTTTATTTACATGCAACTCATTGACAGGGGCCATTGGAGTCTGATTATTGTTGACTTCAATGCATATCAAGCTCTTCTCCTCAATTCTCTTCAATCACAACATGGGAATTGCAAAGTGTAAGTTGCTATACATTTTATTGTTCTCTATTTTAGAACCATGCCATCCATTATGATTTTTACTTTACAATGTAGTGCTGCAAAGCTTCTCAAGATGCATATTGATCAGAATTTTCCTCGAATTGCTAAATTGAATGAACAAAAGCAATTTGGATACATACAAATTCATGTGCCATTGCAGGAAGACGCAACATCATGTGGCTGAAGAGTGATTGCAAATGCTGTAAGATTCTTGGAAAGATGGTTTTACAGTCCTGAATTGAATTTATCAGACTACCCAGATGCATGGATCATCTTGATCAGAGAGAGAGAACAATAAATGGCATCATGAAACATGCAATCTGCCCCTATGATCCAGACTCACCTCCACCCCCTCCACGTGATAAAAAAAATCTGAAGAAAAAAAGAAAGGGCTTCCCCTTCACTCACCATTAAAGCATGCGACCAAGAAAAAGAGTCAATCTGAAGCTCCAAAAAGGGACACAAGCAACAGAGAAAAGAGGGCTCCAAAAATGATAGAAAGCATTGAATCATTTTTGAGCCTAAGATTGAAATCTATTGTAAAACCAACATAGGTTGGAAGATTTATTTATGTACAAATTGAATGTACTTATGCCAATCTTCATCTGGAAGATGGTTATTGTAACCATATTTATTTGCCTTTACAATATTTATATGCTTTGAGAAATATACAGTTGTATTGAACCTCTTGAGAGTTAAACAAAAGTTCATTGCATGGTCCAATTAAATTTGGTCGTGTCACAAATATGACTGCATTGTGGGTTTCTTACGTCATTCCTGTTGGAAAGTTTGAATTGGAGAAGATACAGAAGAATATAAAGAATTAAGAGGACACGACCGATACAAGCGATATGGGGAATTAGAGAATTTTGGATTGCCCCTATCACTTGCATCGATCGTATTATCCATTTCAACATAGGATCCCCTTTTAGCAACCTTGCATGAGATGAGCTATTGCTAGTTGTTTTTATACTCATGAGTCAAATCTTTACGCAAGGTCACTTGTTGAAGTCTCTCACGGTAGTTTGCTAACAGGACCGATCTAAGCGATAAGGGCCATCCGACAAGTTCAGATCACACTAGTCGCTTGCATCGGTCGTCTTCTCTAATCTTGTCTCCTCTGTTTTATGCCTTAAGTCATGATCTTCATATTTTGAAATATCAAACCTTGGATTGGAATTTGCACCAGGTTCTCCACCCTCTCTTATATTACATGTTATGTGTACCATGATATTTTCTCTTTCATTACTTGAGGACAGAAAAGATGGATAGAATCAAATAATTTAATTGAGACTAATGTGCACCTTTGATACAATATAATAATTGAATTGAAATTAGATCTCTTGTTCATCTAGAATTAACTTATGCAAGTTCCTGTATAATTTTTTCTTAGTTGGAACCTCATCAGAATGTTAAGATTAAACAAAAGAATGCCAATATGAGTTTAGATGAAGGGGAATAATTGAAGTCATCAATTCACTCCTGCAAATAAAAATCAATGGAAATATGAAATAAAGGACCTACAAAATATCTAAGAATATCTTGGTTTATATTCTTATCATTGTAAAATAAGAACCTCATCAAAATCTTGAAAGTAAATTAAATAATGCAAATATGAATATAGACATTTAAAATTCATAATTTAACAAACATTCTTTGTCACCATCTTGCAAAGAAAATTCAATGGAAGTATCAATAGAAGCTTCTATTAGAGGAAGATACATTATGTAAGAATGTCAGGAATAACTTGTTACAATCTTAAGGGTTGGAACTTAATCACCCTTGGTGGCAGGCAACTTATGCAAGATAATGATTTCTTTGATCTAATGTTAACTATTGCATCATCAATTGAGAATCTACACTGTGATGATACCTCATCAAGGTATTCTAGGAGTTCCCTTACATTTCTGAGGTTCAAATTTGTAGTGACAATTATTTTCCTTGATTGTAAATCTGGATGAATCAATACTTCTAACTCAAATTGTGGACAGCTCTTCTCTGAGTCCAAGGCTATCCAAAGTCCAAGATTTTTTTTCCACCTTCTATAGTCATATCCTAGAACCAGAGGTTATCGACATATCTGATATGAGATTGAAAGAGAATTCGGACTAAATTTACATAAAATACTGTCACCTAGCTTTTGAACTTCTTTGCTATCCCATTCCCTACCTAAAGCATCATCAATCTCTGAAATAGAGACTCTCCTATTCAACCACATTATTTTTGTTTTCTGTAATAACATGTTTTTAAAGCATGCTACAAAGACATGAATAGGCAAAAACCATTGAATCTTTATCCTTCTTGAAATTCGGCCTACTTACATTGCCTTTTGGATGTCAAATTTAATTTTGCATAGAAAACATGAAACTGTTGAATGATGAGGAGCATCCCAATCTAATGAAGAGATGCAAGGACCAGGTACATGAACAAGGTTTCCATAAGAACTCCTCCCTGATGGCACTTGATAATCTGCATAATGGACAAATAACTCTATGCTATTGAAATATTGAACAGATTTGTCTGCATAGATGAGTTCTGCATATTCCTTATGCAGAAATCTAAATGTTCCTATTAAACATTCAACAGGTTGCCATTCCACAATATTGGAAGGAAAGATATCTACAGTACAGAAACCTATGTTTTATTATACAAGAACAACTCGAATGATAGAAGAGCATTGTAAAACTTCACTTACAGTACGAAGGGAAGTGCAGATGATTTTCTAGAACAAGATCCTTTGTGGTCTACACATGTTGTAGTCGTGCAAACCAACCGCATCTCTTCAATTTGAAACTGAGAATACATCCCTTCAAGTGGTTTCTTGTGTTGTCTCTTTTGGCACGCTTGACTTTATGGGCACCTCTGGAGCTAGGAAGCATAGTTATCCATTCATTTACTTTCACAGAAAGAGGTCTCCACAAAGAATCCTCTCTTTTGTTGTAAACCTCACATGAGGTTACACGATTGGAAGGACGACGAGAAGAAGAAGCCATTTGAACTTAGAAGAAGAAGAATGTTCAAAGCGAGAAATCGACGTTCACAAATTTTGACAGTATTTATAGAGAAAAAGGCTTTGTACACGTGGAAACTTTTGATTTGATGTAAACCCCGTCGCTGAATGATCATGAAATTTTGTGAACTCAAAAATATTTTGTATCTTAAAAAATCAATTCCTTCTTGGAAATTCGAGAATATGCTTTGTGTAGTGTGCCAAAATATTTTTTATTGCATCAAACCAAAAAATTGTACACTAAATATGAGACTCTTTATCACTTTAGTGGCGCTTTAAAAGAATATTGTATTAAAAAAAGAATTTCTTCATACGATTAAAAGAGACAGCAATGTTATATTCTTGTACACATGGAAAGACTCTATTTCTCAATTTCCTTAATCTCTCATTAGCAAACAACCCCTTTTTGGTCGTTTTTTGCCCTAATGCCGAGGAGGCTTATGGATATCTTCATGGATTGGCTTCACTATTTGAGGTCTTGGAGGGATTCCGTGCAATCATTTCATGGGAGCATCTATGATGAGGTGAGTGTATAGATTGGTTTGGTATTTTTAATTATTCTTTATAAATATCATGTCAATTTATCTCATTTTATGCATATGCTTTGTTGCAAGAGTATAGGTATAAAGGTTTTGATTCCTACGAGCATATGTATGTGAGTGCTTTGCCACCATTTTGTATTACACTCATATATGGCAATGATGCACCATAAATTTGTATTCGCTTCCTATATGGAAGTGCTTTGCCACATTTTGTATTTGGCTCATATATGACAGTGGTTTGCCACACTCTTGTACATGCTTCATTTATGGAATATATAGCTTTTTTGTACATGGTTCATGGTTCATTTTGCTCATCTCTTTTGTGTATGATAGTATTTTTCTTTATGAAATCATGTTTTGGTTGCCATTAGAGTACATGTCACATATACTCGATTTTCTTTGGGCAGTATATTGTAATTTGCTACGCAACATCATGATAATGTTGCTATAGCAAGAGACAACACACTTTGCCCAAAAAAAAAGTTGTAGATATGGTCGTTGATATGCGTGTCAGTACTCCCAATAGGATCACCATTATACGCGATGCTAGGCCCAACATGATCGTCGGTATAGGCATTGATATGAGCATCGTTATTACCAATAGTTATAGCGGCACTTATACCGATGCCTATAATGGTAGTTTGTTACTCAGGCATATGCCGACTCTAACACTGATGTCAGGGCAGAATGGCACCCGTGCATTTGCCCCAATAGGAGCCTCAATATATGCTTGATATGTTGTGGTGAATCTATGGTTCTCTAAGCTCCTATGGAATGAGCCCAAGATGGTTTGGTTACTCAAGATATACTATGAGAGCTTCCTAATCCAATTTTTCCCACTCAACATACTTCCTTATACTCTCAGGCGCATGGTACACCTATGTACAAGGCCCATTGGAGGCTTCATTAAAGTGATATCTAAACTCTCAATAGCTAATTGAAACTCATCATAACCTGAATAGAGATCATCTATGGAGTAAATGGAATGCCCAGCAAATGCTTTAGCAAACGCATCTACTTTAGGTCCTCTTTCTACGTTTCAAATTTTGTTTCTATTTATAAGTTGAAAATCCTAAAAAAAATATTTGTATTTTTTTTTGGCACCATGAAACATATAATCAAATATGAAGTTCAAGATTCTCTCTCTAGATCTTATCTGCATCATGCTTTTTTCTTGAAAATCAAACATGAAGATCAATGAATTAGGAAAAATTGTGTATGAGAGGAAGGTAGAGCATGCATAAGAGAATAAAAATATCTCTATGAAATTCTTGTGAATCATGGTTAAGTACCTCATTTAGGGCTCAAGTTTTAAGTACCTCGTTGGAGGCTCTGTTGGATGTGATGGCTGGATATACTTAGAAGATCAAGCTGGTGCTGCAAAACCTGCTTCACACCTGCCCTCCTTTGACTTCAGATATGCTTAGTAGACTCCTTGAGCTTCCAAATAATACCAAAATATGCTATATGTACTTTGGAAAAGGTTTGAGTAATGTCTTGATCAAAACAGACTACTTTGCAAATCACAAGACTTGAAAAGTTTCTAATTTAGTCTTGATACCTGCTCAGTGTTATGCTCAGTATGACCAGTGTAGTTACAATTAGCAAAATTCCTTCTATAGATATTCAATTAGAGTAGTAAGCTTCCATTTGCAAGTGGAATGAAAGAAAATGATAAACCACACTCAGAGAAATCACTTTAGCAAAATAAGGTGTACCCCCGATTTTTTAGGAGACTTATAGTCACAGACCAGTAAGCACCCCGACTGAGATTTCTCTGTGATGGTAGATCCAATGGCCTTGAAACTTTGTAGGTGTATAGTAGACTTTGAGCTGAATCCAATGCACTTTGAATCATCCAATTTGGTTCAGTAGATCTTGAGATATGCCTCTTGGAAGTTGACAGAGTTGGAGGTAGTCACTCAGAGAAAACAGAGACTATGAATATATGTATATTGATTAAAACTAATGATTGTACATTCCCATTGGCATGTAATGTGATGCTCAATGGTACTCAGAGGTGTAGGCTATGGTGTAGCTCATACACACTCAACAATTCTCTCAGAAATGCCTCAGGAAGAGTGACACTTCCCCGCGACTTTTTCACATTGCTTTTTATAAGGATTTTGAAGGAGTTTGAATTTTGAATTCAAGTTTTGGCTCCCTTCAATCTCTCCACTAAACTTAGGGAGATATTCCCTCAATCATACCATCTGCTTTTTCCACGACTTAAACTAGTAGGTGTGATTACATGAGTGATTAAGTCATATTGACTTTTACATTGGATAAAAAGAAATAACCAATTAAGCATTGGTTCCTATGGTTCATGGTTCATGTAAATGCATCCTTCAAGGGTTCAATTGTCCAAGCCAATGTGTGTAGGCTTGTTTTGCACCAACAGCTCCCCCTCAAGCCAAACACTTTGGCTCAAGTCTTCATCTCTAGTCTTCAATTATTTCTTGCAATCCAATCATGGATTTAAATCTGCATAGCTTGCTTCCATCCAGAGCTTTAGTAAGCAAATCTGCACATTGTATATTAGTAGACACATATGATAATTGAATTTCTTTGATAAGTAACTTCTCCCTCACATAGTGGTAGTGAACCTCTATGTGTTTTGTCCTAGCATGATAAATTGGATTAGCTGCTAGGTGAAGAGAACTTGTGTTATCACCAAATATGATTGGTGGCCTTGTGTATAGGCCCAATTCTGAATATAAAAGCTTCAACCATATGGCTTCTTGAGTGGCATTTGCTAGTCCTCTGTACTCTGCCTCAGTAGATGATAGAGCCACTGTGGGTTGTTTCTTGGATGACCAAGAAATTGGTTTATCACCTGCAAAACATATGTAACCAGATGTACTCCTCCTGTCATCCTTGCAACCTGCCCAATCTGCATCTGAGTATACCTTAATATCAATGTCTGATGAATATGGAAAGTACAAACCATGATTTTGTGTTCCCTTTAGGTACTTTACTATCTTCTGTAATATCCTTAAGTTCTTCTCCTTCATGTGCACTAAGTTTGTGGTTGACCTCCATAGGAATGTTTGAGACTTTAGCTTCCTGCAAATTAAACTTCTTGACCATGTCCTGAATGTACTTCTTCTGAGTAATAAATATACCTGAATTTGTGTAGACCAATTCAAGTCCTAGGAAGTACTTCAATACACCAAGATCATTGATCTTGAATTCCTTCATCATTTGTCCTTTGATGTGTCTTATTCCCTGAACATCATTTCCTGTAATAATGATGTCATCAACATAGACACACAAGTATATTACCTCTGAATTGTTCCTCTTTATAAACAATGAAGTATCTGCTTTACTCATCACAAATCCTTGATCTAGGAGATAGGTTGTCAACCTGTAATTCCATGCTCTAGGTGCCTGCTTCAATCCATACAGAGCCTTCTTCAATTTACAAACATGATTTACCTTATTAGGATTCTCATAGCCAGGTGGTTGTGACATGTAGACCTCTTCAGATATCCATCCATTCAAGAATGCATTCTTCACATCCAATTGGTACACGTTCCAATTCTTGGATGCAGCTACACTCACCATAACTCTGATAGTTGGCATCTTGGCCACAGGAGAAAATGTCTCCTCATAATCAATGCCTTGGGTTTGTGCAAAACCCTTGGCTACTAACCTAGCTTTATACCTGTTTATTGTACCATCTGAGTTCCTCTTGAGTTTGTAGATCCATCTGGATCCTATCACCTTCATGGAGTCCTTCTTGGGTACCAAGTCCCAAGTATCACTCTCCTTGAGAGCCTCCATTTCTTCATCCATTGCTTCCTTCCATTCTGGTTTAGTAATTGCTTCTTCAAATGTACCTGGTTCTTCATTCAAGATATCCTTTGCAAGATATACAGAGTGCTTGGTTACAAGTGAAGTATCATACCCATACCTAATAGGTTTCTTCTTTTCTCTTTGAGATCTCCTCATAGCTTGAGTTGAGGATTCTGGATTGTCTTCTAGTTGCTTCATCTTCATCTTCCCTTTGGATTTCCAAGCCTTGAACTCTTCAATGTTGATGGTGTCTTCATCATCTGAGCTTGTGTCCTCTTTCTAAGTTGGTTCTTGCCTGATAAGCTTTGGAAACTCTTCTTCCATATCATAAGGTAGGCTAACTTTCCTGCACTCATTTTCATACCATGAATCATTTTCATCAAAGATGATATCTCTGCTTACCTTGAAGCCTTTGTTTGAGGGGTTATAAAACCTGTATCCCTTCTGATTCAAATCATAACCAATGAAGATACACTTTTCAGCCTTAGGGTCTAGCTTTCCCCTTACCTGTGAGGGAATATGCACATATGCAACACACCCAAAGATTTTGCAATGATCCAGAGATGGTCTCTTACCATGCCAAGCCTCATAGGGTGTCATTCCATCAAGTGTCTTTGATGGCAACCTGTTGATTAAGTATGTGGCAGTAGATACACTCTCTGCCCAAAGATAATTTGGCAATTTCTTTTCATTAAGCATAGACCTAGCTGTCTCTACAATGAGTCTATTCCTCCTTTCAGCTACCCCATTTTGTTCAGGTGAGTA
Organism: Ceratopteris richardii; assembly: GCA_020310875.1. Taxonomy (NCBI): domain Eukaryota; kingdom Viridiplantae; phylum Streptophyta; class Polypodiopsida; order Polypodiales; family Pteridaceae; genus Ceratopteris; species Ceratopteris richardii. The sequence goes on along the minus strand of CM035422.1, from coordinate 106,434,236 downwards.
CCTTGTAGTGATCTCCCTCTTGATGCCTCTTTCCTGCAAGAAATCTTCAAAGTCATTGGAGAAGTATTCTCCACCACCATCTGACCTTAGCCTCTTCAAATGTTTACCTGTTTGATTTTCAACTAATGCAAGATACTTTTTGAAACAATTAAATACTTCATCTTTATGTTTCATGAAGTATAAAACAGTCCACCTGCTATAGTCATCAATAAAGGACACATAGTACCTTGATCCATATATGGATGGCTCCTTGCTAGGTCCCCAAACATCTGTATGTACCAATTCCAGATAATCTTCATGCATAAAACCTTTCTTGGTATAGGGCAATCTGTGTGACTTACCAAATTGACAAGCGCCACACTTGTATATCATGTGTTGCTTGGATACATTAGGTATCCCAAGCACACATTGATCCCTGCTCATTTGTTTTATGGTCCTCTCTCCAATGTGACCTAATCTCTTGTGCCAAATCTCCAATTCTGATAGGGTTTGGTCTTTATAGTTGTACAAAGCAATATTCTTAGTGTCTTCAAGTTCAAAGGTAAACAATCTACCTGATTTCTCTCCCTTGGCTATCCTTCTGAATCCATGTCTTGGATCCTCCACATATGCACCATGTTGAGTGAACCTGACTTGTAGACCTTTTTCCACAATCTGACCTACACTCATCAGATTCTTGGTGATTGTTGGAACATACAACACTCTGCTTAGTAAATTCTGATTACCATCACTTGTTTTGACATTGCCTACTTTAACAACTGAATGTTTAGTGTCATCACCTGTCTGCACTTGGTGCTTGCCTTTGGGTTCTTCCAAATCAGAGAGTAGGGCAACATTTCCAGCTACATGGTTAGAGCAACCTGAATCAATATAGAATAAGTGATCATCATTGATACCTGATTTAGATGTCATGTTCATGATCAACAAGGAATCATCTTGCTCCTCTGCATAATTGTTGTAATCCTTCCTATTCCTGTATCCACCTTGATAATTGCCATTGTGATTGTAGCTATTGTTGTAATTATTGTTGTAGCCATGGTAGCCTTGAGATTGGTTGAATCTGCCTCTGCCTTGAGAGTATCCTCCTCTTTGGTGACCTCTTCCTCTTTGGTTCTTGTAGTTTTTGTAGCATTCATCTGTAGTATGGTTAGACAAGCCACAAATATTGCATGGAGATTGATTGTAGGGTCTCCCCCTACCTGACTTACCTCCTCTGCCCCTACCTCTAGATGATCTACCTCTCCCTGCATAGTTTGCTTGGGAGGTAGAGCCTTCTTCATCAACCTTCTTGCTTTTACCCTTGTCTTTAGTCTTCTTATCAGTATATAGGGTAGAGGGATTGTTACCTTTTGATTGCTCTCCATTCTTTGTGATCTTTGCTTCATGTGTAAAGAGTTGTCCAATCAGAGTTGTTAGATCAGGTGCTTGGATGTCCATGTACAAGTCCATTGCAGTGGTAAAGCTCTCCCACTTGTCATCTGCCTTTAGTCCATTGATCACTTGTCTGACTATCTGCTCTTCCTCAATTTCTTCTCCAACACTTGCAAGTTGATCTGCAATGTCTTTGACTTTGGTGACAAAATCTGAGACACATTGTTTTGATTGCTTCCTAAGAGTTGTAAACTCAATCCATAGCTGATTCTTTCTGGCCCTTGTGCTTGATGAAAAATATGTAGACAAGGTTTCCCAAGTCTCTTGGGAAGTCTTGCAATTCCTTACATGAGGTAGAAGGAAATCAGAAATAGAGTTTAGAAGATATGACCTTGCCAAAGCATCTTTTGCACACCATTGGTTGAGCCTCTCATGTTCATCCTTTGTAGGTAGGCCTCTGGTCTTGAATGAGGGCAACTCCTCATCTCCTGAGATGTATCCATACAAGCTTCTCCCTTGTAGATAGGTCTTCATTCTCAATGACCAAGCCTGGTAATTATTTCTGTCCAATTTGTCAATGAAGGAAGGGAAACCATCACCCATGATTACCTTATTTGCTCTGATACCACTGTTGGATGTGATGGCTGGATACACTTAGAAGATCAAGCTGGTGCTGCAAAACCTGCTTCACACCTGCCCTCCTTTGACTTCAGATATGCTTAGTAGACTCCTTGAGCTTCCAAATAATACCAAAATATGCTATATGTACTTTGGAAAAGGTTTGAGTAATGTCTTGATCAAAACAGACTACTTTGCAAATCACAAGACTTGAAAAGTTTCTATTTTAGTCTTTATACCTACTCAGTGTTATGCTCAGTATGACTAGTGTATTTACAATTAGCAAAATTCCTTCTAGAGATATTCAATTAGCTTAGTAAGCTTCCATTTGCAAGTGGAATGAAAGAAAATGATAAACCACACTCAGAGAAATCACTTTAGCAAAATAAGGTGTACCCCCGATTTTTTAGGAGACTTATAGTCACAGACCAGTAAGCACCCCGACTGAGATTTCTCTGTGATGGTAGATCCAATGGCTTTGAAACTTTGTAGGTGTATAGTAGACTTTGAGCTGAATCCAATGCACTTTGAATCATCCAATTTGGTTCAGTAGATCTTGAGATATGTCTCTTGGAAGTTGACAGAGTTGGAGGTAGTCACTCAGAGAAAACAGAGACTATGAATATATGTATATTGATTAAAACTAATGATTGTACATTCCCATTGGCATGTAATGTGATGCTCAATGGTACTCAGAGGTGTAGGCTATGGTGTAGCTCATACACACTCAACAATTCTCTCAGAAATGCCTCGGGAAGAGTGACACTTCCTCGCGACTTTTTCACATTGCTTTTTATAAGGATTTTGAAGGAGTTTGAATTTTGAATTCAAGTTTTGGCTCCCTTCAATCTCTCCACTAAACTTAGGGAGATATTCCCTCAATCATACCATCTGCTTTTTCCACGACTTAAACTAGTAGGTGTGATTACATGAGTGATTAAGTCATATTGACTTTTACATTGGATAAAAAGAAATAACCAATTAAGCATTGGTTCCTATGGTTCATGGTTCATGTAAATGCATCCTTCAAGGGTTCAATTGTCCAAGCCAATGTGTGTAGGCTTGTTTTGCACCAACAGGCTCTACATTTAGTTCATTGCAAGAAAATGTCTTGATTTTGTTGTCTCTCTACAATTTCAAAACTTGCAGGGTTCAACAATAATAGTTGGAGGCAGATTTGGACCTAGGTCATCTCTAACACTTGAAAAACTGAATAAAAGTGTCTCTCACAAGCTTGAGCTAAATCCATGATTTTAATGCTTACATGTTGTCTTTTCTAATTAGGGATGCCTTGGAATATGTCTTTTTGGTGCTTTTCTTCTTTTTTTGGATAGGTATGACTAAGGAAAGCACTTGACTACTACAAACACATGCTTTTTGCAAAAGTCATTATGGAGAATTGGCTTTTTCTAAAGCAACATTAGATACATATCTTTTAAGTAAGCTAACATGAAATACAGGATGCACATTTAAATGTTTAGGTAATTCCAACAAATAAGCAAGAGATCCAATCTTTTTCGAAACTTTAAAAGGACCTGCAGATCGAGGAGAAAGTCTATGATCCTTCCCTAACAACAAGTTACATCGGTGAGGATTAACTTTAAGAAATATCATATCATCAACTTGAAATTCAAGCGGTCTTCTCTTTAAATCATAGAACTTCTTTTGCCTTTTCTGAGCTTCTTTTATGTGTTTCTTTATTTTTCCAAGTTTTTCATCCATCTTGTCAAGCATTTCTTTGGATACTTCTACTTTATTTGGAAACCCCAAAAACGAAGTTGGAGTCAAACAATTATAACTGTACATAGCTTCAAACGGAGTCATTTTTATACATGCATGCCATGCACTATTGTATGCAAACTCAACCAAGGGTAAATATTCACTCCAGTTATCTGCTTTTCATTCACAAAGATACGTAACATATCTTCAACCACCCTATTAACCCTCTCGGTTTCCCCAACAGTTTGTGGATGAAAGCTGTACTCATACAAAGTTGAGTTCCAATTGATTCAAATGTCGCTTTCCAGAATTTTGACGTAAATCTAGTGTCTCTATTAGAAATTATGCTTTTAGGCATTCCATGCAATCAAAAAATTTCTTTTACAAAGATTCTTGCAACATTCAAAGCAATATCAGTCTTTTTCATAGGAAAGAAATGTGCCATCTTGGTAAATTGATCGACTACAACAAATATGGTATCATGCTTACTTCTGGTCATAGGTAGCCTAGTGATAAAGTCCATAGAAATAGACTTCCACTTCTGATTTGGAACATCCAAAGGTTGAAGCATTCCAGGCATCCTCTTAAACTCAAATTTCACCTGCTGGCACTTCAAACATTCACTAACATATTTTCTAATATCCCGCTTCATACATGACCAAAAGTAAGAATACTTTGTTTTAATATAGGTCCTTGAATAACCTGGATGTGCAAAAAAAGTGCGTCATGATAATCATGCAATATTTTGACTTTTAATGGAGATTAGAAGATATGCATAGCCGATTGTTACAATACAATGTTCCATTCTGCAAATGAAATTTTTCCTCATACATCGATCCCCTCTTCGCATTCAAAGCATTGAAATGAGGTGCATAAAAAGGATCCTATTTTATCTCTTCTTGAATTTGATTGAGAAAATCAATAATTATTACAGAAACAAGATTACACAAAGGTATCGGACTCAATGCATCAGCAACCTTATTTTCCTTACCAATCAGATACTTACTGTCAAATCATACTCACTTCATAATTCAATCCAACGCTTATTCACGTTGTTAAGAAATGGTTTTGTGAAGACGTATTTTAAACTCTGATGATCTGTTTTCAATTCATACTTAACCCCTAACAATAGATGTCTCCAATGCTTAAGTGCATACACAACAAACAAGCATTTTTAAATCATGAGTAGGATAGTTAAGTTCATGTTTTCTTAGTTCTCTGGACTCATATGTGACCACCCTTCCCTCTTGTGAAAGAACACATCCTATATGACTACCACTTGCATCACATGCAACCACAAAAGGCTTTCCCATTTCTAGTATTTTCAAAACACAATTTTCAATGAATTTTTGTTTCAATGTTTCAAATGATTTTTGAAAGGCATCACTCCACGCAAATCCTATATTCTTTTTAGTCAATTCTCTGAGGGTAGAAGCTATCTTAGAGAAATCCTTAACATGTGCTCTTTCATATTGTGTCAACCCAAGAAAACTTCTAACATCCCTTACAGTCTTAGGAATCGGCCAATCAACTATTGTTTTTACTTTATCTTCATCTATAAGGACTCCTTCTTTCGATATTACTCTTCCTAGATAAACACGTTTATCCTTAGCAAAGAAATAGTTACTCTTTTTTCCATACAATTTGTGTTCTATAAGAGTTTGCAAAGTCTTCTTGAGATGTATCGCATGCTCATAATGATCTTTAGAGTATACAAATATATCATCAAGAAATACTAAGATGAATTCATCTAGGTAATCGTGAAAAATATTATTCATCAAGCACATACGCATGGAAGGAGCATTTGTCAATCCAAAAGGTAAAACCGTAAACTCAAAGTGACCATATCGTGTTCAAAAAGCTATCTTAGGAATATGCTCTGTTTTGATCCTAATTTGGTGATATCCAAATCTTAAGTCAATCTTAATGAATACTGTCGCTCCACTTAATTGACCTAATAAGTCATCTATATGAGGAATTGGATACTTATTCTTAATTGTTCATTTATTCAACCCCCTATAGTCGATGCATAATCTATGAGAGCCATCCTTCTTCTTCTTATATAAATCAGGTGCACCCCAAGATGAGTTACTCGGTCTTATCAAGCCTTTCTTCAAAAGATCATCTAATTGAATCTTAAGCTCCTTTAATTCATCAATGTTAAACCTATAGGGTGCTCTAGAATATGGTTCACTCCCTAGATATAGGTCAATGGCATGGTCAATCTACCTAGGTGGAGGTATACTAGGCAAGTCTTCTGGAAATACATCAACATATTCTTTCAAGAGATTTTCTACATAATGTGGAATACCTTCATCATTATCTTCCTCATGGAGATTGTTCACATACACTACAAATGTTTTAAATCCACCGCGTATACCTCTAATTATTTGCATAACAGAAATAAGAATAGGTTTAGGATTATAACATTACCTAGAATATGAATAGATTCATCATCTAGCTTTAAAGTGATCGTTCTTTGTTCACAATGAGTGTCCGCATAATTTTTAACTAACCAATCCATGCCTATGATTACATCACTCTGTTTCATCTCAATTACATGGAAACTTCTAGAAAAGCACCTATCAGAAAGAGTAAATTCAAGGTTTTCAACATATCTTTTTGTGTAGTGTAATCGTCCATTGGCCATCTCTACAGGTCTGGTTATCTGCATATTTAGGGCTATCCCTAGATTCTGTACCAATTTGAAAGATAGAAACAATGGGTACTACTTGAATCGATCAAAAATCTAGTTTTGTGTGCAGAAATCATACCCGGAATCATGATTACAAAAGCCTTTGGAAAAGAACTAACCACCATGCAACGTAAAGTAGAGTCAAGGACTTACCTCCATCATTTGCTTCCTCAATAATTGTACCCTCCTCAATGATGTTTATCGCTTTTGATTTTGCAGGTCGAAAGATTGCCTTATTCGGGCACTCATATGTTCGATGCCCTTGCTCTATGCAATGAAAACATAGACCAAGTCTTTTTGCCCTCTCAATAAAATCAAGGTCTTGTTTCCACTCGATTGGTTGATGCCTCCTTTGATTTTCCACCTGCGCAGGACTCTTGCCTTGGTTATTTGAAGATGGAGTCTTCTTTGAATTGTTTATGTTCATTGCAACAGGTCTTTGTGGCCTATGTCCCATTGCAATGAATCTGCTTCCATTTGCCTTCTACAAAGTGAACTTCTCCATCTTCTCAAAGTTCTCGGCCATCGCAACAACATCAAGAAAATCAATGCATCCAGATCTCTTGACTTGATAGCAAAGTTCCTCACGAAGCCCTTTAATAAATTTACTCTGTAGAGCATCACCGCTAATCTCTAATGCATATTTATGAAGACATAGGAACTTCTCTTTGTACTCATCAACAGATAAGCTATGCTTATCACTCTCGTGTTGTCAGAAATTGTAGAACTCCATCTTCTTCTCCGTATGGTAGTGTGGAGAACAATAGCGTTTTTCAGTTTGTTCTCTAAATTCCTTCCATAGAACTGGACCAGAACGCATTCGAGTCTGCATATACGACTTCCACCATAGCTTCCGATCCCACACAGGTGCAGGATTCCAACTTTTGACTTGGACTCTTCACTAAATTGTTGAAGATCAAAGAAATCCTCCGGTTCTTCAATCCATACCTCAAGAACTTTTCCACTCTTCTTCTTGCCATCGAAATCATTCGACTTTGCCTTGTTGAAGACTTGATTAAGGGCAAACTCACCTGGTTCCATATCTTCATAATTGCGGTTTTGTTTTCCACGAGGTACACTAGATGTTCCTACACATTCATCTACTTCATCGTTTAGCTCCACAAACAAATTTGTTGCTCCTTCTGGTTGCTTTCCGCCTCGTTCTTTGGGCAATTCACTAAGAAGCTTTTGAATAAGCTCCTCTTGTTCACAAATCTTTTGTGTTCGACTTTCCATCATTCCCGAGGGTTGAATTTGCTCTGATACACTTGTAGCGTTTCCTCAATCACAATCTATCCCCAATCACAATCTTTCAATCACTCAAAAATAACAGTGGAGAGAATAACGTAGAGATTGCACAAGGTAAAAGAAAATTTCATGTGAAAGAGTAGAAACAAATATGAAGCAGAGAAGGAAGAATTATGATATTTTAGGTGTGAATCAATGGTTACAATAGCTTTGGACAATAGCTTCTTGGCGAAGCCTCTACCTCCCGACCACCCCCGAGCTATCACAATCCCATTAACACACACTCTCAATCACACTCTCACTCTCACTCTCACTCTCACTCTCACTCTCAATCACAAAGTAATTCTCAGATTTATGTGTGTCCCCTGTTTTTGACGTTGTCGGAAGGATTTTATCCCTCCTATAAAGTTTTAAGAATTTATGAAATTTTAACTTACGTTTGATCAAATTAAGTTTTAAAAATTTATGAAATTTTAAATTAAGTTTGATCTTAAATTGTGCAGGACATGAAGCTTTGCTGATTTGGGTTTCATTGCAAAGATGAAAAGTATTTAGGAGTTTTCAAATGTAGTTGTGGGTATTTGATGAAAAATGAAGGGTTAATTAAGGGTTTAATTAAGGTTTGAATGTAAACTAAAGGTTATTCAAGGGTCCAATATAGGGTTTAAATATGATTTATAGGGTAAAAGTATAGTTTAAAGGATAATTAAGGGTTTAGATAAGAATTAAAAAGAAAACTAAAAGGTTTTGATAGGATAGAAGCTTAGTTTATGGGTTAGTTGAGGGTTTGCATGAGATTTAAAACTAAAATATAAGGTTTTGATTGGTTAAAAACATGATTTTAGGGTAGTTTAAGGTAAACCTATGGTGAAGGGGTTAATTAAGTAAGGTTTTGTTCTCTGAAGGAGTTAATGTATAGAGCAAGAGATGTTAAATTAAAAACTTAATAAATATTTTAAATATAAATGAATTAAATAAAATATTAAATATGTTAATTAATTATTGAAATTATTTAAATAATATTAAGGTTATTGAAATTATATTTAAATTAAATTAAATAAATGAAGGTTGTATTTAATTAATTCTAAAGGATCATAAAAGTGTGAAAATAAAAAAGGTCAAGTGAATATTTATTTTATAAGTGGATATTGTATTTTTTGGGAAATGGAAAAGAAGAAAATCCCACCCATTTTTTTAGTTCAGTTGTGCTTGAGTGAATGTGGAGTAAATGTGGGCTGCATGAATGAGTTAACTTAAGAAATTGTGGGCTATGGTGGGCTACTCACATGCATAAAAGGAGGGGAGTCGTATCCAGGAGCTTATGCTATTTTGCAGGTACTTCATTTTACTCTAAGCTTTAGGCCTTGATTGACTGTGCACATATTTTCATGTTGTTCATTCTTGTAGAAGGAGAGAGAATGCCCATCTCTCATACTTTTGAGAGCTCATTGAATTCAAATCAAAATTTTTTTCCCTTTTCCATGCTATAGTTGACGCAGAGAGAGAGAGTGAATACGATTTGTTTTCCTTTCTTTCTTCTTTCTTCTTTCTTTCTTCTTTCTTTCCTCTTTTCTTTCTTTTTCTCCCACTTTTTCTTCCCTTTCTTTTCTTTTTCTCTTCTCCCTCCCTCTACTGTTGCTGGCGGCGCAGAGTGCTGCGTGTAGCAGAGAGAGACTTGATGAAATTAATCAGAATTTACATGATGAAAAATTAATCAGAATTTACTTGATGAAATTAATCAGAATCTTTGCCCTATACCAATTCCAAAGGCTCATTTACCTGAGCTAGTGAAACTGCTTAAGGAGAAGATGCATATGAAAATTCTAGAAACTTTCTCCGCACCTTATTCTAATAGATGGTTTACCGTTCCTAAAAAGAATGGGAAGCTTAGATTTATCCAAGATTTACAATCCATAAATTAAGTAACAGTTAGGAATGTAGGAACCAACCCTATTGTAGGTGAATTGGCCGAAGCTTTTGCTGGGCATTCTATCTATTCTATGGGCGATTTATATTCTGGTTATGATCAGTTCCAGCTTGCTACTAAGAGTGGAGATATAACTACGATGAAGACTCCTTTAGGTTTAGTCCGAATGTGTACTCTACCTCAAGGAGCTACAAACTCGGTAGCACATATGATGAATGCCATGAATATGGTTCTTCATGATTTTATTCCTAATGTGACTATGCCATTTATAGATGATATTCCAATTAAAGGCTGTGAAGAAAAGGAAAAGGATGAAACATTATATTCTTTAGGGTGTAGGAAGTTTGTATCTAGTCATATTTTAGATTGCAAGAAAATACTTAAAAGATTTGAAGAAGTAGGATTAACAATTTTCATAGAAAAATCAGTGTTTTGTGTTAATGAAGTTCTTATTGTAGGACTATAACAATTTCCACCAAAAGTAGATGCTATAATTGAAATATATGAAACTTGTAAGAACATTAGTGAGGTAAGATGTTTCTTAGGAGCATGTGTTTTTAATGCTATTTGGATACCGCATTATGCCCATGTATCTAATCCGTTGTATGATCTACTTAGGAGAAATAGGAAATTTAAATGGACTGAATCACATACTAAAGCAATCAAGAAATTAAAAGGTTTACTTTCTAATGCTTCTAAAACGTGAAAATTACTCAAATAATAAACCGATTATCTTAACTATAGAGACAAGTCCCATAGGTATAGGATGGGTAATTGGACAAGATGATAATGAGGGAAATAGATACGCTATTAGATTTGGGGTAAAAATTTTACATGAAACTCAAAAACATTATCCTCAAATAAAACCCGAATTATGGGGATTAGTTACTACGTTAAAAACTGACAAGGAATATTTTATAGGAGCTAATGTAGTAATAGAAACAGATTGTTTACCATTAATAGGAATGATTGCTAATTGCTCTTCTCCAGACATAGCAATGTTAAGGTGGATATCTTATATTAAATTTATGAATCCTGTTTTAAATCATATTTCTAGGAAAACTAACTCTGTAGCAGATATGCTTTCTAGGACTTAGTTTGAAAATGATGACATGACTCAAACTGAATCAAATGCGATTAATTATATTTCTGATGTTTATATATATGAAAAATTTAATGAAAAAGAATATGAGGGAATTTGGTATGATATAGGATATTATCTTAGCACTTTAAAAAAATTACCTATTTGGTCAGCTAATATGTTTAGAGACATTAGGAAACGTGCATTTAATTTCTTTCTAAAGGATGGTTTTATTTGGCGTCATGCAAAAGGGAAGATTAGATTTCCGCAACGAGTTTTAGGAAATAAAAACCTTCAAAATAGAGTTATGAAAGACATGCATGAAACCCTTTGGGTAGGGCCTGAAGGCTTCTATGCTAGGTATGATAAAATTTGAGAATCTTATTGGTGGCCAGGTATGTATACCTTGAACTACTCTGTTAACCCTCTCGGTTTCCCCATCAATTTGTGGATGGAAAGCTCTACTCATACAAAGTTGAGTTCTAATCGATTCAAATGTTGCTTTCGAAAATTTTGACGTAAATCTAGAGTCTCGATCAGAAATTATGCTTTTAGGCATTCCATGCAATCGAGAAATTTCTTTTACAAAGATTCTTGCCACATTCAAAGCAATATCAGTCTTTTTCATAGGAAAGAAATGTGCCATCTTGGTAAGCTGATCGACTACAACAAATATGGTATCATGCTTACTTTTGGTCATAGGTAGTTTAGTGATAAATTCCATAGAAATAGACTCCCAGTTTTGATTTGGAACATCCAAAGGTTGAAGCATTCCAGGCATCCTCTTAAACTTAGCTTTCACCTGTTGGAATTTCAAACATTCACTAACATATTTTCTAATATCTCGCTTCATACATGGCCTAAAGTACAAATACTTTGTTTTAATATAGGTCCTTGAATAACCTGGATGTACAGAAAAAGGTGCATCATGTCTTTTAATGGAGATTCAGAAGATATGCATAGTTGATTGTTACAGTACAATGTTCAATTATGCCAATGAATTTTTTCCTCATACCTTGATCCCCTATTTGCATTCAAAGCATTCAAAATAGGTGCATAAAAAGGATCCTATTTTATCTCTTCTTGAAATTGATTAAGAAACTCAGAATTTATTACAGAAACAAGATTACACAAAGGTCTCTGATTCAATGCATCAATAACCTTATTTTCCTTACTAGCGAGCTACTTAATGTCAAAATCATACTCACTTAATAATTCAATCCAATGCTTCTGCTTGTTGTTAAGCAATGGTTGTGTGAAGATGTATTTTAAACTCTGATGATCTGTTTTCAATTCAAACTTAACCCCTAACAATAGATGTCTCCAATGCTTAAGTGCATGCACAAAAACAAGCATTTCTAAATCATGAGTAGGATAGTTAAGTTCATGTTTTCTTAGTTTTCTGGACTCATATGCGACCACCCTTCCATCTTGTGAAAGAACCCATCCTATCTGACTACCACTTGCATCACATGCAACCACAAAAGGCTTTCCCATTTCTGGTATTTTCCAAACTCAATTTTCAACGACTTTTTCTTTCAATGTCTCAAATGATTTTTGACAAGCATCACTCCACGCAAATCCTAAATTCTTTTTAGTCATATCTGTGAGGGGAGAAGCTTTCTTAGAGAAATCCTTAATATGTGCTCTTTCATATTCTGCCAACCCAAGAAAACTTCTAACATCCCTTACAGTCTTAGGAATCAGCCAATCAACTATTGTTTTTACTTTATCTTCATCTATAAGGACTCCTTCTTTCGATATTACTCTTCCTAGGTAAACAAGTTTATCCTTAGCAAAGAAAAACTTACTCTTTTTTCCATACAATTTGTGTTCTCTAAGAGTTTGCAAAGTCTTCTTGAGATGTATCGCATGCTCAAAATGATCTTTAGAGTATACAAATATATCATCAAGAAATACTAAGATGAATTCATCTAGGTAATCGTGAAAAATATTATTCATCAAGCAAATAAATTTGGCAGGAGCATTTGTAAATCCAAAAGGTAGAACCATAAATTCAAAGTGACCATATCGTTTTTGAAAAGTTGTCTTAGGAATATCCTTTGTTTTGATCCTAATTTGATTATATGCAAATCTTAAGTCAATCTTAGTGAATACAGTCGCTCCACTTATTTGACCTAATACGTCATCTATATGAGGAAGTGGATACTTATTCTTAATTGTTCTTTTATTCAACCCCCTATAGGCGATGCATAATCTATAAGAGTTTTCCTTCTTCTTCTCATATAAAACAGGTGCACCCCAAGGTGAGACACTCGGTCTTATCAAGACTTTCTTCAAAAGATCATCTAATTGAATCTTAAGCTCCTTTAATTCATGAGTGTTAAATCTATAGGCTACTCTAGAATATGGTTCACTCCGTGGATATAGGTCAATGGCATGGTCAACCTGCCTAGGTGGATGTATACCAGGAAAGTCGTTTGGAAATACATCACCATATTCTTTCAAGAGATTTTCTACATAATCTGGAATACCTTCATCATTATCTTCCTCATGCAGATTATTCACATACACTACAAATGTTTTACAGCCATCGCGTATACATCTAAGTATCTGCATAGCAGAAATAAGTATAGGTTTAGGATTATAGGCATCACCTAGAATATGAATAGATTCATCATCTAGCTTTAAAGTGATCGTTCTTTGTTCACAATTAAGTGTCGTAGAATTTTTAACTAACCAATCCATGCCTATGATTACATCACTCTGTTTCATCTCAATTACATGGAAACTTCTAGAAAAGCACCTATTAGAAAGAGGAAATTCAAGGTTTTCAACAAATTCTTTCGTGTGGTATAATCATCCATTGGCCATCTCTAAAGGTCTTGTTATCTGCATATTTAGGGCTGTCCCTAGATTTTGTACCAAATTGAAAGATAGAAAACAATGGGTACTACCTGAATCGATCAAAAATCTAGTTTTATGCGCAGAAATCATACCCAGAATCCTGATTACAAAAGCCTTTGGAAAAGAACTAACCACCATGCAACGTAAAGTAGAGTCAAGGCATTTACCTCCATCATCCACTTCCTCAATAATTGTACCCTCCTCAATGATGTTTATCACTTTTGATTGTGCGGGTCGAAAGACTCCCTTATTTGGGCACTCATATGTCTGATGCCCTTGCTCTCTGCAATGAAAACACAGACCACGTCTTTTTGCCCTCTCAATAAGATCAGGGTCTCGTTGCCACTGGATTGGTTGACGCCCGGGATTCTTGCCTTGGTTATTTGAAGATGGAGTCCTCTTTGAATTGTTCATGTTCACTGCGACAGGTCTTTGTGGCCTATGTCCCGTTGCAATGAATCTCCTTCTATTTGCCTTCTGCAAAGTGAACTTCTCCATCTTCTCAAAGTTCTCGGCCATCACAATAGCATCAAGAAAATCTATGCATCCAGATCCCTTGACTTGATAGCCAAGTTCCTCACGAAGACCTTTTTCTTTCTTTAGCATACTTGTGAAAAATAGGAGAAAACACCAAAAATAGATATCCAAAAATATCCATATTTAGACATGGTGACATGTGAGCATCAGAATCACGGGCTCGAATAGAATTAGATAAGCCCTCGTTTCTTTTTTGTGTTGGAAAATGGCACTTTTAGAAGCCCTATAGCGCAAAAAGGGTGAGGGATTAGTTTAAGCTTGTGAGAGACACTTTTATTCAATTTTGCGATCTACACAATAGTGTTAGAGACGTTCGAGGTCCAAATCCACCTCCAAACGTCACTTTCGTTTTACCTCCAGCGAAACCCAAGATTCCATCCTTAGATTTATCAATTACCCTAAGTTCTAACCTTTGAATTTGATTTAATTTTGAATATTTAGTGTGAAACCAAAAACTTTAGTCTAAGAAAAATAAAAAGAGAATTTTGAAAATATAAAGTTTGAGTAAGGAGGTTAGAAGTTTCTAGAATGAGTCCCAGGAGAAGGAGCTGGGGACCTATAAATAGGAGGCCAAACATCCTTTGGTTCTCCCTGTGGAACTCTTATGTGGATCGCCTTTCCAAGTACACTTCATAACCCTCTCTTATTTATTCTATTTAAGCTTTACTTTTGTGTTCATACATATTGTCTAAGAGAGAGAGTTAAGTAGAGAGAGAGAGAGAAAGTTTCAGGGAATTGAAGTCTCACACGAGCCCTATAACCATCCCTCCTAGCTCATATGATATGCGAACATTTTTTCAAAGGAAGAAATAATGCAGTATAATACTTTGGAGATAGCCATCACTTGCAAATCAAGAGACAGAGAGAGAGAGAGAAAGACAAAGAGAGAGAGAGAGAGGCACTAGAGGGCTTTTTGGCACTAGGTGCCTGGTGGGGGAGAGAGAGAGAGAGAGAGAGAGAGAGAGAGAGAGAGAGAGAGAGAGAGAGAGAGAGAGAGAGAGAGAGAGAGAGAGAGAGAGAGAGAGAGAGAGAGAGAGAGAGAGAGAGAGAGAGAGAGAGAGAGAGAGAGAGAGAGAGAGAGAGAGAGAGAGAGAGAGAGAGAGAGAGAGAGAGAGAGAGAGAGAGAGAGAGAGAGAGAGAGAGAGAGAGAGAGAGAGAGAGAGAGAGAGAGAGAGAGAGAGAGAGAGAGAGAGAGAGAGAGAGAGAGAGAGAGAGAGAGAGAGAGAGGCTTCAATGGCTACTCGCTCGGATGCACGAGAGAGAGAGAGAGAGAGAGAGAGAGAGAGAGAGAGAGAGAGAGAGAGAGAGAGAGAGAGAGAGAGAGAGAGAGAGAGAGAGAGAGAGAGAGAGAGAGAGAGAGAGAGAGAGAGAGAGAGAGAGAGAGAGAGAGAGAGAGAGAGAGAGAGAGAGAGAGAGAGAGAGAGAGAGAGAGAGAGAGAGAGAGAGAGAGAGAGAGAGAGAGAGAGAGAGAGAGAGAGAGAGAGAGAGAGAGAGAGAGAAGTCCGTTGCTGACTAGAAAAGAATAGAGAAAAAGAAACAAAGAAAAAGAAATAAATAAAGAAAGAAAAAGAAATGAAAGAGAGAAAGAAAGAAGGGAAGAAAGGAAAGAAAGAAAAAAATCAAATAAAGAAAAAGAAATAAATAGAGAAAGAAAAAGAAATGAAAGAGAGAAAGAAAGAAAAGAAGAAAGAAGAAAGAAGGAGCATAAAAGAGAAAGAGGAAAACAAAGGAAAAAGAGCGAAAGAAGAAAGAATAAAGAATAAGAGAGAAAAAAGATGAGAGGAAGGAAAAGGGAAGGGAAAGAAAGAAGAGGTGAAGAAAGGAAGAAGGAGGGAAGAGAAGGAGGGAAGAGCAGGAGGAAAAAGAAGGAGGGAAGAAGGAGGGAAGAGAAGGAGGGAAGAGCAGGAGGAAAAAGAAGGAGGGAAGAAGGAGGGAAGAAAGAAGAAGGAAGAGGAGAAGAGAAAGAAAGAGGGGAAAAGAGAAAGAAAAAGGAAGAAAGGAGGGAAGGAAGAAGAAAGAAGAGAAAAGAGAGGAAGAAAGATAATGGTTTTTTTTCTTTTGGATAATGCCCTAATTTTTTTCCTTCGGCAAAATTGTTTCATAAATTATTTAGAAAGAATTTTAAAGGGGAAATGATTTTTCAAGTATGTTTCATTCTTTCCAAGAAGTACTGACGTGTTTTTTCTAACCCCTCCCCCCTGGTGGAAATCTTATGCGGATCGCCTTTCCAGGTCTAGATTGTGGTTGATTTATTCAGAGATTATATGAAGTAAAGAGTTGAAGATTTGAAGATTGAAGTGAAGAATTATTACCCTTCCCATGGGTCTTCCTTGTCGATCTTCTTTAGAGGTGCAAGTTTCTCATGTTTTGAAGAGGATTAAATGAAGAGGTGCAAGGGAGCTCTTGTGGAACACCTCTCCAAGTGCAAGTTACTATGGTTTTATGAAGTAAAGTCATCTCGCACTCTATCTCGATCTTTCATGTGTGATGGTTACATTCCACTAGTGCAACCATTCGCTTTCTCTGCTGAGGCACGGGCCTACGATGTGCGATACAAGTCATCATAGCAAGGGCGAGGCGTCCAACGCGCAGATGCCACTCGCCGAACAGGGAGAACGACCCACACCGGGGCTTCATCCAACCCCACGCCACTCCTCCCTTGTTGCTTCCTTCCGGACACCTGAACTTAACCTGAAGAGAGGTGGTTACCCGGTGATCCTAGACACACCACCCACTCATTGAGAAGAGAAAACAGGAACCTTGATGCCAGATCAGATACTCAAGGTACCAACATTTCAGGTTCCTTGAATTATTGCATTGTTCCACACACTTGAACAGAAAGATTGCTTTTGACTCCCTCACTTTGATCATCCACTTTTTGCATTAGTTTAGATCATATAGATGTGCACTTTTCTATTGATGCATAGATTAAGAATCTACTTTTCATAGCTTAGATCGTATAACGAAGAAATTAAAATGAGTAAAATGATTGAGCAACCGTTTAGGAAATACAAAGAGCAATTTAAGGAAATGGAAATTAACATGAGTAAATCTAAAAAATCAAAGTTTGGTATCATCCTGACCCTAATGCAAACGATAAATGCAATATCTGACACTATCCAACTAATGAGCATAAGTATTAAAGAGGTAAAAAATTAAATGGATTCTGAGATTTTTGAATTGAAACATAAGGTTGACCTGTTGACTAACCAACTTAAGAATCTACGAACATTGAAATGTGACCATGAACATGAGGTAAAAGTCCAAGGCATATCTGCACACAAATAGTCAATTGATCTTAGAACATCCATGCCTACAATGATACCTAGGAAATCAAGTTGGGCTAAGAAGAGACCTATACAATTTTTTTGGTGTGATTAGTTTGGACATATGTTATGGGATTGTATAGCATATGAAAGTGCATGTAGACGTAAACTAGTAAGTGAACATGAAAATAAAATTTGTAAATACCAAGATAGATCATCCTTGCATTTGAATGTAGGAAAAGGTGGAATGAAGGAATATTTTGAAGAGACCAAAACTAGATCAAAGTCATTTCAAAAGATATGGAACCAAACACTCATGAAGATAATAGATCTGATGGAACAAGCACACTATCTATTGAGAGTCAAGAGAAACCTATTGAGGAAACCAGAAGTAGACAGATAAAGGTTGAGAAACAAAATATTGAGTAGATATGGAGAGAACAAATGGAAATAGATTATAAAAAAGAATCTGATAGAGAAACTCGAGAGAAAGCAAAGAAAGAACAGATGTATTTGTTTAATTTGATCCAAAACTTTTGACTAATGAGGATCTATTTGATCGAGAGAGAACTACGAAATTAAAGTCGCAATTAAACTTTGACAAATAGGTTGAACTTGAAAAGAGTAAAGAAGAAACTCAAGAAGATATAAAATATGATAAACATGTTAGCAAAGCAGAAAAACAGTTGCTTGATGATATTATTAAGCAAATCAAGGCGAATGCATGATGATAGTGCATGATGCCGATTTATGATTGATGATGATGAATGATAATGATTGAAGATTGATGAATGATTAGTGATTGATGATGATGATGGTTTATGATGATTGATTCTTGATGACTTATGATGAGGATGATTATTGATGATTGATAATGATAATGATTGACAATTGATGATGATAGCTAATGATATTATGATGAATGATGATGGTTAATGATAATGATTATGATGATGATGATTGATGATTGATGATTGATGATTGATGATTGATGATGATGATGATGATGATTGATGATGATTATGATGCTGATGATTAATGATGATTGATGATGATGATACGGATGTTGATGCTGGAGGATGCTGATGATACTAAGGTTGATACTGATGAAGAACGATAGATCGTGAAATTGAAGAAAAGCTGGATCGATCAACAATGAAGATGGACTAAAATGATCATGTGAAATGTTTCTGATTTGAAATCTGTTCTGTTTCCAAAAGAGCATGTCCATTGCATTTTTGTGTATGATAAAGAATTGTATGAATTAAAGAAAATCATGTAGAATGAAGATAGAAAATATCTATTATGGTTTTGCATGAAGCATGAACGACTAGAAATTATATGAAAAGAATCAATTAGCGGACTAGAGAATTTTGGGACTGACGGCTTGGGAAT
This sequence comes from Ceratopteris richardii, assembly GCA_020310875.1. Taxonomy (NCBI): domain Eukaryota; kingdom Viridiplantae; phylum Streptophyta; class Polypodiopsida; order Polypodiales; family Pteridaceae; genus Ceratopteris; species Ceratopteris richardii. The sequence goes on along the minus strand of CM035422.1, from coordinate 106,415,511 downwards.
GTGATGGCATGCTCAGAACTGAGTGCATGTATATGCAAATTGATTTGAATGCTTAGTGAGTGGGATTGTTTGGGTCTTGCTATTCATTTCTTGCGAGATCTTACCTTCGTATGGATCATGATTCTGAAAAACCTTCATACTGAAGCCAACTATATATGTGTGTGCATGTTGTTCGCATGCTATGATGGGCTATTACGAGGGTGGAACCACCTTGGTCGGGTGATCAAGGCCACAAGCTGATGCTAGTTTCATCGTAGGCCTAACCAATTTGTTGTCATGCACTTGCATGGGTTAGTAGGCGGGTGGAGTCACTTTAGCCGGGTGGTCAGAGCCAGGAGCTGACGTGGATTTCATGTAGGGCTAACGTTGTGTATGTCATGCACTATGTCGAGTGTGCAAAAACTTTGCCGGGGAGACAAGTCCATGAGTCGCACCCGATTTTTACATAGGCCGATTTGTGAAATAAAAATATAAAGAAAAATCCTAAGCTGAGATGAAGTGAAAAATATAAAAAAAAAAGAAAAAGAAAGAGAAAAATGAAAAATGAAAAAAAAAAGAAAGAAAGAGAAAATGAAAAATGAAAAATTAAATGAAAAGAAAAAGATCTAATGGAGAGTTGGATAGTAGGAGATAAATAGGAGGAATGAGGACATATTCTACAAACTGAGGTAGTAGAAGCTTAGTATATGCTAGTACTTAGGATAAGTTGCTGGACGTGAACAAGTTGAACATATAGAAAATCTAGAAAGCCAATGGTTTATTCATATGATAACTTGTCGGAACGGGGAAGCAGAAACATAGTATGACATTTGTGAAGCTTGCAACTACTTAACTTTCTAATATTTGTACAAATCTTTATAAAAGTGCATGGAGTTCATGAGATCACATTTCAATTTTTGAAGAGAAAGACATTAAAATCAAATAGAGTTTTCAAAAGAATCCTCACATGCTTCTGTTGGATTTTGTAGGTTGGCATATCACGACGATGTCCAGGTTTAGTGACAGAAAATGTCGAGATGAAATCCCTTAGGGAAGTGTAGAAATTTTTTCAAGTTCATTGATTTTCTGGTTATGGTGTGATGTTTTAACCGAGAAAGAGTTATAAAGTCTGCATGTTTTTGTTGATTTAAATGGTATGCAAGTTCTTGTTCTTACCTTAGATAAGGTGAAAGCCAAACCCTGCACTAATTGAACAATTTTTGTCCACCCATACTTTAAACTTATTCTTCCATCCTTCAAAATGTTCAAGATAAATTTACTTCTCCTATTTTCAAATGAATTAATATATCCATAGCTAGCTCATACTTAATATTTGTATGTAAAGTTCATAAAAGAGTTAGCAGCACAGATATTCGGTTGACTAGAATAGGCAAAGTAGATGTGTCAGGAAGATTCTAAAGGTTGGGTGGACAATTCCAAAGGCTAGATGGAAAAAATTTCTTCATTCCATACATGTATGTATAATTTTACTGTACTCTCATAACATGTGTATGTGTGTATCTGTCTGTGTATGTTTATGTGTTTGTATACATTCATGTATATGTATGTGTATGTCTATGTAAACATGTATTTATATGTATATATTTATGCATGTATATATATAAGTAGATAGAAAATTAAAAACTATGCCTTAATAGTTTTGAAACACATACATTACTTCATCCAAAATGATTTTGAAGATTAAGAATAAGTAAGCTCGCACTTACTCGTGTCAAATGACTTCCATCATATACATGCTTTACACATTCCTCTCGAAGATATTTCTCATTTTTAGAAATATCAATGTTGTCACTGTCATTTTGATACCAATCCTCAATAACATATATGACACCATCATCTTTATCATTGTCACACAAATCTTGTACTTTATCTTCTTTTGAATATAGGCCTTTCAATTCCACAGGATCACTTTTGCATAACCTCCTCATAGAAGCTTCTTATAAATGAGGTCTTATTGGCAATTGTGAATGGTGTGGAGGAATATCATCAACATCATATGTTGGAATCTACACACATGAATAAAAAATCCTTAATATTCCATAAATGAATAAAAAGTAAACTTTAAACATAAAATTAAATATTTAATTTATTAAATATGGATATTTTTCATTCTCTCTCTAGCTAAAAGGTGCTCTTGGAGGTCTATGCCATCCCTAATTCAGTGATAATTCATCACGAGCATGTAATGTAAGTAATAGCATTGACAACTATGTATCCTGATACATCTCTAGTCATGTATGGTGAATCATGACTTTTTTCATGCTCCTCAAATTTGCAATTAGTCCTTGAACAATTATGTAGCCCTTGACTACTATTTATTAAACCTACTATATTTCCATGCGTGTAAGGTCTTCCATCAATATATATAATCTTTCATTTTCTACATGTGAAATCCCTCTACTAGTAAGGGATGTTGCATTCAAGCATATTCCATAAGAACTCATGCTTTAAACATAATTTACAAGCCGATGCCAATCTCCCCATCCATATATAGGACCACAAAATGACATAAGAGTGACTTCAAAGTTCGGGGTCACATACAAATCCTCTACAATAAAGAGATCACGACCAACATTAGTAATAGTGGATGGAGCAATCATATAGGGATTACCCCAAAAGCTAAAAACCTCTCCATCTAAAGGAAGTGGTCATCTATTGAATCCTCCATATCTTCTTCTATCCTATTTTGTACTAGAGAACGATCACAAGTTGGCAATGGATAATCTCAAGACGTTTCAATCTCTAAACTAGGAGGCAGAGGATTTGCAGAAACCTCTACTTGTAATTAATGAACAACAAGTCCATGTCGTATATCAGGTATATTAACATTATAAGTATGAGAATTATTATCATCATCATCATCATCATCGAGCAAGTATTCCTGTATATGAACAGTAATTTGATTTTGTATATGGTTTTTAAATAAAACAATGATAATAATTAATAGAAAAAATACATACCCAGGCATTATCATGTTGACTAGGTGGTGGTGCATGCTCAAAAGTACCATACTCTACCTCATGTTCCATACATTCCAATCATGGTCTTCCATACGTGCCATAGAAAGAGTTACACAAACATATAATATGCGATGAGTAGGAGGTGGTGGAGTGCCCTCTGATTGATCATAATCTGATCGTCGTATATATATATATATATATATATATATATATATATATATATATATATATATATATATATATATATATATATATATATATATATATATATATATATGGTATTAGATATATACGGTATAGAGTTCGTGCATGATTAGGAGATGGTGCTGGAGTTCCATCGGATTGATCGGAATGTACAGAAAATGGTATTAGATATTAATAATTTGATTATTTACATACATAAACATTCACATATTCATATTTACACATACACATATATTCACAAATACACATTTACACATACACACATATTTTCATCTACACAAATACATATTCTTATGGGATAAATGCATGTATTTTGTATGAATGTATGTATATGCATGCATGTGTATGTGTGTATGTATATATGTAGATATGTATATGTGTTATATGTATGTATATGTGTATATGTATGCATGTATGTATGTCTATATCTTTGCATGTATATGTGTATGTGGGTATGTGTATGTGTATGTGTGTTTGTGTATATGTGTATGTATTCTGATTCTTTTTTTCTGTTTGAGATTAAAATAACAGGAGATATTGTATGGTGGATAAAAATAAGAGGTGACCTAACTGTGAAGAGAGATGATGGATGCAATCCAAAGATGAGTAGGTGCCGCTACAACCAGCTTCACACCAGCCAACTGAGACTTCAGAGTTGATTAGTAGACCCTTTGAGCTTCCTAAATCCACCAAAATATCAGCCAAGTACTTTGGAACATGTATCCCAAAAGTTTAAGTCAAGACCGACAAGTTGCGAAATGACTAGCTCCCAAAACTTGCTATTTTTGGACATACACCTGCTGGAAAAAATGAAGAGTGCTCTCAACCTGGAAGGAATTAGAAAAATTCCTTTTGGGCATAGCAAATAGACTTAGCAAGCTTCCTATTCCAAGTTAAAACACTTCAAATGATGGACTGAGCACTGAGAACAAGTTTCATCAAGTTCTGGAACATTCCCACAATTCTCGGGGCTCTGCAGAGATAGACCAGTAAGCAGTAAAATGCAGATATCTCCAAAAGTATAAATCCAATGACCTTGCAAATTTATAGGTAGAAACTAGACAGTGAGAGCTATCCAACGCAGTTTAAAACACTGAAAAAGGTTCAGTAAAACTCGAGATATGACCTTCTGAAGTTACTGCTTTGAGTGAGTATAGCAGAGAACAAAACAGAGAGGTAGATGATAATAAATGTATAGATTCACATATGATTACAACCACATTGGCAATGAATCTTTGCACAATGGGAGTAGAATGATAGAGCTATGGAGTAAGCTCTTCAATCTCTACAAAATGACATGAAGTGGTCACGTACAAGGCTTGCTAATCGCCTCTTCCTTCTTGCTCCTTTTATAGCAATTCTTGGAGGGAGTTTTGAATTCGAATTCGAATGGCTCCACCTAAAAGTGATCCCCAAAGTTAGGAGAGATTCCCTCAGCTCAAAAATTCGTGATTTTGGTAGTTGGAGCCACGAATTTGCTTTTACATCATGGATGAGGTAAGCCATCCTTTTACTTTTTTCTTTTTCCATTTACAAGAGATAAAATGTACTCTTTTACAAGAGGTGTTCACATGACTACTCATGTGACTTACAAATGAGGATAATATCAAGCATATCAAGCATGTAGGCTTGGGCAAAATGCACCAACAGCTCCCCCTCAAGCCTAACATGCTTGGCCTCCAAATAAGTCTTCAATTGTCCTTGATTTCCTGCAAGCCAATCATCAACTTGAATCTACTTAACTTCGTACCATCAAGAGCTTTCGTCAACATGTCTGCACATTGCATATCTGTAGAGACATAGGATAGTTGAATATCCTTGCTCAATAGCTTCTCCCTTACATAATGGTAGTGGACTTCAATATGCTTGGTTCTAGCATGGTATACCGGATTAGCTGCTAGATGTAGTGAGCTTGTGTTGTCACCAAAAATATGAGGTGTTGAAGAATGAAGTCCAAGATCTGTGTACAAAGACTTTAACCACATGATTTCTTGAGTTGCATTAGCCAAACCTCTATATTCAGCTTCGGTAGAAGATAATGCCACGGTTGGTTGCTTCTTCGATGACCAAGAAATGATTTTTGAACCTGCAAATGATATATACCCTGATGTGCTTCTTCTATCATCTTTAGATCCGGCCCAATCTGCATCTGAGTAGACCTTTAGCTCAATATCTGAAGTATATGAATAGAACAAACCTTCATTCATGGTCCCCTTTAGGTACTTGAGGACTCGCTTGGCCGCTTCCATATGTGGTCTTCTCGGCTTATGCATAAATTGACTCAATATGCTAACACTATAGCATATATCCACCCTTGTGAGTGTTGCATAGTTCAAACTTCCAACCAAGCTTTGATAGCTTGTGATGTCTTCAATTGGCTCTCCTTCATAAGCACTAAGCTTATGATTTTGCTCCATAGGTGTACCTGCACACTTGGTATTTTCCATCTTGAACTTGACGAGCATGTCATGGACATACTTCCTTTGTGTGATGTATATACCTGAATCTGTGTAGATCAACTCCAATCCAAGAAAATAAGTGAGTGGTCCGAGGTCACTTATTTTGAACTCCTCCTTCATTTGACTCTTTATCTGTTTGATTCCTTCAAGATCATTGCCTGTGATAATAATATCATCAACATACACACATAAATAGATCACTTCAGATCCATTCCTCTTTATGAACAAAGAGGTATCCGCCTTGCTAGCTTTGAATCCTTGGTCCTGCAAATAAGTAACCAATCTGAAATTCCAAGCTCTTGGAGCTTGCTTCAATCCATACAAAGCTTTCTTTAGTTTGCATACATAGTTAGGATGATGTGCATCCTCATATCCAGGAGGTTGTGCCATATACACTTCCTCAGAAATCCATCCATTCAAGAAAGCATTCTTTACATCAAGTTGATAAAGATTCCAATTTCTAGATGCAGCAAGACTAATGAGAACCCTAATTGTAGGCATTTTTGTAACAGGAGAGAAAGTCTCCTCATAATCAATACCATGGGTTTGAGCAAACCCTTTAGCAACTAACCTTGCTTTGTGTCTATTTATACTTCCATCTGGATTCTTCTTGATTTTGTATATCCATCGAGATCCGATTATCTTCATAGATGGCTTGTTAGGTACAAGCTCCCAAGTGTCATTCTCCTTCAAGGCTTCCATTTCTTCATCCATTGCATCTCTCCAAGCTTTCTTGCTTTGTGCTTCTTCAAATGTGGTAGGTTCTTCATTGGTTGAATCCTTTGCAATGTAGATTGAGTGCTTGGTGACCAAAGAAGTATCATAACCAAACCTCTCTGGTTTCTTCTTCTCCCTCGAAGACCTTCTAAGTGGTTGATGTGAGCTCTCGGGTCCATATGTAGCATCCTGTATCTTTGCTTTACCTTTGTTCTTCCATAGCTTTAGTCTTTCCAAGTCTTCTAGGTCAATCTCCGAATCACTTTCTTCAATCTGCTTTGGCTCCTTTGGTTGAAGTGATGGAAAATCTTCATCCAAGTCATATGGCAGCTTCACTTTCCTGTCATCATCAAACCATGATTTGTTTTCATCAAAAATTACATCTCTACTCACAGAAAATCCTTTATTGGTTGGATTGTACAATCTATATCCTTTTTGGTTTTGATCATAACCAATGAATACACACTTCTCTGCCTTGGGATCCAATTTCCCTCTTACTTGAGAAGGAATGTGAGCATAGGCTAAGCATCCAAAGATTTTACAATGCTCTAGACTAGGTCTTCTTCCATTCCACACTTCATATGGAGTGGTTCCATCTAGTGACTTAGATGGAAGTCTATTTATGAGATATGTGGCTGTAGACACAGCCTCTGCCCATAGGTAGTTCGGCAATCCTTTTTCGTTGAGCATGGACCTTGCAGCTTCGACGATAGCTCTATTCCTCCTCTCTGCTACACCATTGAGTTCGGGTGTATACCTTGTAGTGACTTCCCTTTTAATGCCTCTTTCATGCAAGAAGGCATCAAATTCAAAAGAGAAGTATTCTCCTCCACCATCTGATCTGAGTCGTTTCAAAGTCCTACCTGTTTGGTTTTCAACAAGAGCAATATACTTCTTAAAGCAATTAAACACTTCATCCTTGTGCTTCATGAAAAACAGAATGGTCCACCTGCTACAATCATCTATGAAAGACACATAATATCTTGAGCCTGATATAGATGGCTCCTTACTTGGACCCCACACATCCGTGTGCACTAGATCCAAAGGATTTTGATACATATATCCTTTCTTATTGAAAGGTTGTCTATGAGCCTTGCCGAGTTGACAAGCTTCACACTTATAAATCATGTGTTGCCTTGTGATATTAGGCAAACCAAGTACACTTTGGTCCCTGCAAATCTGTTTGAGTGTCCTCTCACCAATGTGAGCAAGCCTTTTGTGCCATATCTCCAACTCTGTTAGAGTTTGAGATCCATAGCTAAACAAAGCTATGTTCTTTGTATCTTCCACTTCAAAAGTGAAAAGCCTTCCTGTCTTTTCTCCTTTGGCAATCCTTCGAAAGCCTTGCCTTGGGTCTTCAACATATGCTCCAAATCGATTGAATCTAACCTGCAATCCTTTTTCAACAATCTGTCCAACACTTATTAAATTTTTGGTAATTGTAGGGACATACAAGACTTTGCTTAAGAGGTTCATATTCCCATCTAATGTCTTCACATTACCTATCTTCTCCACTGAGTGCTTTGTGTCATCTCCTGTCTGCACTTCATGCTTGTTATGAGGATCTTCCAAATCAGAAAGTAAAGCCACATTTCCTGCTACATGGTTCGAGCATCCCGAATCAATGTAAAATATGTGATCATCATCCTTACCCTTCTTTGTTGATAGATTCATAATCAATAATGAATCTTCTTGACTTTGGTCCTCTGCATAGTTATTGTAATCTCTTCTTCCTCTATGGCCACTTTGATAGTTGTTGTTGTTGTTGTAATTGTTGTTGTAGTAGTTGTTGTTGTTGTAGCCTCCATTGTACCTACCTCTATTTGATCCATAGCCACCTCTATTGAATCCTCTTCCTCTTGAGTTCCTTGGATTCCTGAAACATTCTTCAGTAGTATGGTTAGATAAGCCACATATGTTGCAAGGTTGAGATGATTGGAATCTCCCCCTGCCTTGCTTTCCACCTCTGCCTCTTCCTCTAGCTCTTCCTCTACCTGCAAAGTTTGCTTGGAAAGAGCTTCCTTCATCTTCATTCTTCCTATTCTTTGACTTTTCCTTGACCTTAGCTTTATCAGAATATAAGGCAGAAGTTTGATTACCTCTTGAGGACTCACCACCTTTGCTAATCTTTGCTTCATGAGTGAAGAGTTGGCCCATGAGTGTGTTGAGGTCGGGTACATGCATATCCATGTATAAATCCATGGCTGTTGTGAATGACTCCCACTTGTCGTCTGCTTTGATTCCATTCATGATTTGTCTTATGATTTGCTCCTCTTCAATTACCTCTCCAATGCTTCCAAGTTGGTCGGAAATCTCCTTCATCTTTGTGACATAATCAGTCACATTTTGCTTCGGGCTTTTCTTCATTGTTGTGAACTCCATCCACAATTGGTTCTTCCTTGCTCGAGTGTTGGAAGAGAAGAAAGAAGCAAGTGCATTCCAGGTTTCTCTTGATGTCTTGCATCCCTTGACATGAGGTAAAAGAAAATCAGAGATTGAGTTTAGAATATAGGACCTTGCAAGTGCATCCTTCGAACACCAATTCGAAAGTCCTTCCACTTCTTCATGTGATGGTTGCCCTTTGTTCCTCATGGTTGGCATTGCTTCATCTCCGGATATGAATCCATATAGATTCCTTCCTTGAAGGTAAGCCTCCATCCTTAGAGACCATGCCGGGTAGTTGTTTCGATCCAATTTGTCAATTGTTGATGGAAATCCATCTCCCATGTTGCTTGACTATGCTCTGATACCACTGTGAAGAGAGATGGTGGATGCAATCCAAAGATGAGTAGGTGCCGCTACAACCAGCTTCACACCAGCCAACTGAGACTTCAGAGTTGATTAGTAGACCCTTTGAGCTTCCTAAATCCACCAAAATATCAGCCAAGTACTTTGGAACATGTATCCCAAAAGTTTAAGTCAAGACCGACAAGTTGCGAAATGACTAGCTCCCAAAACTTGCTATTTTTGGACATACACCTGCTGGAAAAAATGAAGAGTGCTCTCAACCTGGAAGGAATTAGAAAAATTCCTTTTGGGCATAGCAAATAGACTTAGCAAGCTTCCTATTCCAAGTTAAAACACTTCAAATGATGGACTGAGCACTGAGAACAAGTTTCATCAAGTTCTGGAACATTCCCACAATTCTCGGGGCTCTGCAGAGATAGACCAGTAAGCAGTAAAATGCAGATATCTCCAAAAGTATAAATCCAATGACCTTGAAAATTTATAGGTAGAAACTAGACAGTGAGAGCTATCCAACGCAGTTTAAAACACTGAAAAAGGTTCAGTAAAACTCGAGATATGACCTTCTGAAGTTACTGCTCTGAGTGAGTATAGCAGAGAACAAAAGAGAGAGGTAGATGATAATAAATGTATAGATTCACATATGATTACAACCACATTGGCAATGAATCTTTGCACAATGGGAGTAGAATGATAGAGCTATGGAGTAAGCTCTTCAATCTCTACAAAATGACATGAAGTGGTCACGTACAAGGCTTGCTAATCGCCTCTTCCTTCTTGCTCCTTTTATAGCAATTCTTGGAGGGAGTTTTGAATTCGAATTCGAATGGCTCCACCTAAAAGTGATCCCCAAAGTTAGGAGAGATTCCCTCAGCTCAAAAATTCGTGATTTTGGTAGTTGGAGCCACGAATTTGCTTTTACATCATGGATGAGGTAAGCCATCCTTTTACTTTTTTCTTTTTCCATTTACAAGAGATAAAATGTACTCTTTTACAAGAGGTGTTCACATGACTACTCATGTGACTTACAAATGAGGATAATATCAAGCATATCAAGCATGTAGGCTTGGGCAAAATGCACCAACACTAACATACCACCTGAGATGAAAGTTTTTTCATAGACAACTACGTCCTCAGGAGCCTTTTCCTCCGAAGAAGGTATACAAATTAATAGTTTATATTTATAATTCTCATATTTTTTATTAAATTTTTACATTTAATTTATGTATTTCTTTTCTATTTAAATAAACAAGCTGCTGCAAAGAAGAGAGTTGAGTCGGGCCACACATTGCACTTAGGCCAAATGGGTCATCATGGTTTTGTAGCTACATTTGTAAGTATATATGTTATTGTAAGTATATTTTTTATATTAGTTGAAACACAAGAAACTAATTTTTTTTTTGTCATAATGCAGTGAAAGGAGTATGGGCGATATCCTGCAAAACATGAGATTGAGTATGCTACACATTTTGGATATCGACGTTTGAACAAGTATATGCCAGATCATCCGGATGCATTTGTGAGTATTATTAAATTTTATATAATTATTTTATTTTTTTGGATGTTTTAACTGTTTTAATTATTTATGTTTGTTATATGTAATACATGAGTATTATGGAGAGGCAGATATGGATGAGGTTAGGGTGCTCACACATATACATCCGATCATGTAGATGATCGTGATGTTGAGGATGATGATGATGATGATAATGATGATGATGATAATGACGATGATGATGAGAATTCTTGAATATGACATTGGATATGTATTTACATTGATATATATATATATATATATATATATATATATATATATATATATATATATATATATATATATATATATATATATATATATAAAGTAATGAAAAGTCTTGCTCTATTGATTTTTATTATTGTTTATATTAAGCATGTGTTTTATTACTTTAATTATATAATTCATTCATATTTATGTGTGATTGTGTGTAGATAAAATGTATATATGCACATGTAGGTATATATCTATATGTGTAAGTGTGTCTATATGCATGTATATGTATGTAACTATGTATATATGTGCATGTATGTATGTGCATATGTATATGTGTATATGCATGTGTCTGCATTGATGTGTAAGCGTATGTGCATATGTATGTGTATGTGCATGTTCATGTGTATGTGTGTATATGTATGTATTTACGTGCATTTATATATGACATTGTATGTGTATATGTGTGTATGTGCATTTGATGTCATTCTTGTCTCATTGGATGGCTTTTAGAGTCTATTTTATGCTCACCAATTCTTTGGAGCATTCTCTAAAAGATATCCATTTGATTTAATCACTGATTCATTGGATAGCTTTTAGAGTCTATTTTATGCTCAACAATCCTTTGGAGCATTCTCTGAGTACTTTGGGATCAACATTCATTTTAGTGAAGTTGAGTGATTGATATCTCTCTCTGTGTGTAGGCTCTATTGGAAATATTTTGCTATGTGCTATAAGGGTTGGTTCTCCTTTTCTATTTATCCATTTGCTATGATTTTGGTGTCATTGCGTAGCTATTAGACGTCTCTAAAGTTGATTTAATTTTGAGGCTCATTCTCTATATACTTTGGGAGAAAAGCTTGCTGGAGTGAAGTGAGGTCTCTGTTTGACTAGCAGTAGTGAGCATTCAACTAGCTCATGTTGTAGACATTGTTTTTCTTTGTGTAAGAATCCATTTGGAGTGAAATTTGATTTGTTGGAAATCTCTTAGTTTCTGCTACATGTTTACAAAAGTGCATTGGAGTTCTGTGCATATGCTCTGAGAAAGAGCATTTTTGGTGTGCAGAGTCAAACAAGGATACCTATGGAGATCATTCGCACTTTGCCATTGCATAGGGGTTGAGATACTTCCCCCATCAGTGGTATCAGAGCATTTTGGCATCTTGGAGGCATCAAATACAAGGAAGAAGACCTCTTCGAGTTGATGGTTGAAGATTTGCATCAACAAAAGCTTCTTGGAGGTAGCTCACATTAAGGGGGAGCTATTGTACTCAAATTTTCAAGAGCACAAGGTGTCCATCTAAGGAAAGATTTGGATTGAGGTAACCTCAGAGCCTCATTTGCATTTTACACACATTGGAGCATTAGCAAGGGGCTAGGTCAAGTAGCAAAGACTAGATATGGGAGACTTCAACACCCAAATTGAAAAGCTAGACAAGGGGAACTATTTCCATGGAGATTTAGGGTCTTCAACTACCTTATGGGCAAGGGCCTTTGGGTATTGATTAGTGCAAGTGAGACAAGACCTAGGTTGGATGAAAATCCAACCAATAACCAGAGGAGGTCCTCTAGGGAATGGAATGAAAGAGACAAGAGAGTTATCTTTATTGTTTTCCAACACATTAGCAATAGCATGATCAGCCATATCCAAGACTTGGATTCAAGCATGAAGGTATGGGAGACACTGGAGAGGCTTTATTCAACAAGCACCAAAGCAAGGAAGATCCAACTCAAGAATGAGCTCAACAACCTTAGGAAGAGCTCAGGGAGTAGCATAAATGACTACATACTTAAGCTCAAGGAATTGTCAGATGCATTGGGATCGATTGGAAGCCACATAGATGATGATGATCTTATGGTGTATACTCTCAATGGTTTGAGGGATGATGAGAAGTGGAGACCCTTTACCACTTCAGTATATGTAAGCGATAATCTTCCCCATTTTGAGCAGTTGGTTGCTCTCATGGTCGCCAAAGAAATGAACATAGGTGGAAGTTCAAGTAAAAGCAAGGATGCACAAGTTTTCTATGCAGGTAATCAAAGGGGCAAAGGAAGACGAGGAAGAGGCAGGGGCAAAGAAAGATTTGGAGGAAGGCAAGGCCACTCAAGCAATCAAGGACATGACCAAGGAGCCTCATCACAAATCGACCTAGAGCTAAGCAACCCAAGGTGTTCCATCAATGAAGATAGTTCAAGCATGACCTCACCATGGAGGGGGAGATCTTCATCAAGCTATGAAGCACAATCAATCAACAAAGGCAAAGCAACATTGGTGGAGCTGGATGAAGAAGGTAATGAAGTTGAAGATGATGAAGGACACATGATGGAGAAAGAAGCCACATCAAAGAAAGAGATCAAGTAGCGAAGGCAAAGGAGGTTTATTCCTCCAAAAGGTGAAGAAAGGAAGTCTTCTAGGGTTACGCATCCATCTCAAAGGTTTACTTATGATTCTTACATGGCAACTCATTATGCATATATGAACAAAGTAGTAGAAGATCATGAGCCCGATTGCTATAAAGATGCAACTAGGTACACCAAATGAAAAGGGGCAATGCAAGAAGAGATCAACGCACGAGGATAATCAAACATGGACTCTAGTGCCCAAGAAGGAGAACATGAAGGTAATAGGTAATAAGTGGGTGTATAAAGTAAAGAGGAATTCAAATGGATCTATTTCTAGGTTCAAAGCAAGATTTGTGGCCAAGAGTTTTGCACAAACTTATGGAGTGGATTTTGAAGAGACATTCAAGCCCATGGCAAAGATGAGCACCATTAGGACACTCACTGCAATGTCTGCTAGCAAAGGATGGAAGTTCTTCCAATTGGATATCAAGAATGCCTTTCTCAATGGAGACTTGGAAGAAGAGGTATACATGGAGCAACCACTAAGTTTTGTTCACAAAGAGTTTCCACATCATGTTTTAGGTTGGCACTTTATCTCCTAACGAAATCTCCAAGGGCTTGCAACAAAAGATTGGTGGACTATTTGATCAAATGTGGTTACAATCAATGCAAGGTGTATCCATCTCTCTTCATGAAACAAAGAGGAGAACTTGTAGTCTACATGTGTGTGTATGTGGATGATCTTATCATTACAAGAGATCAAGGCAAAGCTTGGAAAGGAGTTTAGGATCTCTGATCTTGGAGATCTTAGGTATTTTCTTGGCATTGAATTTGTATACAAAGAAGAAGGTATTATGCTCATATAAAGGAAGTATATTCTAGACCTACTTGAGAGGTTTGGGATGCTACATTGCAAGCCCATTTCAAATCCCATGGAAGTTAATGTAAATCTAAGCTCCATTGATCGAGAGCCATTCAAGGATGTAACATTTTATCAATCTATTGTAGGCTCTTTCAATTATGCCACAATAACTAGGTCTGACATAGCATATGGAGTTGGAGTGCTATCACAATTTATGCATAGTCCAAGGACTACACACTTGCAAGTTGCAAGAACAATGTTACAGTATCTCAAGGCCACTATAAATGGACTTTTCTACTCATTTGATGATGATATGCAGTTCAAAGCTTACTTTGATGCGGATTGGGCCAGTTCGAAGGAAGATAGACTAAGTAAAGATCTTTGGCTCACGTCACATGTGAGAAAATGTGGATTAAGAAGTTATTTATAAATCTTAATTTGCAAGTTGAAACATATCCATTTTTTTGTGTTTCATCTAGCATCAAATCCTCTCTATCATGCTAAAACCAACCATATCAAAGTGCACTATCACTTCATAAGGGAAAAGGTGATATCCAAGGAAGTTTCAGTACATCATATTGGTACCAAGGACCAAGTTGCCAACATGTTTACAAAGTCTTTGGATTGGATGAAGATTTCAAAATTCAAGCAATGCATCAACATGAAGGAGCTTGGATGAGGACGAAGAATTGAAGCTTGAGGGGGAGTGTTAAAAGTCAATCTTTGAGTTAAAAATTCGTAGGGAATCTTTTATGGACATGTGATGCAATCAAAGGAAGCCAAAAGCCACGAGATTCCATCAAGAAAAGTCACTCAACCACTCCCCAAGTCATCTCAAGTAAGTCCTCCAAGTTAGAAGGCTATTTTGGAAAGCTAGTTCCTAGATTTTAGGGGCACACTTCTCACTATAAAAGGAGCATGTATTCCAACTTCTTTTGGGCCATCTTCCTGGAGTTTTAGCTCATGTAAAGTGAGCACGAAGTGCTGGATTTGTGATAAGCAAGCCCCTTGCTTAAGCTAGTCCCTTGCTTTCTTGTTTGTTTTCTTTTAGTAGGCATATCTATGTGTGTGCGTAGGCAATATTGCAACTCTCTACCCCTGAGTTGCTAGCATTGTTTCTCCATCATATTGCATCTATTTGATGTAATTTGTGTCTCATTTCATAGCTATTATAGTCTATTTTAGGCTCACCAATTTTGTGGAGCATTCTCTGAGTAATTTGAGAGCAACATTCATTTTAGTGAAGTTGGGTGATTGATATCTCTCTTTGTGTTTAGGCTCTATTGAAAATATTTTTCTCTCTACTGTAAGGGCTGGTTCTCCTTTTCTGTTTATGCATTTTCTATGATTTTTGTGTCATTGGGTAGCTATTAAAGTTCTATAAAGTTAACTCAAGTTTGAGGTTCATTCTCTATATACACTTGGAGAAAAGCTTGTTGGACTCAAGTGAGGTCTTTGTTTGACTAGTAGTTGTGAGCATTCAACTAGCGCATGTTATAGAAATTGTTTCTCTTTGTGTAAGCATCCGTTTGGAATGAAATTTGTTTTATTGGAAAGTTCTTAGTGTCGACTACAGGTCTACAAAAGCCCACTGGAGTTCTTTGCATATGCTTTGACAAAGAGCATTTTTGGTGTGTAGAGCTCAAAGTTGGATACCTGTGGAGGTCATTCACGCATTGTCCTTGCATAGGGGTTGAGATACTTCCCCCATCACAAATGATATAAAAAGAATGGAAATTGTACTTACAATAGTTAGCCATATATTTTGCTTGGTTACCTTCTTGAATAACCTACAATAAAGAGAGAGAGAGAGAGAGAGAGAGAGAGAGAGAGAGAGAGAGAGAGAGAGAGAGAGAGAGAGAGAGAGAGAGAGAGAGAGAGAGAGAGAGAGAGAGAGAGAGAGAGAGAGAGAGAGAGAGAGAGAGAGAGAGATAGAGAGGGGGAGACAGAGAGAGAGAGAGAGAGCACGAGAGAAAGAGAGAGAATTCAAAGAGAGAATGAGGTAGAAAGAGAGAAACACAGAGAGAGAGACAATAAGATAGAGATTAGGCAAAACAACAATTCTGCAAGTGATTGTTTCAGCTCGTAAGCACAATGCAATTGTGAATGTTGGAGAGCTGTTCGATCAGATGCGTGTAGATTCCGATCGAAGAGCCTCCAACATTTTAACTTTTTTAGTCAAAAACTTGTCATGTAAGCGATGCTAAAGCGTGATAAATGCCTGGGTAGACAACATCACATACACGATGATAATTAGCGTGACTTATGCAATGCACATTAGCATCACTTATGCGACACTTTTTTAATGATCACTTTAGCAATGCTCGATGTAACCGTCCCTTATGCCATCGCACCACACGTCGATTAAAAACATCAAATTGTTTGTCATTTAACCGACGTTCCACATCCGATGCTTGTTGCGATGCTTTTTGGAATTTTATATCAGCAAAATTGTGTCGCATTAATTGTTGCTATGTGCCCCTATTCCTTGTAGTGAACCATAATATGCTAACAAAATCAAATAAATATATTGAAGATAAGTTTAGAAATAGCATTTATCAAATTTTTATGTGTCCTAAGGGATCACTATTCTTGTTAAGAAAATAATAAATCCATTAGAAACAATAGAAATAATAATTTTATAAAACTTATGAGAAATGAATATTTTTTTAATAGGAGACCATAAAAATTTGACGAATAATTTGACAAACGTGTCGATTACTTGCCTGCGTTTTTGTTGAGCATATATTGAGCTAACTTCTAGAAGACATTTTACAGTTTGGATATTGAAGAAACTTCAATAGATGAAAACTTCTATAGCCCATGATTCACAATAAAATACTTTCTTTTAAGTGGACTAGTGGATGTCAAAGAATCATTCTCTCCAAAGGATTGCTAACAAATGTTAAAGCGATGGGTGGAAAATATCCAGCTTATTGAGTTCCAGATGTTTAATTAATGTTCTTAAATACTTATGCTCTTTTGTGTGTAATTTAGAAAAAGTGTTTGGAAATAGAAATTATTTGAGGAGCTTTTACCGCTCATGGAAACTGATAGATTTTTTATAGGAAAATTTTATTTGATCGTGTTAGAGAACATTTGACAACTCAAAGAGCTTAAAATCTGTTCATTAAGGGAAATATCCAAGATTGCAAAGGTGGTAGAGTGGTGACAGAGGCAAATGCATACACATTTTACACCATGCTGCATTTATGCCTCATCATATATATGAAACATATTTTCAAGTTATTGTTGGAATTTAAAGAGATGTTCCCTCATTTTAGTCTAGGCATAGCCCAATCGAGATGCATTTTACAAGGCAATCAAATGTGCAAATTGAGAAACATGTTTTAGAGATCCATATCACATTGAAACAATTAAAAAATATCCTCCTCCATTTTTATGGAAATAACATGGTTGTGAAACATCTCAATTGAAAATTAAAATAATGAGAGTTCTTTTTGTAGTATTTTCAAATAAAACTTGTGAACCTTATTAGAGTGCATACAGTTTTTGGCACTTCAAAAGAAAGAACCATTAGAATGCATCACGTGCCAATCATTTAGTTTATGTTTTTTAGTAATATGTACTTACTTCATACTACAAAGGAAATCGTTGATTGAGAAATAAGTGAAAATCTTGAGGTGTTTGCGAGAGAGAAAGGGATTGGAAGTAATACATGGAGTGACAACAAAGTAGCGTTAGATCTTTAAGTATGAAAATTTTAATTTAGAACTGTTAATGACATGTTATTAGTGATAGATGATGAGAAACAACCATCACTATATAACATCATGTAAATATATTTTCAGATTAGAAAGTGCATTTGATTTTCTTGATTTCCAGCCTATCTTTCTAATAAACAAGGAGAGAGAGAGAGAGAGATGGTTCATATCTTCTTTCATAATTGGATATTCGTTTATTGACTTGTCCTTTTTTGTGTAAATGAAGTAATTTTTTTCTATTTGGATTTTCATATTCTTTTGATAAAACCATCGCTAACGACTTTCTAAGAGTGACTTGTTCATCTGAGCAAAGGTGTACTTTCGGTTCAGATGGCGTTCCATCAAAGCCGATGCCTTCATTTTATGGACGTTTTGCTCTTGGATGCAAAATGTCAGTTACAAAAACGTTCAGTATAAAGCACATTGCTATTCAACTATTGTTTTACATGCTTCCTATGCATAACTTTAATGAGTTTGTTTCCTATGCATAACTTCAGACTCTAAACAATATGTCTCAATCAAAATATCAATGACATAATATAAGATTTTGTTGTAAAACGGATCTTATATTTTCATGCCAAATATTGATTTCACGTTCTTCATTTAAGTGCGCGATCTTGAAGTTTTTTCATTTTGTCTTATTCATTACTGACGCAAGAAAACAATTAATTATGCCATAAAAAAAAAACATAGTAAGAGGATATTGTTTAATATACACGAGTCATAAAAATGAAATTAGTCACACATTATGTGAATGAAAGTTTAACACATAGATCATGTGCAACTCAAATTTAGTGTAAGATATACAATAAGTATACTTACAAATGATGACAACATGAATTCTAAGAAAATGTTGATTATTTATTTATGATTCCCATATAATACACAACATGATATTAAAACGCCTTTACTCTTCTACTCTTTTATATTGCTAAACGATGTTTTGATATTCAAGTATTCACAATAGCTTGTTAGACATCTTCTTGCATACGGATATCTATATCCCCACAACATTTAAGGTCATATGTAAAGACTTTTATGTATCTTAAAAACCATATAATAAATCTGCCATGGATTTTTCAAGAAAGTATTATTACTGAGATCTTATATTTTACTCCATCCTAAAAATAATCCGAAAGTAGAATAAAAATTGGGAATGGCACCCCTCAAGTCCCACAAAGCCTACTAGGATATAGACGATAAAGGACCGCTAAGGTAGACATTGGGAAGGTTGGCCCTAAGGCCATATAAGATAACTAGTTTGAGATGAGTAGCCCGAAGGTTGTGGCTTGAAGGCCCAAAAATCTCCAAATGGGGACTGTTTAACATCTCACCACTTGGGGTGGGGGTTGTTCGACCACAAACCTAGGGCTTGAACCCCTACCTATGTTCTTGAGAGTTGAGCTATAGTGTTCTTCTTTAGTTTTAAAAATGATACAAGAAGATATAGTCTGGGTCCTTTTCAATCCGAATCTCGTAAATCTGCTTTTTTTCTTCAAAATGAAACAAAATCTTTAACCCATGTACATGATTATGGTTGAAATCGTTTGAATGCATAAGAATTTTGTTTTTGTTAATAAGAGTTGACAATCTCTTGCACATGTTTCATAGTTCCTTTGGCGACTTTGAATCCTATGCCTAGTCGTATTTTTTCTTTAAGTTTTGATCATATTGTTATCAAAAATATCAAGTGTGTTATTGATAGAATGTTTTAAAACCAAATTTTTTTACCTTAAATGATGTCACCCTATACCAATAAATGCAAATATTCCACTATTTTTTATTCGTAGAATTTTGCCTTGGTGCATGGATATCTCATCTATAACGTAGAAGGTTTATAAACTTTTGAAGAAGTAATTTAACTCTTATTCCTTGTTCTAATATTTTAATTTTATGAGTTGTCTTATGATCACCTTTGCCAAATTGATGTACCCATAAAAAGATTGTTTTTCTTTTTGAAAATTGAAAAGTTTGCATTTTAACTTGAAACTATTATCGATAACATATCTCTACTTATGAATTCATATATGACATTATGGATGCTGACAAAGATCTAGTGCTAAGTATTACGAAGGATAACAATGATGCTATTCATTGTTACTTTTGAACTATTCATTCTACTTCTATGTGAATAAGCAATGAGAGATCCAAATACATAATGGTATTTTTGAATTGTCTAATTTTTATCATATTTATTACTATGAGATTAAAGGTCACATGGAATTCACTAGCCAAACCTAGCCTATTAGTTTTTTAACATATATTATTCAAAATATTGTAAGAATACGATTCTTAGTAAATCAAGCACTCATAATAATGTCTAACAATTTTCTTAACATTTATTTTGTATAATTATTATGAAATTAAGATTCATAATTAATTAAATATTGTCAATAGTCTGTAATAGAAATTTTATGTTCATAGTATATAACTTTATTTGATTGAGAGTGACATTGAATCAAAACGCAATAATTTCTCTCATTTTTTTTAAATTTATTGACTATATGTTTGTGAGCGTGAGAGTGTTAATGAATATAACAGTCACCTTAGTCCTTATAAGAATTTTGAGTATTCATGATATATATAATTATAAGAGTAAGTTTCGAAATGATGAAATACACACAATACTCCAAGGACATCCTCATGAAAATGCGAAAGTAGGAATTCAAACACTGATTCAAACGATCGCAATATGTTTTACACATATTAATTCATTATATGATAGCAAAACTCAAAGTGACAATTCAGACACTCACAATAAAGATTGTCTGAACTGCCACTTCGATTCTTAAGTAAAAAAAACTCCTTTCGGAATAGAAGTCAATATTAGACACAATCATATATAAGTAAGAAATGCGTTCATGGGAAAAATCATATATTTGAAATACTGATTACGAAGGAATTGATTCAAATCATAGACATTCGTACGCAAACGATAAACTATAGACACCAAGAAAACAAAGGAAAAAAAACCCCAAAATCCAAGACCTGCAGAATTACTTAGTATGAGGTCTGCATATAGATGCGCTTTCGATCGACGGCCTTTCTATTAGAAGCGTAATTGATTGAATGCACTTTAAATAGAAATTTTTTTTAATGAAGAGACTTTCGATTGAAAGAGAGAAAAAGAGGTTTTCGATTGGAATCAAATTCTTACTCAAAGTAATGCACGAAAAGAGACTTTTGACACATAACTCGGTAAAAGTTTAGTATTTGCCCGAATAAATGTAAGATAGATAGTAAGATGGCAATGGATCGGAAGGCCGTTTCAACTCATTTATGGTTCTCTCAATAAATTTCTTGTAAAGGTTATTTGATCCCATACAGTCCGTTCGAACCTCTGTAAACCTCCTACCTGAAGTGAATACCTTCCTCCTGCTTTCGATCATCAAGGAGTTGAAATGGAAAAAGAAATTAAATGTAATTTACTTATTGATCATACAATTCGAGATTTTGCATGGAAGAACAAAGTTAAGGGTAATTCGAGAAGTAAAGTCTGCATGTTTTTCTTTTTCATGGGTGTCGTGTTCTACAGCGTCCCCTGTTTTGTAGTTGTGTTCTGCGTTGACGTCTGAGGAAGAAATTCGAAAACAGGAGAGGATTGGGGGGCAAGGATAGCTGTCCGTTGATTAGGCGGAGTGGAGGGCACTTTCGGTGTCTTTGGTTTTGGACTCGGTGATGGGCTCCGTAAGGATGGTTCAGACACGAAAACTGGAGGCTTGACGGAAACAGGAGGGGATGGCGGGGCAAGGATAGGTGTGCGTTGATTAGGCGGACTGGAGGGTACTTTCGGTTTCTTTGCTTTTGGAGGCGGTGGTGGGCTGCGTAATGGTGGAGGCGGTGGTGGGTTGCGTAATGCTGGAGGCGACTGTTTACGAGGATTGCGTCGAGCACAATTCAAACGTATCTCCCCCTGACTGGGAGATTGCTTAATTTTTAGTTCCCCTAGCTTCTTCATGGAGTGCACGAACGCCGGGAAGAAGGATGCCTTGTTAGTGAAAGAAGACACTATGCCTGCAGTGGACGGATCCTCGTTGAGCGCTTGGTCCAAAAATAGGATCCCATTTCCCAAAGTCAGTTGTCTGTAGAATGAGGTGTCGAAGACACTGATTGTTCCCTGATCGAGAGCTAGTTCTGGATCCGATCCACCGCTAGATTTAGAGCAAACTCTGGAGAGCCGAGAAAACAAGGATGGGTTCATTGACGGGTCATGTCTCCTTGTGCCTTCGAAGTTGAACAACCGATCTGAGATAAATCCACAATGTGTGATTCCAAGTGTGTGGCCACCTGCAAGTAGCAAAAAGACCTCTTGAGCTGCAACGATCTTTCAGCAAAAGAATTCTCTACGTCCCTCAATCTATGTGTACAATTATTTTTATGTGCTACAGTTACTTCGCAAGATCTCCTGAGAGCATTTTTGTTTTTAAATAGAGGTTCAGCCTACTCTCCCAACCTTTAATTTTGAAAGTGCAAGTGCAAATTGAATGGGCATAGTACCCACGGAAGCATTAGACAAGGTTAAAACATTACAACTCGTTTTAACTGACCAAAACCATACATGTCGAACCCGAGACTTGAAATTTGAACCTCCACCTCAAAATGCGGAAGCTCAACCAACTGCCATACGAAAGGTGGACCTTGAAAGCATTTTTTGTTATTTTATTTTCCTCCATAGTTAATATTCAAGTGCTTCTAGAGATTATCAACAAGTATGATCATGTACGAACCTAGCAATGCTACCATTTCGTCCTCCGAAAAGCCTTGAGAGGCAAACGATTGCGCTGCCTGCTCCACAGTTAATGAGGGAGATGGTAGAATATTAGCATCGGATGATCTTGAGGAGAAGCTGTCCAATCGTCCGCCACCAACTTGATATTTAGGCCCTCCTGCCTGCATTTTAGTGAACAAAGTATATGTTGGAAACTTTTCACCTCCACTCGTTTCAGAGTAATATTTGCATACGCACCAAAACTACGGCGTCCCTCGTGGCAAACGCCATGATGTCCGCGCACGAAACAACACCAGGGCAAGCTTTCTCAACGGCCGCTTTGATGTCGTCAATTACGTTGTATCCCCGAACAGACCTGTTCGGGCTGGCCTCCTTCTCAGCCTTGGTCCCAGCGACAGAGTCCAGCAACAGAGATGCATCACATCCCTGCAACGCAGTCATGTTTAGCTGTAGAATAAGATCTTAAAAGAGAGAAAGAGTTACAACAGCGCGTATCAGCTCCGTCTACGCGTTTTGATTTCATTTCCGTTCTGGGAGAACTTTTATACCTTCGCTGACATGTTCTCTTCTGATTAGAAACTTTCCGTAGTTAAACGACTCAGCTTGAAGAATGCTGGGAAATGTAAACAGCCGCGAACTTACAGACACGAAGCAGTCGTGAAAAAACATCCGAAGGAGCGCGGGGGCGATAGTGCGATCAGAGCTGAAGTGGACTCGCATCCTCTGCGTTATTATCTTCTCCACATTTGGGCAAGATGACGAGTAAAAGCCCAGAATGGTTGCAGATTTCACTTGTGGGACATGGATGGACGAGTAAGTCACAAGAACAGCCATGATGAGGAGAGACATATGGCAAGGAGCTAGCTCCATGACGATGATACGCAGTTCTAAGCTAGGAACAACCTCGGATGGCCGTATCGACTTGTCCTATTTTGGTGAGAGAATGCAAAGTGAAATGAAGTAAGAAGTTAGATTATCTGGCTATTATCTAGGATTAGATCAGTCTGTTAGAGCTAACTGCGATCTTCCTTAGCCTGCACTCCTACTTAGGCTGAAGGGAGAGCGAGCAAGGTTATGATTGACGAAGTTAAGTAGGCTGAAGTAAGCCCACGAAAGACAGTTGGAAGATATCTCCACTTATAGGAAAATATCGAGCTGGGATATCTAGACTTTTCGCTGTCTATGAGCGATCATAGTCGAGTATGCGCTGGACGCACGACGAAGCAAGCAAGATCGTGATCAACGTGTAGGAGAGGCGAGCAGGATCGCCGACCAAAATGTCCTAGTAGTAGCCGAACAATTCCATAATCCAAGTACAAGGGAAAAACCAGAAAGGACCCAAAATCAAAGACGAAGGATTGTGCTAATAAATCAGCGGGCAGGAGCATGTCTGCGCATAGTGGATCTCAAAACTCAAAAGCCACACCTTATCTGTCATTAAAAGAAATGTCAATACCTGGAGACTTTGATCAAGTGGTTGAACCATTAGATCCTGGCGTTTGAACTTCAGGGTTGAAGCCCAGGATGTGTGTATCAGGGTGTGAGTTGTTATTCTTATCTTTTAAGCTTAATCATGGAAATGAGTTCACGGTATTTATGTTTTTTTAATAGTTTTTAAGCTTATTTGAAAGAGAGGGTGGATGATAGAACTTTAAAAACAAGAAATGAAAATAAGATAAGTTTAATAATATCAAAGACTTAACCCAAGGAGACGACCAAAACTCTCTTATGCTCTATATTTCAGAAATTATATTGTGGACAGTAAGCCTACCCATACATGTACATGAGGTCCTTTGCGTTCAAAAAAGATTGAACACACCCTCATTTTGCGGGAGAATTTCTGTGACGAACACGAGTACCCTAATGATGAAACCTCATGGGCTGGATTACCTTCATATATGAAGATCAAAACGGGCTTGCGTACATGGTAAATTTCAGTGGACAATAAGATCCAAGACGGCTTGTGAAAAGTTCCAAAAAAAAAAAAACATTAGTTTAAGTGGCACATTGGTAGCATTGATTCATAAGCAACAGGTAAATTTCATGCTCATCTGAGGGATTACAAACTGAATATCATGCCACTTTATGCATAAGTGAATCAAGGATCCAATAGCTTGTTGATGGAGAACAACATGACATGTACCTTGAGCATCATAAAGAATCAATCATAAACCTCTTTGCATAGGATTAACAATAGGTTTGCAATCTCCAAGGCCAAAATACTTCAGAAAAGTATCAATATATTTTGTTTGACACAAAGATGTTCTACAATCAGCTTGCATAAAATGAGGATTAGTGAGCAACATGTGATCAACATAGAACACAATGATTAGAAGCACATAATTTGCATGCTTAACATATAAGGTGCTCTTAGTTGGGCTATTCTCAAAACCATGTGCAATCAATCAGGCTTGTATTTTTTCATAGCAAGCAGGTGGTACTCTTTTCAAACCATATAATTCCTTTTCCAACCTCCACACCTTTTTCATGCCTTTTGTACACAAAACTGAGGAACTAAAATACATAAATTTCCTCACGTAAGTCATCATTGAGAAATGCAACTTTAATCTCCATCTCATGTAGATTCCAACTATGATGAGCTCCAAGCACATAGATGCTATGAACATTAGTCATTGACTATGTGGGTGCAAAGGTCGCATCAAAATCAATGCCTCTCTCTTCCGCATAACCTTTAGCAACTAGCATAGATTTATACTCGTCAATTGTTCCATCATGTTTATGTTTCAGCTTGTATATCCATCTATTAATTTCCTTTTTGGCAAGAAGAAAATCCCATAAATTCTAGGTAGCA
The DNA here is from genome assembly GCA_020310875.1 of Ceratopteris richardii. NCBI lineage: Eukaryota > Viridiplantae > Streptophyta > Polypodiopsida > Polypodiales > Pteridaceae > Ceratopteris > Ceratopteris richardii. The sequence continues at coordinate 106,390,208 of CM035422.1, read as the reverse complement.
TTCTTCATAGTAGCATCATATTCTTATTGCATAGCAGCCATCCAATTACTTGAATTTTTTCCTTCATAAAAATAACAAGGATCATGAATATCAAAAAGATTAGAGGTAGCCATAGCATAGCAATCTGATGCAAAAGAAGCACTATGAGAGCCTAAATGAGTACGATGCAACAAAGATGCACCTAATTTGTTATCTTTCAAAGTTTTCAACAACCATTCAGGCATACTTTTTGCATCCTCTATATCAATCCTCTTATCAACAAGTGCATCATCTAGATTTTCATCATAAAGGGAATGATATGCATCATCATCTGGAACCTCTAAAGGTTGAGAAATTTCCTCATTTGAACTAGCACTTTATTGTCCACCTATAAAAAGAGGCAACAAAGTGTCATACATATCTCTAGAGCTTATCTTTTTGTACTTGGTGCATGAAAGTAATGGATGAAATGCATCTTCCACAAAAAAACAACATCACGGATAGCTAGAATGTGTTTTCTATGTGGATGATATAGATCATTACCTTTGCTTTTCAGAACTAGGCACAACAAAAATACATTTCACTTCTTTATCATCCGATTTCTTACATTTCTGTTTAGTCAATAATGCATATGCCAAACAAGAAAAGGCATGCAAATGATTGATAGATGGCTTGCAACCATGCCAATACTTATATGGAGAAATCCATTGTAGTCCTTTAGTGGGACACTTGTTTAAGTACATATGTTCTACACATAACAACCTCAAGGCAAAAGCTTTGTGCTAAAGCTTGATTTTTCACCATAGACCTAGCCATCTCCATGAGTCACCTGATCTTTCTTTGAGAAAATCAAATTGTTTGAGGTGTATACGACACTATACACTGATGTTTTATCCCACATTCCATCATAAATGCATTAAAATTGGAAGACATATAACCCCTTTGATGAAAATGGAGGGTTCCCATTTTACATGCCAAGAGTTTCTAGCCAAAATTAGAAACTATTTGAAGCACATAAAGACTTCAGGCTTTGCTTTTAATCCGTACACCCATGCATGCCTAGAAAAAATCATCAATGAAATTCACAAAGTAAAGGTAGCTCCCACAAGAAGGTGTATGCATAGGAGCCTAGACATCAATGTGGACATGCTATAAGTTTTTAGTAGCTTTAATTGAACCATTTAATTTGGGAAGGAGGAACACTGCATTTTTCCTAATATACAGGCTTCAAAAACATGTTGACAAGGTGCCTAAAGTTTGGGTAGAGAGGACACCATTTCATATTGGTGCATGCATGTAAACTAGCATAGCTCAAATGACCAAAGCATGCATGCCTAAGCTTTTCATGTATCATAGCTTGAGAATGTTGAACTACACATGTTGAATCATTCACCAAATTTTCATAGTCTATAATCTTATATTGGTAAGTGTATCCCAAGAATACTTTATTGTTTTCCAAGAGGAAATGCAAGGAATAATGGCACATTTGATAGAAAATTCTATCAATTCATGTGCCTAATCATTTCTTCCATCCCATCAAAGTTGCTCTGTAGAAGGTACAATGGGAAGTGCAACACAAACAGGCATCTGAAGATCATCACCTTCAACACCATCTCCATTAACTTCAATAACTATGTTTGTAGGTGTAGTAGGAGTAGGATGTCTTTTAACACCCTACACAATATTCCAGAGTCCTTTTGCTACGAGTACATGGAGCATCATATATGTCCATAATGGGTAATAAATACCATCTGATCCATAATCAAGAGACAACATATGGAATACATTGTTGCTTTCAGCCATGGGTATTGACTAAAATACCCTGATGCAAAAAATTACTATATCTCAAAAAAAGTTGAACAAAACTACTCTATCGAGATTTGCTAAAGCTCTAGAAGACTTCGAAGTGCTTGTACTAGAGAACTGAAACCTATATCTATGTTTGGAGGAAAAGAAAGAAATCGTCTACATGAGCACTTTGATAGTGCATTCGGAGGCCAAAACGAGCTCAGATCCAAATCTCAACATGAAACACAAAAGCCATTTTGAATTGCTAATCGCCCTCAATGTGCTCATCAATTCCATGCAATTTTGACACTATGACTACAAAGGTGTCAAAGATGCCCTAGATGAAGAGGCCACTCGCTCTGATACTAATTGTTGGAGTTTGAAGTCTATGAAAGCACGCAAACTACACAAGGAAGAACAAGAAGCTTGAAGCATAACACATAGTACTTAATGTATTACCATGTGAATGTGAAAAGATAAGTATCCCTTTAGGGTTGTAGGTGTATATACAAGCCATGGAAAGTCAGCCTCCTAAAGAGGGGAAAAAGTGCCCTGATGGTCCTAAGTGTGTTTAAACACATCACTACCAAAATATATCATCATGGATGGTCATTGAGAGACATTGAATTCAAGTGAATGCTACCATTTAGCTCAGTGTTGATTATTCTTATCTTTAAATGTGGTCTCTACCAAAGATTGATGCTTGACATGCTTGGATTGCATATCCATGACTTGATTGCTCCATATGAGTTTATAGCCCTGAAAAGAATGGTGAAAAGAGAAATTAGGATTGAGATTTTGAGGGTCAATTTGGAACCAAATGGTACAATGTTGTATCGTTTGAAACATCTCAAAGAGTACTTTGCAATGGTGCAATAACTTTTCTCCCCTTTTTAAGAAATATTTGATGAAGTCCTTATTTAACGATTGCTAGTATTTTGCAACTTTGGTACATCGTGAATTATTTTCTATACTCCATCCTTAAATATCACAATGTCTCTTAAGCACATTCAAATGGATTTTAGTGGTTTGTGCATGATCCTTGGTAGTTGAAAAACTGCAAACAAAATTTCTAGCCATGTATAATGTAGGAAGAATAGGCATCCAACTACTTGACTGTATAATGCGGCATTAAATGGTTCTAACTATGCATCTGCCTCTAATACATTAATAGCCATAGGTGTCTACATAGGTTTACAACCTATCATTTTGAGCATTTCTTAGAATTTCTCAATGTATCTCTGTTGTGTCATACACATATTGCCATTCATGAATTTGAACTCAATGCCTAAGTAGTAGTGTAGTATTCATCCCAAGGTACTTAAAATAAAATGTAGGCTTGAGTTGTGACTTACAAAATTGGAGTTCATCATCCTTGGGATGTTTCATGATCATATCATCCACATAGATAATGATTATAATCAAGACATATGACTCTGCTTTAGATAGCTGGATTTGTATCTCAATTCTTAAAGCTAATAGATAATATGTACAAATGTATCTTTTCCTCCCAATCTTTTAGTGCATGCTTCAAACCATAAAGTGCTCAAATAAATTTGGAGACTTAATGTTCTTTGTGTGTATATTCAAAATCATTCCATTGCTCAATGTAGGCATCTTTGGGTAGATCATCATTCAAAAAAGCTTTCTAGATATCTAACTAGTATACTTTTCAATGAAAAAATAAAAAGGTGAAGTAGTATTCTGACTATGCTCATTCTAGTTGTAGGTGCAAATAATTCATCATTGTCCTTTCGTTTCTTTTGAGCATATCATTTGAATACAAGTTTGGCTTTAGAGTTGTCAATTGTACCATCTACTCCTCTTTTGATCTTCAAGATACACATTATACCAATGATTTTCTTACCTTTTGGTAGCTCACATAGCTTCCATGCTCGATTCTTATGTATAGAATCAATCTACTCTTCCATTTCTTCCAAACAAAAAATTGAAGTTAGTGCACGAATATTGTTGATCTCAAAATGTTCTCCATAAATTTCTTAATCTGCCTCATCTTTCGAGCTTTTGGTCCTTCCTTAAAATGCTTTAATCCTAGTATCCTATAGTGTTATTGCTTATGATTTGGACGTTTTGAATGTGGTGATGGATCTGGTTTATCTACTCTCTTTCTTAAAGTGCTCTAGAAGTTTCTCCAACTTGATAAGTTGGTACATCAAAAGGTCATGAAGAAGTAGTGGAAGATGGATTTGTAGATGGTGTAGTGTATATGCAAAACATTTCTCTCAACCTTTTAGAAGGTTGTTCACCCTTTGTATGGGTAAATATAAGAACCAAGAGTTTTCTTGTAAAACGATTAATCATAAAAATTTATGAAGTCTAGAATATTTGCATGTATATCATACATCTGACCTTCTATAATGGAACAATTCCGAGAGATTAGGGTATCAATTATTTTTGGTACATCGAGCCTGTATCCTTTACTTTCAATTGCATAGCCAATGAAAATTTCTTCAACTTGTTTGATATCTAGCTTAGCACAATCTTTCTTATCAACATGAATATAAAATGGAGATAAAAAACTTTAAAGAAATTCACCTTGGGTTTCTTCCCATAATAAGATTCATAAGGAGTGATAACCTTTGAAGCTTCTATGGAACAACTCTTAAGAATGCGGTTTGTTGTGTTTGCTACACCAAAACGAAGGTGAAGGTTTCTTTGAGGACATCATACCACACATCATTTCAACAAGTGTGCTATTGTTCCTCTTTGCACCACAATTTTATCTGGAGAAAAGGAAATATTTAGCTCATGTTACTTTTTTATCTTCTAGAAAAGGCTTGAAGTCTTTTGAAAAATACTCTCCTCCTTTTTTGCTTCTCAGAATCTAGATCTTTGAAAAAATCTCATTCTCCACCAAAGCTAAAAGTTTCCTACATTTCAAGAATACTTCGGACTTTGCTTAAAGACCAAAAACCCATGAATATATGGAGAAATCATCTTTGATGTGAGAATGAATGATGTGTGTGTAACTATCCTCCCATCCATATATATCCTTTTGTACTCTAAAAATAGCAATGATCTAGAATAGTCTAGTACTACATATGTACATCATGCAACACTTATTCCCATTACTACGGAATACCTTAGGGTATCCCTCTATTAGATTATCCTCCCTCAAAATGTACTTTCGAAGTTTATTGATCTGAAACACTGGATGGATTGTGCAATCTGGAGGAAGCTTTAATCGGTATGCAACTTCACTTAGCTTTTTACCTATCTTGCAAGGTCCACAAAACCTTGGTCAAAGCTTACTACACATCCTTGTGGAGAGTGAAGTAGATCTAGCTGGTACCTAAAGAATGAATCTATCTCCCTCCCCAAAGGATCTAGGCTTTAGCTATTTCTAAATTTTCTTGGATTTTTTCTAAGAACTTCGAAGCACTAGGACATTTCTTTGCCTGACATCCTATCTGAAAATATAGATGTTCATAACCCATGCAATTTGAAGACATGCTAGATAAACAACTCTGCTACTTGTGGAGCTTCCATTGTCTCCTACACTGTATGAAATGTGTCATCTTGCTAAATCTCTCTACCACAACTAGGATAGTATCCACGTTCCTTTTGGTCTATGCTAACCTAACTATGAAGTCCATAGATGCACTCTCCTAGTGACGATTTGGAATCTGTAAAGGATGCAAAAGACCTAGTGTCTTTACCCTTTCTGCTTTGTTGACTTGACATGTAAAGCATTATTGAACATAAGTGTGGAGGTCTCTTGCTAATGAAGGCCACCAAAACATTCGTCTAATACATTGTATTGTCTTTTCAACATCACGATGTCCTGCACAAGGACATCATGGTCACCATGCACGAATTTTCTTGTCAAATCTTGAGAATCTGATACGCAAACCTTTCCTTTCCTTTTGACCATTCCATTCTCTTGTGAGAAATTGCAATACGGAATGGACTTATTCACTCTGCTAGGTGAAGAAACAACTAGTATTGTGTCATCTCCTATAAAAAATTCATCACTGATGGCTCAAATAATCTATAACAAATCAGGATCTTCCATCTCTAATTCCTTTATGAGTTGAAGCAATGAGCTTTCTAGAATTGAAAAGCTCATTTGATACATTATGAGTGATAATGCATCATCAGCTATTATATTCTCTTTGCCTCTTCTATATAGGATTTCCATGTTAAACTCATGCATGAGCTCAGCCCAACGAGCCTATCTCTCTTGAAGACCTGGAAAACTATAAAAATACTTGACTGTATGGTGATTTGTGTATACCTTAAAGTCTGCACAATAAAGATAGTGTCTCCAAACTTTAAAGTACATGCACCATTGCATACAACTCTTGTTCATGCACTGGCCAATTGCAATGTGCATTCCTCAATTTCTTGCTTTCAAAAGCTATGGGCCTGCCATCTTGGCTCAAAACTGCCCCTATGGCTATGCCACTAGCATCTGTCTCTAACTTAAAGGGTTTCTTTGGATCTACCACTTTGAGTATAGGAGCCTCTGAAACAGCTTATTTCAGAGTATCAAAACTATCTTGTTGCTCTTGCTTCCATGCAAATGGAACTTTGTCTTGAAGCAAGTTCTTCATAGGCATTGCTATCGACGAATATGAAGAGCTAGATTTTCCATAGAAATTGAAAAGTCCTAGAAATGACCATAATTATCCCTCATCCTCAAGAGTAGGCCAATATAAAATAACTGAATCCTTATTGGGATCCATCTGAATCCCATCGATGGATACCACATGCCCTAGATACTCTATCCTCGAAAGAAACAACTGATTATTCTATAGATTAACATACAATTTATTTTCTTTTAAAACATTGAGTGCTAATGTAAGATGATTCTCAATCTCATGCACACTCATACTATACACTAACAAATCATCAAAAAATTAAAAAGAAAATTCCAATGAGTGGTCGTAAAATGTCATTCATTAACATTATAAATGTAGTTGGTGCATTAGTCAAACCAAATGCATCCAAATCGTGGAATCTTGGAGCATTTGAAATGCCAAGAGTCTATAAAACAAACGCTTCAAAAATTGGAAACATCTCTAGAAGCAAGACACCAATTAGTGGATCAACTTTGAGGATATTGACCCTAGCATCAACATTTCCTATGAAAAATGAAACACTCTACAAAGCAGACGTCTCGCCTCGGACCGCTCTAAAGTTCGCCAAACCAGAGACTTTTATCTTACCTTCTGTGACTGTCTTGATCATATGCACCTACTCAACCTCTCAAAAAAACTTTGCACTAATCAAACCAAGAGCAGTTGTATGGAAAGATCAACACACCTTAGGCCATGAGGACCTCTAACCCAAGAAACTTGTGCTCCTATGTCCATCCTCATAGACTAAAGCCATGTCCATGGCTTATGCCAAATACTGACATATCTCCTTCCTCACCAATGATCAAATAGTTTTCGTAAGTATGAAGATGAACTTGTGGACTTGGAGAAACCCATGGATAGTATCACACACTTTAAGAAGAATACATGCGTTCTACAATACAATTCCACATTTTAACTATATGTATACTATAGATACTATGCAAAATTGCATGTCCTATATGCAATATGATGCAAAAGGAAAGCAACAATGCATATGAATTGACAAGAGACTTATCTAGAGGTTTAAAAGATAATTTGGAGGTTTGTGCAAGTCCTATAGATGGTCCACATGCCTTCCAAATAGATTCCCATGACTCTCCAGATAGGTTGTGCTTCCAAACGATGCTCAAAATAAAGTTGATGATGAAGAAGGGTCAAACGTGAAGCTTGTGAAAATACCTAAGTCTAAAACCAAACTATAGCTTGCAACCACTCACTAGAAAGAGCTCTATGAGAGCTTTCCACAACACTAAACATCTTTGGATTTGGTTCTTGGGTGACCAAGATATGGCCAATTACGTGGAAAGAGTTAGCTTAATTTGGCTAATATAGCTATGAACTTCAAAACAAGGTCAATATGGCCTCTATGTAATCATTCTTCACCTATAGACGCACATGTGTGGATGAGGAACTAGTCCCACATGTGATGATAATTGATAAAGAGCTGCCTATATATTGTGCGTGATCTACTTATAGCTTCCAATTGGAAAAGAGAAGAAGGCTCTTCTCTTTGCTACGCTGACGGGTGGGTGAAGAACTCTTGGTCACTCTAGCTGATGGTGAGACCTTCTCTTGAGCATGTTCTATGTTGGTGTTGACTGTGTTGACACCTTATTCATGGGGGGTCCTATGGGCTCCCCGCCAACCTTTACAGATTTGCTACACCCTTCAAAAGAAACATCCACCTGCAAAAGCACGATGATGGCGACCAAAATCTTAGAAAAGCATGGGAAAACAAATGCGCATGAGAGAGGAGACACTCCCCAACAAACAAGATCAGAAGATTCTTTGAAACGAATTGTGAGAAACACTTGAATGATGTGTGTGTGACTCTTCTCACATCCATATATCGCCTCTTGTACTCTAAAAATAGCAATGACCTAGAATAGTCTAGTACTATATGTGTACATCATGCAACACTTATTCCCATTTCTACCAAATACCTAAGGGTATATGTGGAGCTTGGGACCTTGTCAAGCTGACCCTTGTCCCTCACACACATGGATTGATCCATATGGATCAATGTCATGATCCCTTTGGATCAATGTCAGACATCTAAATGTAACAAAATATGTGATTCCTTGAATATAGTCTACCCTTATAGGTACATTCACATCAGAATGTATCATTTGTAATTTCTTGCTAGTTCTCATGTATCCATTGTTTTTGAAAGCTAGCTTGTCTATCTTTGCTTCAAGGCCTCCTTCAAATGCTTCTACATCATTTGGTAAAGGAAACATGGAAAGTGTCTCCACTATACCTAATCTTGAACATGCTTGAGAATTGTGTAACTCATATGACCATCTAGTAATCTGTAACTTTACGTTTTCCTTAGGTGGAGAAGAGCTAGCAATATTTGCAAGACTAACTTGGATAGTACAAACTTCCAAGTCTATTTTTTCCTTGTAAAAGGCATTACTCCTCATCTATAGTGAAGATCTGGCATGAACATTTCTTTAATATGACCTTGTAGACATCGGAGAAGAATATAGATATGGATTGTAAATTCTTCTTTATTTCAAGTACATGTAGAGAAATAGAGATTGTAAAACTTACTTTTCCATGATCGAAAACATCTAGATCAAGACCATATTCTATGGGCACCTTCTTGTTGCATTAATTAAGTTAGTAGACACCTTCTTGTAACTTGTCCTATGCTTAGTAGCACTAGAACCAAGTATCCTAGGATATTTTGAGACTCCATGTAATGTTGCTTGATGAAAAGATACCTCTTCAATATTGACGCAACCATATTATTTGGGCATGGTGCAAGACTAATATATCACCTATGATCATTGGAATTCTCTCTAATTCATTAAGCATAAATTTGCATCTCTAAGAACATATGATTTCAATTTTCAAAGATTAACCTTTCATATTATTTGAGCCGAAAGACAAATGTAGGAGATGGAAAAAATCTCATAATGGAAGGGAGCAAAAAGTAAAAAATTTACTTGAATTAAAATTAAAATTGATCCTTATACTTGGGACTACCTTTTAGGTAGAAGATCCAACCACCATTAATATTTTAAAACATATATAGAAACTACTCTTCTAGTCACGAGGTGGTAGAGAAATTACGTACAGACTCTTGTTGATTTCTTGAGAATACATTGTACGATCTTGAAGTGAGTGAACTCCTCCTCAACGCCTTTGTATTATATGTGAGATTTCAATAGAAATTATGATTTATTTTCATTTATTGGTCATTCTTTTCCTACTATTACAATACCTTGTGAAATTCTATCATGTTCTGAGAAAGACTTCTTACTGTGTAGGTACTCAATCTCTATTCTATCATTTTGATCATTTAGCTACTGCTGTTATGAGCACACGTAAAATGTTTCATCATCATTGGAGCTATAGATCACACGATATGAGGAATTAGACATGATTGTGTTTGTGTATCATCTAGCTCCTAAAAAGTCTAGGTGGGCCTCCTAACTTTCTAGATTTGTTTCTTAGTACATGGTGAGTCCAAATTCACCAAATAACTTGCTTTGGTTAGCTTAATGCTTTATTTGAATATTTTTTAAGGCTCTTTGAATAATTTGTTCTGGGTTGTGAGTAGTGAACAAATCTCTTGAGGCGTCTCATTCATAAATAGAAGGTCTCTTAGGATTTATGGTCTTCAAACATATTTGTTTTAAAACATAAATTTGTGGATGTTGTTCTAAGGCCTTAGGTGCTTTCAACGCATACTATGGAAGCTTTGGGGGTGTGTTAAGTGCCTCTAAAGTTACATGGGATAGGCTTGAATAGGATTTTGCCATCCTAATCTAATTTTTTAAGCTACTCCATCACTTCTTCCCACTTGTATCACAACAAAGCTAAATTCTAGGAATTATGGGTGACTAATTCCCCATATCCCTTGACAACATAGATCCAAGCAGATACTTTGCTTGGTCTCTTAGAATGTAGGCTTATGTGCAAGGAAGAAACTTATATGCATACATGTCTAGAAATGCAATGATTCCAATATTAGAAAGCAAGGGCCAACCAACACAAAAGGAGTATGAAAGGTTGAATGCATGGTGTTAAAAGGATGATTTAGCAAGGTCATACATTATCAACTCTATATCCAAATTTTTACTCCCTCACATTAGGAATTGTAAAACCTCTCAAGAGACATGGAATGCTTTGGATGCATTCTTCTCCTGAAGTACCAAATCCAAGAATATATATATATATATATATATATATATATATATATATATATATATATATATATATATATATATATATATATATATATATATATATATATATATATATATAAGAAGATGGATTTTACAACACACAAGAAGATGCTCAAGCAAAGTTTGATTTAATTTGTAACCAAGATGAAGGATATTGCATAACAAACCAAGGGCATGGGAGAGATCATTGACAAGGATAAAATTGTCATGAAGCGAATCAATGGTAGGAAATTTGATGATGAACGGAAATAGCTCTCAAGCCAATTTTTGCAAGTAGAGGTAGAGGCTTAAGAGGAAGATGTAGAGGAGGTAGAAAAGGCAAGGGAAGAGCTCAAAACTTATCAACTTGTGCTATATGTAGTCTAAAAAATCACATCACTGAGAAATGTTTGAGGAACCCACGGAATCTAAGATGAAGAGGATACAACATAGGAGTCTATGGAATCTAAAGTGGTAGATTCAATAACTCTTATGGATATAATAAAAACTCGTACAAAAACACTTATCAAGATGGATCCAAAGGAAGAAGAGTCTACAACAACTATATTGATCATCAAACTCAAGAATATTTGCTTCTACGCATGAACATGATAATGAAGGATAGTAAGTATGATGAGCATGTGTTCGAGATTGATTCATGATGCTCAAATAGTGTGGCAAGAGATGTGTGAAGTCCAAACAAAAGATGACACAAGGCATCCACTTAATAAGATAGGTAATGTGAAGATATCTAATGGTAACATGAATTTACTTAGAAGAATCCTTTATGAGCCTGCCATCTCAAAGAACCTTATGATTGTAGGTGAGAGTTTTCAGAAAGGCTTACAGCTGAGACTTATACAACATTGAGCATATGCTGAGGATCCATATCAAGGATTGAAGAAGACAAAACAAGGAGAAAAGATAGGTAGGTTGTTCACTTTTGAACTTATACTACAACATATGAGGGGCACACTAACATTGTCCATACCAACAGTCATGCCTCAGCGTCGGTATGACCATTAAAAATGGTTGAAAAACCATGAATACAATACCGATGATATGAGCATGGGTATAGGCATCAGTAATTTACTCGAAATTACCGACACTTATACCGATGCTCATACCAATGCTCATGTTGACGCTTATACCGATGCAATGTTTCTCGACATTTTCTTGCATTTTGAATGAAAGTCTGCTACTCTCGAGTTTGCACATTCGAACTACATTCTGAGCATATTGTGTACACACATCTCTCTCTCTCTCTCTCTCTCTCTCTCTCTCTTTCTCTACACACACCTTTCTATTTCCCTAGATTTGAAATTTTGGTAAGTATCGCACATACTATAGCACCCTTTCTCTTACTTTGTGTTTTCCCTTTTCTAATTTCTCCTCTCTTCAGTTTTGTAGGAGCTTTTTGGCATGAGTTCTTTGGAATTCGATGATGGACAACATTAAGTGGACTTTGATGACAACACTCCAAAGAATTACGTCGAGGTAAGTGATTGTTTTGTTTTTGATTGATATAGAATAAGATAGAGAGAGAGAGAGAGAGATGAAAGAAGGAGAGAGATCTAGAGAAACATAAAGAGCAAGCGAGAGAGAGAGAGAGATGAAAGAGAGAGATGAAAGAGAGAGAGAGAGAGAGAGAGAGAGAGAGAGAGAGAGAGAGAGAGAGAGAGAGAGAGAGAGAGAGAGAGAGAGAGAGAGAGAGAGAGAGAGAGAGAGAGAGAGAGAGAGAGAGAGAAGAGAGAGAGAGAGAGAGAGAGAGAGAGAGAGAGAGAGAGAGAGAGAGAGAGAGAGAGAGAGAGAGAGAGAGAGAGAGAGAGAGAGAGAGAGAGAGAGAGAGAGAGAGAGAGATATGACATAGAAAGAGAATGAGAGAGAGAGAGATGCATACATACATACACACACATATGCATACACATACTCGCATACATATTACATACACACATGCATATTACATACACACTCACATACATATTACATACATGCATACTACATGCATATTACATACACACATGCATATTAAATACTTCTTGTACACACATATTACATACAGACATGCATATTACATACACACATGCATATACATATGCACACATATGCATACTCATACTCACATACATAAATGTACACACACATATACATACATACATATACACACACACATGTATACATACATACATGCATATGCATACATACATACACACATATTTGCATGTACACACACACATACATACATACACACACACATATACATACACACTCACATATGTATACAAGCACATATGTGCATACACACATGCATATGCATACATACATACATACATACATATGCATGTACACACACACATACATACATCCACACATGCATATTACATACACATGCACATATATATACACACTCACATATGTATACACACACATGCATACATGCACATACACATACATGCACATACACATACATACACATCACATATACATACACACATATACATATTTTAGGGTTAGGGTTTTAGGATTATGGTTTTTGAATTTTACACATATACACACAATACATACACACATCCACACATATACACATGCATGCACACGTCTCTTTCTCTCTCTCTCTCTCTCTCCCCCTACACACACATCTCTTTCTCTCTCTCTCTCTCTCTCTGTCTCTCTCTGTCTCCCTCTCTCTCTCTCATTTTGGTAAGTGATGTGCGTACTGTTTCACTCTCTCTCTTTCTCTATGTCTTCTCTTTTTTAATTTCTCTTTTTTTTTTTGGTTTTGCAGGAGCTTTTTGGCCTATTCTTTGGAATTTAGCAAGAGACAATGTTGACTGGGCTTTGCCGAGAGCAATCAAAAGAATTACGTCAATGTAAGTGATTGTTTTGTTTTTCTTTTAAATACAGAGAGATAGAGAGAGAAAGAGAGAGAGAGAGAGAGAGAGAGAGAGAGAGAGAGAGAGAGAGAGAGAGAGAGAGAGAGAGAGAGAGAGAGAGAGAGAGAGAGAGAGATACATGTTGTAGGGTTAGGGTTTTAGGATTCAGATTTTTGAGGTTTACACATATATGCACATAATACATACACATATGCACACATATACACATGCATACATACATACACATACACATATACATACACACTCATCATATATACATACACACATATGCATGTTTTAGGATTAGGGTTTTTGGCTTTCACATATATTGTAACATACCAATAATAGAGATATACATATCTTGTCGTTGGAAGCATATCAATAGTCAAAGTCATTTGTCTCTTGGAAATCCGATTTTGCATGGAGAATTTCATATAGTAAGCTTTTGGATTTGAGTTTTATCATAGCACTATTTAAACATTGAGGATGTATAATAACACATTGCTAGAAGGTATATTTATATGTATGAATATGTGCCACCTATGTGAATCGAGGTGTAATGTGTGTACTTACTCTTTTGGGTGTGTGTGAATGTCTGCATATAAACTTCGCATGTGAATCCCATACAAGTGTGAAACCAAATAGTAAACCATAAAACAATAAGAAAACGAATAAGAAAACAAAAGCATGAAACGTAACGAAAAAGAAATCATTGTAAAAATAGTGAGAGGTCAAGAAGTTTTAAAATAGAAAGTAAAGTAACGCTAAAGAGTTTTAGTGCTAAAATCACGGAGACAATAGTGTGGCTCTCGATATTGTTAAACCACTAGAAGCACTTGTGCGTGCATGCTGTGGTATCTTTCTCTACCGGATTCGAACTTCCGTGAACATTGAGCTGCTTGTCTCTGAATAAATCAATAAATCCAGACCTGACAAAGATACGAAAAAAAACTGCAAAAGAGTCCTTTTCTTCTTACATGACTCATCACCTTGAAGGAAAGATGAAGGCGAAAGGGGATTCCAGTCGTCGACTCCGTTGCAGAAGCCCATGAAGTGAGGGTTCGATGGAGTTTAGGCACATCATGAGACAGGGGAGTGTCCTTCTTTCTGAAAGACTATGTGTGTCTGAAGCATGCGCTATTAATATGTAATCGATCGTGCAGTCTGTTTTGTTATTGTATTACGTTTTCTTTGCCTTTGGTTTTTTGTCGTATATGTTTCCTGCAAACGTAGCAGCTTGAATTTCGTTGTACAGGAGGCAGCTTGCTCGCTTCTCTGTTCCGCCTTGATTTTATAGTGGCCATTATTATCCTACGGATCGTAAAATATATAGTCAATTAGGCGCGTGGATAGATACATAACACCTTTACATTATAACAATGTGTAGATGCATCCGTGGTCATATATAGTGTTGTAGTTGCTATCATAGGTGCATGTTCGGGTCTCTTGATCGAAATATGTTTATTGCATTTTAATTGTGCTATTTTCTATTTTGTATGTAATGATTCTCTTATCTCACGAAGAGGATGATATGCATCTATCTTACGAAGATGACAATATGCTTGTACCTTCAACTGATATTAATCCTCCAAAATCGATGCAGGAAGAAGAAACAAGACGAGGACATCCGAGTGATTAGACAGCACTCTAGATTCACCAAAAGACTATGGAGATTGGATAGCGCTCTATGGAGAACTACAGATCGTGATTCATGCATTTCTGAGGAAGAATTACAATGGATGCACTCTTGTGACAGACTGCAAGGTCTCAATGCGAAGGATTTCTGAGCATAAAATGTGGTTCTTCCACCACATCGAACTACGTGAACTCCAACGGTATTTGTTTAGGGTCAACCCTCATCAGGTATTCATCCGATCAGGTTGATTGGCTATGGCTAGATGTAGCAACAGACCTAGAAATGTTATAGTAAAAGAGTCATCCAACGATGTGGATCATTTCTTTACAAAAGAGAACCCACCAGTTCAGGTTATGCAATCGGTGGAGAACTATCTGCATAGCATGTGAAAGTTTCTTGAGATATGTCATCTGTTCTTTTATGCATATATGAAAAGCTAGATTGATGTCAACTGAAATGGAATATCAGGATCAATCATATCATCACTTCGCAGACCAACTCAAATTTTACGGCCAATATTAAGGAGATTCTCCCAGGAGTTATGGCTACTAATCAACGCGAGGATGGAAAGCCTGATTCTATTGAGGCGTCTTATCGCTCAGAGGTGATAGTATTCAAATGCATTTCTTTGGGGTTTCATGCAATAGAAATAATCGGCGAAAGGGACACCCTCTATAAGAAATACCTACGAGATGTGATACCAGAAGGGTACATACTTTGCGTGAATGCTTATGAGTATGATTCCTCAGATCTTATGCAGTAAAATAACATTGCATCCATCATGGGTGTTGAGGTTCCCCATGGAATACAAATGGACATCCAAAACACTGGGGACAGAAATAGAGAGCAAGACGCATGAAAGATAATGCGAAGATGTGAATGGAGGGCCCATTTAATAGGGAGTTGAATACTACGTGTACTAAATTGGGCCGATGAGGTCCAGATGACGATGTGACTGCTAATTTACTACCGAAGGTGGTTCAATATGGAAGATCAAAGATTTGATGATGAAGACGATGATGCCGAGATCGAGATTAGAAAAAGGCCTCCTTTAGGAAGTTATTCTTGCAATCAATGTGGACAAACAAGCAAACCAAGAGATCAACATTGGGTTTCAGATTGACATTTGGATTATAATTGTGTAATCCTCTTATTGTGATTATGATTGAGAGTGTGATTGAGAGTGAGAGTGTGATTGAGAGTGCGAGTGTGAATGAGATTGAGAATGCGATTTGGATTGCAAGTGTATGATCACGTGATTGAGATTGAGATTGAGATTGAGAGTGTGAGTGTGAATGAGATTGTGTTAGCTCGGGGGTGATCGGAAGATCGAGGCTTCGTCAAGAAGCTATTTTCCAAAGCTGATGTATAGAGAAGAAAGAGGATTCATCGAGAAGCTACTGATGTATTTGGAATCTAACATCTTAAGATTCACAAGATAAGATCTCTTTATTAATATATATATTCTCTTATTTAAATACATTGTCTAATTTGTTCTTTTGATTATGAGACTAATGTTGCATTTATCTTTTGTATGTCCGAATGTTCCTTTATATGGGCTCGATGAGGAACGTTACATATATACACACATACATACACACATATACACACATAAACACGTAATACATATATACATACACATATATATGCACATGCATACACACATAATTAGGAATTTTGGCTATTACATATATACACACATGCATACACACATATACACATATAAACACATAATACATATACACATACACATATATATATACATGCATACACACATACACACACACACACACATATATATATATAAGAGAAAACACACTCTGCCCAAAAACATTTTGCAGATATGGTCGTCGGTATATGTGATGGTACTAAAGTGTCTATATCCCCAGACACATACCAATGCTTATACCGACTATTTTGCATAGGGTTATACCATGGATTATACCAACGCTTATACCGTCGGTTATACCGACACTTATACCGTCGCTTATACCGATGCTTATATCGACACTTATACTGACGCTCATACTGATGCTCATACTGACGCTCATACCGATGCTTATATTGGCGCTTTATTTCCGACACCTGCACCGACCCTTAAACTGACGTTGGGGCAAAATTGTGCCCATCCATTTTCCTCGATAGAAGCCTCAGAATATGCATGATATGTTGTAGTGTTAGAGACACTAAGAATATTGGCTTGTTCAAGTATGACACTCAAACCCTATCACATTAAGAGATTTTCCATGAGAGGCTAGCTCATATTAGAAAAAAGAGCCCTCCAAAGGTAAAGAAAAAGGGTTGGAGCTGAGGGATGTAGCAAAATCCTCTCAATACACAATTAGAAGTTCCACTAGGGAAGAGAAGAAGTCAGAAAGGTATGGCTATGATACATCATTAGTCACTAAATACTCTATCCATTTAGCAGAGGATTCAAACTATAAGAAGAACTCATGCTATGAGGAAGCAAAGAAGATACAAAAATGGATGAATAACATGGAGGAGGATATTGAAGGCCTACACAAAAACCATAATCAGGAGTTGGCACCCAGAATTTCATATATGAAGATCATAAGATCAAGGTAGATATAGAAGGTAAAGAAAAATCTCATGGAACTACTTACAGGTATAAATAATGACTTGTAGCCAAAGGATATGCACAAACAGAAGGGATTGAATATGAAGTAACTTTTTCACTTATGGAAAAAAATGCCAACTATTAGAGTGCTTATGAGCATTGTAGCTTGCAACTTTTGGAATATTTACCAAATCGATGTAAAGAATGCATTTCTAAATGGTTCGATATCTAAAGAGGTATATATGGCTTAACATCCTAGTTTTGAAGATTCATCATACTCTCCATATGTTTGGAGGATAAGGAAGGCCGTATATGGTTTAAAGCAAATCCCAATGGCTTGGAATCATAGGATTGTCAACTATTTGTAGTATAAAGGATTCATGTTTAGGAAAGAAAATCCTTGACTCTTCATCAATTACCTTGGCCATGGATCAGTATGGGTTCTGAGCTGGAGGGTTTAGCTGCGTGTTGCATGTGGCTTCCTACATGCAAGTGATTTGGTTTCCTCACACACGAACCCTTTTCATAGTATACTCCTTTTTGTACACTCAAGTTTACTCAGCTGGCCTCCATGCTCCTTCTCCTCTTGTGGGGGGGGGGGGGACCTTTGGCTATCTATGCTGCCCCTGCTGCGATGACAATAGAGCATGAAGAAATGTTAACTGAGTTGACTTGAATGGCCTCTCAGGTGTGAGAAACACCCCCCAACACCTCTCAAGATCATGGCAAATCTCTACACGACTACCCAGTAGGGGGCACCTCTTTCGTCGATAAGTCCCAGATTGCTGCAACTCATGTAATATCTTTCATACTATTGTCCCTAAGTCCTTGGCTGCTGCCCTTTCAAATGGGCTAAATGCTCAAGGATTTCTCGACCCTCTAGGGGCTATCTCTAACTGTAAAGGTAAACCCCCTATTGTGGCAACTCTCGACTATGTTTTCAAAGCGGGTTGTCAAGGTACAAGTTGTGTAGATGGTGCCTCGCTAGTAATTGAAAAAAGCTCGTTCAAACATTGAAAAGATAGCCTTTTGGATAGATTCATCATTGCTCTTTGTCATGGGCCGAGGCCTCCTTTAGACACTCTCAAGCACTGGATTAGGATTAACTAGGAGTCTAGGGGGCGCTTTATCAAACAAATACAACATTTTCCAAATGGTTTTTACTTGTTCTACTTTGATGACTCCAATGATGCTTTATGGGTTATCACAGAAGGACAGTGGGTTATTAACTCGACTCCAATTTCATTATTCAGGTGGTTCTCAGGTTTTAACCCAAGGGGACCTAAGCCAATATGTGTCCCAATCTAGGTAAAATTCTTGGATCTCCTAGTTGAGTTCTACCCATGGGTCGATGGCTTGTGTGGTCTCTCGGGTAAATTCTTAGGTCAAAAAGCTAGAGGGAATATCAACCCAAAATGGGATCCTCGGATTTTGCTAGAAATTGATATTAGCACACCTGTCAAAACTTCTTTGAAACTCCTTGATGTAGATGGTTTATGTTTGCATGAACAAAAAGTAGTCTACAGGAATTTGTCCAATTCCTAATTTAAGTGTTTCAGGCAAGGACATTGGGTGAAAGATTGCCCTCTACTAAGAGAAACCCGGCAAGCTAATGTGAATGGAACATATGAGTAGATCTCCTCCCCAAAGGTTCCCACAAGTTCTCCTCCCCAAAAAGCAGCAGGTAAAGCAGAAAAAAAGGTACTAAAACTTGCGGTAAATCTTATAATGCTTTGGTCGAAGATGTTTCTAATCCTCTATTTGGAGATTTGCAAATTGTTTCAGAAAAGATCAGCCAACCCTTAGAAAATCAGGTTAATCCCTTGCTCCCCAATGATGTTGCCATTCCAAACAAGGAGCATAAGGTAATCTCGAATCATAATAAGGATAGTGAAGGTTGGACTACAATCATAAATAGGAAAAAAGCTGCTAACTTCAACCCTGTGATATCTATCTCGATGCCTGCTAGAAATGCTTCTAACCAATTTTCTCCTCACAACAATAGGTTCTCTATTGAATTATCAAACCTAGATGATTCTAATATCAGGGATCTTCAACAAAGGGGAATTGAAGATGAAGAGTTGGTGGGTCGCCAAAAAGAAAACGAGGCACCTTCTGGTCAACAGGTCACCAAAGCAAGGAGAATTGGTAGTAATAAAAGTCTAAGAGAAAGGATATTTTAAAGAACTCTATTCCCTTGAACAATCTCACAAAAAATATCCTAAAATGATGGTTAATTTCTACTTTATTAGTTGCCTTTGTTTAATCATCATCAATTCTTTGAAGACTCTTCCCTACAACCTAAAAGGCATCTCACATCCGGTGAGGGCTAAATGTGTTTCTAAGTGGCTTTATGAGAGTTCTGTATTGCTTGATCTTTTGTGTTTTCATGAGTTGAAAATTAATGAGGATAATCTCATATTACACTTGAACGTTGCTTCTAATAAACACGACTTGTTCTTTACGAAGCATCCTCATGGTAGGGGAGGGGCCTTCATTGGGGTTTCCCTTTCCCTCAAACATCTTATTGAAGATGTCTACTTCAGCCCATCACACCAATGGGTTGGGGTTTCCCTTTTAAAGCCCTATGGCTGCACGGTTGTTAGTCTATATCCGTCTAACTACTTCTCACAAAGGAAACTTTGTCGAGAAGAGATAAGTAAACTTCGTGGGCCCATCATTTTAATTGGTGACTTTAATATGGCCACTTCCTTAATGGACATGCATAACAAATAGGGTAACACTATCTTAGGTCAAGGGACTCATGACTCTTGGTCACAAGTGCACTTCTGTTATCAATGATGCCCCTCCTAATAACTTTAGTGCGGCTGATCATCTCGCTTCTACAACCCCTTGTAAATGTAGAGATTCTTTGCTCCACTTTTACTGTAATACCTGAGTGGAAATGGTCCTTCTTTGTACTTAACTTGGCCTTTTGGTATGTAATAAGGTCATTGTATCCAACACCTTGAGATCACTTTTCTTCCTAAAGTGATTGTTTTAATCTCTCTGATCATCTTGACTTTGTTTATGGTGGGGTTGCCCTGCCCCTTGTATTAAGTTACATTTCATCTTTAATACAAATTTCTAGTTTTCTGAAAGAAAAAATCATATACCTTTGCATGTATGTTGGCAATATAATAGTGATAGGTAATGATGTTGAAGTTATAAGGAGGTTCAATCTTCAAATGAAAGAAGAGTCAAAACAAGTGGCCTAATGCAACTCAAATACTTCCTTGGATAAGAAAAGTGGTCATCACAATTATGGGGACAACAACTACTTATTGCACCTAACAACAAACCCAATCTATCATGCCAGAAGCAATCATGTAGAAGTGCATTATCACTATTTTAGAGAGAAGATCATAAGTAAAGTAACTAAGCTTTCATATATATCTACTCACCAACAAAATGCATATATGATTACCAAGGCATTTGATGAAGTTAAGTTGAACATGTTCAAAGCTATAAGTCAGTTATAAGTAGCATTGAAGAAATGAAGACTCAAACATATTAGGCTTGAGGGGTAGCTGTTGGTGCATGGAGCAATCATAAGATCTTATTCTATTCCCATTGGATTTCTCCCTAATCCATAAGGCATAAATGTAAATCTCTTGGAACATATACTTTAATTTTAAAGGTTAATCCTTTAGATAACTTCAATCAAAAGAAAAATGTAAGAGATGGAATGAATCCAAAATTGACAAATTGATTTCTAATTCAAATTCAAATTGATCCTAAGAATTAGGAATACCTTTTAGGTAGAATAGGCAACAACCATAAATATCAAAAAGTGTATATAAACACCACTCTTCTAGGTGTAGGGTAGTAGACCAATGACAAAGAGATTGTAGTTGTTTTCTTGAATATAGATTGTACAATCTTCAAGTGCTTGAAAATATCCACAACTCCTTTGCATCATATGTGCAATATCAATACACATTATGATTCATTTTCATTGATTTTTCATTCTTTGTCTATTGATAAAGTAACTTATGCAATTTTACGATCCTTGTAGAGCGATTTATCAGTGTGTAGGTACTGAATTTCTATTATATCACTTGGATCACCAAGGTGGGACTGCCTTTACCACACATAAAATGCTTCATCATCATTGCAACTTTGGATGGCAAGGTATGAGCAATTATCAATTACTGTTTTTTTGCATCATCTACCTCCTCAAAAGTTGGGGTGATCCCCCTAACTTCTTTAATTTGTTTCTCCGTACATGGTGACTCTTAATTCATGATAAAAATTTCTTTGGTTAGCTTGAAACTTTAGTTGAACATATGCAAAAGCTCTCTTGATCATTTGTG
>CM035422.1:106163256-106363256 GCA_020310875.1 Ceratopteris richardii | reverse complement strand
TTCCACTTGGTATAGAAAGTAGCTTTGGAGGAATTTCCAATGCATGGCTGGAAGCTATGATTAAAGATTTATAGACCACCTGTAGAGAGCATTTATTTCTCTACACATTTTTTAAAGAGGTATGCTGCCCACTCACCTAGCTTCATTGTTTTGGCCATAACTTCCTCATGGAAGCTCCACATCAAGAAATTCAACTTGGGTATAGAGTTTACACTTCAAGCACTTTCTTTGTATTGGTTATACTCCATATTTTGACCATAGCAAGCCATCCCTGGAGAAGCTTTTAGATGGTTGTTGCCTGGCAAGAAACTCCTTTTGAGTGATTTGAGTGTCCAATTATGATAATTAAGAATTTCTAATCACATTTTCAACCATTTTTGATAGAAATGAATTGATTTTAATACATTAGCATCATATTTTTTGTCTCAAACAAATTCATTTGAATACTTCGCGCATCAAAGTTTTTAATTTTACATTGTATTTTCTTTGAATGGTATGAAAATAATATTTGAATGTGCATGAAAGTTACTTCGATATGAATTCACCTATGCACATGAAGATATGCTAGCTTATGTTGATTCATAAAAGCATGCATAGGTTATTGTTTTGTGTTTCAAGATCTTTGTGTAGGTATTGGAGCAAGAAAAGATCTGGTTATGAGGGCGTGTAGTGCCCAACAACACATTTCAGAAAAGTTTCTTAGTTGCAAGTTTTTGGAGTAAAGAAAGTGATTTTCCAACCACTAGGCTGATGCCTATCATTGTATTATGGTTATTATGTTTTCAAGCTTCACTTTCTTAGGGAAATGCTCCCAAAAAGTTTGTAGCCACATGGCGTTATATGCCATGTGAGAACTAGAGTGATGTTGTGTTGTGAGAGAGAGAAAGTCTTATGTGTGCATAACTAAAAGAATATAAATTGATTGAATCATAGAAGAAGATGCTTAAGTGGATGCATGCCTACATAAACAATATGATTGCTAGAAAGTTGAAGTGCATGATGCAATTTTTGTCTATAGAAGATCACTTTTATGTATCACCATGATGAGTTAGGGTAAGCATGATGTATGTGATATAACTACCATACATAGGCTATTTTTGCCTTTAGAAAGTAGATGGCAAAGTATATCCATCAAGAACAACTAAGATGCATTCTTGTCTAGTAATTCATGAGCACATGCATTGTTCTTCATGGGAATATATGTACTTGATATGGAATTTTTTCCTTACTCGACACAAGTTCGTGCTATGGTTATGATCATCAATACAAGTATTAAATTCTTGTATGTGATTTTTTTATAAGGTTAATTAATGTGTAAGAAGCACAATGAATAGAATCACATCCATATATTTTTACTTTCCCTAAAAGGTGGATACTATGTAAACAATAGATTTTTCAACGAGACGATTTGGATGGTTAATTGATTTGCATTGATCTAGATGATCATTATATGTATGGATATGTAACCATGTCATTATCCATCCAAGAGAATGAATGAGTATGTCTAATCATAAGGATTAACATGTCTCATCATTTTTTAGATTTGAAAAATAATTGAGCAAATAGTTGGTGAGGTAGCATCCTCGTACACATTTGGATGGTACTCTTTGGGGGGATGCCCAGATTCATTGAAATTTTGAGATAAAGTAGCTCATAGCTTTATCTATAAGCTGATCAAGTTTTAAGTAGTTTGGATACTTTTAGAATGGTCAAATGACCTCTGTACTAGAAGTGCTGCTAGCAAAGGTAAAGGCCTGAAAAAAGTGACATAGGCTTGTTACAAAGGGCATTTATCTTCATTGATAGCTAAAAATAGAATTCTTTTTGTTGGGAAAGAAAGGCGGATAGAGGAAAGTTATGCATACCAAGCTTCATGTTTTTTGAGGATCATTTGATAGGTCAAAATAGCTCCGCATATGAAAGTGCAGCCTCTAGAATTTATGAAATGACCAAAGACCATGTCACCTAGAGGTGATTGGGTCTCTTAGCTCATCTACTGAGATTGCATAGTTTTTTATTCTACCATTAGCTAAGCTCCTACAGATAGTGTGTACACAATTTCAAGGTGAAATCTTTCTCCATTTAGGAGATAAAAAGAAAAGAGTAAAAGTTAATCTTTTTGAATGATCCAAATGTTTAAATACTATGAAACATATAACACTAAAGGTAGATAGTAATATCTATGTAGTATTAAAATTAAATTAGATATCAATTGGTAGGTCAAAATTCTTCTCAAACAAATCTTTGGGAAGGATTTTCCAAAGAGTGGTACATGTGTCTCATGCGTAGATGATATTTTCATATTGGAAGCTCCACTTAAAAAAAAATTTATTGGAGAAGCTACTCAAGTATACACCCTATGATATATCTAAAATTCAAAGATTTTGAGAATTATCGTCATAGTTAGACGATATTATAAAAGTGCAACAGCATTGTTTCTAGGCTCACCTAATCATAGGTGTAGTAGAGATAGAATTATACTTTTGAATGAACATTTGATTGAATTTTGATTTGAAATTTTGTGAAACAAAACTAGATAAGGATCTAGATTTGGGCACAAAGAAAATGAAATTTAGAGTTTGTTTGATTAGTCCAAGGGCTTCAAGAAGATGATCTTGTACATTTTCAGAGTTGGTCATCAAGTGTTCAACACTTCCATTAAATTGGTTATTAAACTCTACAAAAAAATCAAAATTAAGTGATTTTTATGTCTAATGAAAGCTTGAAAAAAGTTAAAAAAGGTTACAATCTTTCATAGATTTTGGATTTGTGAAAGGAAGTTAAAAGTAAACTTTAATCTGCTACTGTGTGGAAATTTTTTATGGAGGAGATGTTGTTGAAAGGAAAAGATTTTCCATAGGTTTTTATGATACATTTCTGCGATGTTGTGATCACCATGGGCTAGCTATGGCCTAGATACTTGTTTATTGATCATGGGTTTTTGGTGACCATTCTCAATAGGATAGAGAAGACTCTATCAAAGTTTTCAGAACTATATATATGGATTCATGCAAGTTGTATAAATTCCAATTTATTTTGAGTTGATATTTGATGAAAGCTCCATCCTTCACAACTCTAGTTGAGTTGATTTATCACATAGTTTCGCACTTCTCAAGTCAAGATGAGTTGATGTTACATATAGTTATGACTGATAGAGTCATAAGAATGACTTTGTTCTTTCCGTCGAGGGAAGAAAACACTTCAGGAACACTTCATGATTTTATTATTATTATTATTTATGGTTGTGAGTACTTACCGATTTATTCGTTACTTTTTGAGAGAAGTGTTCGACTTTAACTCATACATGCATGTATGTGGGGTATAAAGTTTGGTGGTATGGGACATCAAACTTTGTATTCTACCTAGGTCTAGGACATATGGTATTGGAGAGAAGTCTCTGAGATTGTATTTTTTATATGATTTGGAGTTTAGTCATATCATCTTCTTACTATTAGACAATGGAGGGGCAATTGAGACAGTCAATCTGTATGTGATCGCAAACAAGGCAAGTCCACAACCAAGTAGCCTAGAATCCGAAATGCAAGGTTTGCACATAAGAACTATGAATAGGTAATTGCATTAAGAAGAAATTCAGAGAGTACATACTACTTTATTTGATATGCTTGAGAATAGGCCATGGTTGATACATAGTGTGTATGAGGTGAGCTAGATGCTTAGCCTAGTGGGCTACAAGTGTGCACACATCTACTTACCATTTTTTCAGTGTATTCGATGGACTCATATTATGGTGCTCATTATATATAGGAGTGCCAGATTATTATAGTAGTTTACTAGATACACCTCATTCCTATTTAGGAATGATTTGATCATAGTGATGATCAGATGGTCGTCAAGGATAAAGCAAGTTTCATCCACTTGGAACATCTTATATGTTGTTATTGAGAAGGCAGTGGTACTTCCACTAGTTGCTATATTTTGTTAGCATGTTTTCACTTGACATGATGGACTTAGTTCTAGAGAGTGGATTGGTATTTACTTTATATGAGAGCTACTTTGGTCCACAGTTGGGATTTTCTAATTACGTGTAGTATGTCTGTTCACAATTGTATGTATTTTGGTACTTTTCTTACGTAGATGCACGAAAATTTGAATGGCCTACCCGCATTATTTTCTCATGGCGTGTGTGCCTTATTTTCTTCTAGACTAATGCCTTATGGATATTTTTGTATAGTTCCATAATCTAGGAAACATGTTGCAAGGTTTTGATACTTCATAGTCCTGTACATGTACCTACCTACCTACATACATACATACATACATACTTACATACAGAAAAACATAATTACATACATACGTACATACATATAGACATGAATACATACATACATATATATATACATACATACGTACATAGATACAAAGATACATATAGCCATGCAAACTTACATACACACATAAAGAAAAATATTCATAGATACATATATAGTTACTCCTGTATTTACTTACTTATCGCGTTATATACATATATACATAGATGCATACATAATTACATACATACCTACATACATACATATATAGAAACATAAATGCATACATACATGCATACATACTTACACACTTACTTAATTATGGACATACACATACACATACATATATACGTACATACTTAATTACGTGCTTACATACTTAAATACTTAATTACTTTATTATTTACTTAATTGATTACTTACTTACTTACCTTTTTACTTCCTTTTTACTTACTTACTTACATACTTACTTCCTTCCTTACTTACTTATTAATATACATAAATAAACACATAACTACATAAATACATACATACATTCATACATACATACATACATACTCACTTCGTTACTTAGTTAAATACATACATACATACACACATATACAATATATTCATACATACATACATTAATACACACATACATGTGTATATACATAGATACATAGATAATACATATAAATATACATACATCCTTACTAAATTAAATGCATACATAGATACATATGTACATAATGATTTACATTCATACATACACTACTTACTTGCTTACTTACTTACATATATACATACATACATCCAGATAGCTAAATGTCATCGCTCTTTGTCCGTCTTAGAGAAACACGTGCACTTATGAAAAGAACACGATAAATGATAAGCTTCTCAATCGTGGAGTCTTCGATTGCTACTAAAATCTTTCATGCATCCACACTTTGGTTTTTTATCCTCCATAAAGGAGCCACCATAAAATATTCAAAAATATTCTATATGCGGAATTCCATTTTCATAGATTACTTTTCATTTAAGTCTTGTTATTATAAACCTTTCTCAATACATATGAATTTTAATGTATAAAATGGAAATTTACATACCATAAAATCTAGGTATCAATTATCAATCAATACACGAAAAATAAATTTCTCTTCCTTATTCATTTATTATAAATCGCATCGCATTCTGTACTCAATAACTTGTTCTAGCACAAATTAACATCATAATATACAATTAAATGCATTCCGATGTAATGGAGTAAAACAAAGTGCAAATAGGATAACAAGTGCAATTCATTGCACGAATGAATTGAAGTTGAAACAATAATTTTGGATACATAAATAAATTATACCACATGAATGTGACTGATTTCATGCTAAAGTATAAAGATTAAAAGACACATGCAAAGTTTATAGCTCACTGAGTTCAAACTTTTTGATGAATCCGTTTTTTTTTTTTTACTTTGGCTAGAAATCATGCTCACATCCACCCCCTCCAAAGTTTTGCATCCTCTAGATGCACCGATTTGCATATGTATGGAACATTAATAAGGATCTAATCAACTTAGGTGGTTGGATTTACTCAGATAAAAAGGAAATGCATAAACATGAGTACTCAATGGAAGTGATACATTAGAACTTGGGCATGAATAAAGTGGGTTACTAAGATTCAATTATAATTTTTTATTTAATATGGTTCAAGATATCACAACTAAGTTAGAATGAATATAAAGAACGCTAAAACCTTGCAAATTACTGATAAATAACACACGATCCAATGGACATTTAAATTATATATCTACCCTCTTCTATAAACGCTTACTCCAATGTTATGTCAATCAACATATGATACTCATAAAATTATGATGTACAAGAAAAAGAAAACATACATCAAAACTTGAAAAAGAGAATTTACAATAAGAACGACTGTACATGTTTATATATTTAGTTTTGTAACATTGATTTGGCGGCGGTCCTTCATCTTTCATTCTAGTATGTATCCTACAAACAAGGAAATAAAATAAGACACTTTATACCTCTTTTAGATATTCTAAAACCATGATTAAAATGAAAAATTTTTCTTCTTATGCTCAATCACTCTATGTATTTGATTTTTATGTACGTTCTTTAAATTTTATGCTCTACAAATTCTTAGGAATATCACAAAAGTATTGACAACTTAACCAAAATTATAGGCTCAACTCAAAAGCACATACAAATATTTTATGTTTGTTATAGAATATCCATATACTAACAAGACGGTTCCTTTATTTCATTTGTTCTTAATATTGGGTTTCTTTGAAATATTCCTTCACATCTTCATCTTCATCTTCATTATCATTTATTGAATTGTATTTCTCATTCCCATTTGCATTTTATAGAGATGAAAGATTTTCTAGGAAACCAAATTGCTTAATTATATTCCATCAATCTCTTTAATAGAATATATTCCACTATTAAGTACTTCATTTATAGTATATGGCCTCAACCGTATTTTCATTACCTTCCATTGGGTTTCATATTGAGACTAAAACATACTACTATAAAGAATCATATATTCATCATCATTAATTGTTTCTTTTCCCAGCCTAAGGGATTTATCAAATTTGAATTTATTATTTTTTGTCAAATTTTGGAGTTTATCTATAACTTCGTTTGTTAGATCGCTTCCTTGATCTAATTGGAATATCGAGAAAGCTATAAGGTCTTCTTGCTACATGTCATTCTTCTAGGTTAAACAAGTCCAAAGAAGGACATGTGATTCTATAGGAATTATTGGTTTTTGGAAATTATGTCAATTCAATGGGTATCTACCCATTCATCCTTGTCTATATCATTCTATCTAACCATATTGCAACTTTATTTTAGGGATGTCCATAATACATCTCACCATTTCCTCAAGGATATAGACAATGGTCATTGGAAGCAAAATCAATATTTGTTAAAGAAGCCCTTTTCTTGTTGTGCATCAAGCTCAACACTATCATCTACTACATTTTCAACATTCTTGAACCTACAAAATACACATTCAATCAAACATTTATGTACATGGCTTGTAGATTTCATCCTCAAACTATTGATTGGTGGGATATGGGGGATCTTGAGGGCACTATGCCCCTTCTTTGTAAGATTATTTAGGCTGAGCTTCTTCTTTTATTATAAAAAGTACAAAATGAAAAAGAAAAGGATTTTAAAGGTGAGCCCGAAATTCATGAGATAATCCAAAATGGAGAAAATGAGTTGGAAAAAAACTAGGATAAAAAGAAATATATCCAAGTCAAGGGATTAGTTTAGAACTAAATCGAGAGGTGTAAAGTCTATGATTTGGGATCCACTCTTAAATATAAATCTTCATATAGAAAATTGGATCTATGTTGGTATCCTTGTAATAAAATTGCCAAATAAAAAGGAATTCCTAGAAGTATTGCAATATTGAGAACCACATTGGTGACACGAATTTCCATTGGAAAGGTAGGATGTTATTGTGATGGTGAGGAAGGAAACACAAATCTTATAATGTAATATAATAGACATAAGGTCTAAGCTATCCTATATACTCGGGTATGTTTCATTGTAGTGAAAAAGTAGACCTAGAAGAAATGGGGTAAGCTACATTCAGAACCACAACTATTAAATTAAATGTACTCGATGATCACATGCACAAAATTTTTGGACTCTTGGAAAAAGTCATCCTAAAATCTTATGGCATGCAGATCAAGAATAAGAAATAGTAGAATTCCCTTACTACGATATACATAAGGTCATCTTAGGATAACCATTCGTCAGGAAAATAATATTCATCTAAGATTGGGAAAAAGATAAGTTCAAGACTTGAATAACCTAAATACATGAAGGAATTCCTCCATAATTATCGAATGGAATAGATAAGAAATAAATGCCAAAAGATGAGGAAAGCTCTTAAAACATAGAATAGGAAGCTTAAGTTTACTCGTGCAAGATGACCAATGATAAAGGGAAAAACAAATTAAGGAAAGAAGTATATGAACTTGACAAGGAATTTGGAAACCTTCAATACTTTCATAAAGCCTTCCATGAAAAGGAATTTAGACTTCATGGATGGAACTAGAAAGAAACACGATTTTTAAATGTTTTGATGTGGAAGGATATGTGTGTTCCTGGTCTTTATGACGAAAATTTTGAAGACGCAAGAGGATGATGAAATGGAATAACGCTTTCCGATTAAGTAGACTTTCCTATTAAGTAGGCTTCCAATAGAGAAGCACCTCAAGACGTTGTGTTGAAGAACGGCGAGAAGTGAAAAAAAGAACCTGACAAATAATTTAGTCCAAGAAACAAGAAATGGATAATAACCATTTTTATATCTCCCATTAAAGCAAAACGTATAAGTGCCATTGAAGTAACCAAATTGAATAGGCATTGCATGCATACTCCACCCCATTTCATGAAATCTCACATGTAGGGGAAAATACTTGAATGCGACCTCTTGGATGTGTTTAGATATCAAGCTCAACATGTGACGATCTAGGATGACACGTACCAGTTTTTCGTTTCTGTGACATGTATAGTGGTTACACTGGCATATGTCAGGATGCTTCATTGAGCTTTATTAGATTTATCTATCAAGAGTGATGGCACATCTGTTTCTTGCCAGCTCACTCATTTGCGGACATTAGGTTTTTCCTTATGTACTGATCTTTATATATTGGACTTGCTGTATTCTTGTTTTTAGGTCATTCTTGTACATTCCTTTTATGTAATAGAAGAAGAAGAAGAAGAAGAAGAAGAAGAAGAAGAAGAAGAAGAAGAAGAAGAAGAAGAAGAAGAAGAAGAAGAAGAAGAAGAAGAAGATCATTCTTCCTTGCCTCCATCTATGTGTGTGCTTCTTCTTGAGAGTGAGAGTGTGTGTGTGTGAGCTCTCTTCCTTGTCTCCTTCCTTATGACATGGTATCAGAAAGAGCATGTCGATAAGTGACCACTCTAAAAATCAAAAGCATATGTGAGTCACTTGCATCTATTGGCGTGAATGTAGATGATGCTGATAAGGTGCAAGTGTGCATTCCTGGTTTAGGAGCTCCATATAAGCAATTCAGAACTTCCATACAGACGAGGGAAAAATATTCTGAATTTTGCTGATCTGGTATTTATGCTGATTATTGAAGAAAAGAATCTGGGTGAGGATTCAAACACCCAAGGAAAGCCTAGTTATGAGCAGGTATTCTACTCTGGCAGAGGAAGAGGTAGAGGTAGAGGTTTTGGAAGTGGAAGAGGAAACAGTAACCAAGACCAAGGTCAACAACAAAATCATGGAGGAGGAAGAGGACAGTTTTGAGGCAGGGGGAGCCAAAGAGGTCACAAAAATTTCCAAAGAAATGATTCAGGTAATGATAGTAAAGGATGTTCGAATTGTGGTAAACCTGGACACTTTGAACGTGATTGCAGGTTGAAGAATCAAAATAACAAAAGGCAGCAAAACAACTATGCATCCACAAGTGCAGATGATTTTGAGAAGCTGTTTATGATTCAACATCACATGATGAATACGATGTCTGCTGGTGTTTCAAAATCGAATGATAATGTATGGTATGTTGATTCAGGTGCTTCAAATCACATGACCAATCATGCAGAATGGTTTAGTAGTTTGCAAAAAATGTCAGTTCCTAGATATGTTGAAACAGGTGATGATACATCGCATCCTTTTGAGCATACAGAAAACATAGCATTGTCTATGGAGGACGGGAAGGTAAAACATCTTGTTGATGTGTTGCATGTTCCAAATATAACAAAGAATCTGGTTTTTGTTGGACAAATGGTTGACCAGGAATCACAAATCAGGTTCAATGCTAATGTAGACCAGGAATCACAAGTCAGGTTCAATGCTAATGTAGACGAGTACAAGCAGGATGTACAATTGGTTGCCAAAGGAAACAAAGTGGGTAGGATGTTCACCTTAAATGTGAAGATTCCTAAAATGAATGTAGCCATGTTTGCAAAAGGTACAAGAGTTATTGCAGATATAGAGATATGGCAGAAACAGATTGGACATGCAAACTTGCAAAGGCTGAAACTCATGCAGCCAAAGGAGATTGTCCATGGAATACCAAATTTCAAAGTTGCAGAAATGCAAAAGGTATGTGTAGCATGTCAATTTGGTAAACAGTCAAGAGCATCATTTCAACATGACAAGCATGTTAGTGAGTGTACTAGAAGTAGTACATATAGATGTTTGGGGTCAAGCAAAGACCACATCTATGAGTGGTTGCAGGTTTTATGTTACTTTCATTGATGACCATACACGCAAAGTATGGGTACATTTCATGAAAGAGAAGAGCGAAGTGTTCACTCACTTCCAGAATTTTAAAATTATGGTGGAAAACTAGACACAAAAGAACATTCAGACATTAAGATCTGATGGAGGAGGTGAATACATGTCAAATGAGTTCGGTAGTTTTCTAAAAACTAATGGAATTCCACATCAGTTTTCATG
Organism: Ceratopteris richardii; assembly: GCA_020310875.1. Taxonomy (NCBI): domain Eukaryota; kingdom Viridiplantae; phylum Streptophyta; class Polypodiopsida; order Polypodiales; family Pteridaceae; genus Ceratopteris; species Ceratopteris richardii. The sequence continues at coordinate 106,352,535 of CM035422.1, read as the reverse complement.
CAGGTACAAACCACAACAGAATGGTGTTGCTCGATGCAAAAATAGACATATTGCAGAAAATAGCAAGAGCCTTAATGGCTGAGAAGAATATGCCTCATTGTTATTGGATAGAAGCTGTGCATATTGCTAAATACATCATGAATAGAACTCCGAATATTGTTGTACATCAAGTTAAACCTGAAGAGAAGTTTACAAGTAAAAAGACAAACTTATCACATCTGAAAGTTTTTGGCTGTATTGCATATGTCCATGTCCAAGATGAATTGAGGACGAAGCTTGATCCAAAAGCAAAAAAGTGTGTCTTCATTGGATACTCCCTTGAGAAAAAGGGATATAAGTGTTATAACCCACTCACACGACAGGTAAAGGTGAGCAAAGATGTGTTTTTTAATGAAATGTCAAGTTTCTATGCAGATGCCAAAGAAGGATTGAGTCTTGAACCAAATGACAAAGAAAATGCTAAAAAATCAAGTGCAAAATCTCATGTTTTGTGTGGACCGGATGCACCACCAGGCAATAGTTCCAACTCAAATCCATGGAGTGGAAGATTACGTGGAAATTCGAGTCTAGCAAATTCATCAAATACCTCCAAGATAGGTAAAGAGAAGATTTCTCCTCATCATAAAACATGTGCAAGTCTTGAAGATGTTGATGGAGATTCAAGCGGTTCAGAAAAGAGTCTTGATGAGGAACTTGGATTGCCCTCTCTGAAAACTCGAGGAGTAAGAAGGGCACATGCCTATGATACAAGGAGAAGTGACCCAAGACCAAGAAAATTTGGGAGGATGAGGAATTCAGTGCAACGATTGACATATGATAGTTACATGGCTCATCATTATGCCTACATGACAAAGGTAATACAAGATGCTAAACCTTCTTGCTTTGAAGATGCAGTTGGAATTGCAGATTGCGAAAAAGCTATGGATGAGGAGATGGCTGCATTGCCATAGATTATTGTGGTGTGATTCAAGATATCTTGAAACTATCTTTTAGGAAGTTTGATTACTTTGTTTTTGATGTAAAATGGTTCAAAGTAGTCACCTATAGAAGAAACACAACAGTGAGGTGGGATAAAAGTGCTTTGCTTCAAGTCCACTCCACAAAATTATGGACGGATGAAAGGGATACATTTGTAATTCCCAAACAATCTGAGCAAGTTGTTTTTATATCAGAATCAACAGAACCATAGTGGCTATTTGTTTTACAAGTCGCCCCAAGTAGTAGACAAATTTGTGAGAACATAGATGTGGAAGAAAGTCCATCTGTAGTGGACTGAGAGATTCATTCGATAGTCGAGGAGGAAGAGATCATTGTTCGAGAAGAAGAGTTCATTGTTCGAGAAGATGAAGCAATAGATGATGATCAGGAAGAAACCAGCATAGCAATCGATTTAGAAGTCATCAATATAGAGAAATATATTCTCAGTGCATCGGATCTTGAAGAGGATGCTAGAAAACACTTGTACGTACTATTTTTTTTTTTTTTGCTAGGTTCTTTAGTACACTATCACTTCTCTATATTACCTTTATTATCACATGCTAATTATTTGAGTTCTTTTTGTTATAGAGCACGATGGGAGAGAGTCCTCCTGTCACTCCACATTCCATGATTGAGGAGCAGTTCTTAGATTTCATCTCTCTTGTACCTCCCACGTATATAGCCATTCGTCACAGTATATGATCGCTCGTGGTAGCACTCCTCCCGGCCTCACTCCTCGCGGCCTCATTCCTGTCGGCCTCACTCCTGTGGGTGGTGCTACTCCTACAGGAGATATGTCTCCTAGCTTTATGACTCCACCACGACCATCTTTTTAGCCATCCCCTACTTGCTCTAGTAGTAGACATGTGCATTCAACACCTCAGCGCGATACAGGTTCTGGCCCGTGTCATAGATCGAGGTCACGCTCTAGAGCAGGAGGTTCTAGGAGTGGATCTACAGATAGGTCTGGAGGAGGTGGCTGTTGTGGAGGTAGTGCAATGGACATTGTCTCGCCCGCTTCTACTCCTAAGACAAGTACCTCAAATGTAGGTACGCCACACACTACACCACATTGTCGGGATGAAATCTCATAGGGAAGTGTGCCTGTTTCTTTTCAAAGTTTATTTATTTTATGAGTTTTGTGTGGAATTTTCACTAAGAAAGTGGCAAAAATTGTACATGTTTTGGCCGTTTTGATTGATTGTGAGATGCGAAACCATGTGATTTTGTAAATAGTCCATGAAACTAACTCTAGCCCCATGGAAACCCTAGGTTGGAACCTTAGTTTTGTCATTTACCAAAAGTCTAGCCCTTGGAATATTTTTAATTTGTGTATAAAGTGTGAAAGCAAACCTTAGTTTGCAAAAAATAAAAAGAGAAAAGAAAAAGAACCAAAAATAGAAAGACGAAAATTGGAGAAATAAAAAGAGAAAAACCAAAACTAGAAGTAAGAGATGGAATTTTCCTAAAATAGCAAATGAACATGCAAGGTCATCTGGAATTGGAAAGTTGAGTAAGGAGGTTAGAAACTTCTAGAGAATAGTCCCAAGGGGAGAAGGGCGGGGGAAGCCTATAAATACGAGGCCAAGCCTCATTTGTTTTTCCTCATGGATCTTGGTGGATCTATTCTCCAGGTACGGTTTCTTACCCTCCCCTTATTCATTATTTCTTCTTCATGTTCATTAGTCCGCACGATGGTAGAGAGAGAGTAGCCGATGTAGATGATGCTTGAGGATGGCAAGCTTTTGTCATACCATCATGTTTGTAGTTGGCCATCATTTAGCTCTAGGGCATAAGTATCCTACAACAATTGATTATGGTTTTGAAGCTTTGAATGTGAGCATATTAGTCTGCATAGAAAGAGGGTACCACAGAGAGAGAGAGAGAGGCAGAGGGCTCTGGCCATTGGTGGCATTGCAGGAAACATGGCATCTTAGAGAGAGACTTGCATGCATCAGGTTGAGAGAGAGATAGAGATTCCCGGTTGACTACTCATAGAAGATGTGCGCACAGAGAGGGTGTTTATTGGCGGCAACACAAATTGATGGCAACGCTGTGTCTGTCCAAGACACAGAGAGAGAAGATGACAGCTATGCAGGCAGCAAAATGAGGAGACTATAGGAGCTGCGCAGATACCGTGGGCAGGCAGTGGAGACTGTGGTCCTTGGGTCGCCGCCATCATTGGTCAGACAGAGATGGTCCGAGGATGCTGCTATCATTGACGTGTCCTTGAGAAATGCAGACGAGAGAGATAATTGGGTCGTGCTGATCCAAGAGCAGTCATGCGTGATGGCGGTGCTACAAATTAGGAGGATGTCGGCGCTAGAGTTCTGCCTACGTGGAGGGCAGAGAGATAGAGAGAGAGTAGTTGACTGGCGTCTGATGCAGAGCACTAATGTGACTCACCAAGATTCGACGGAGAGAGAGAGAGATCAAAAGCGTGGCACTATGCAAGGCAACTCGAAGAGAGAGTAGGCGGGTGGTCACTAGTCAGCGCTATCGGAGGTGAAGAGAGAGAATCGGGGACTCAGGACTTAGGAGGCTGTTGATATGTGCGGGCACTTATGTGGTGTCATAGAAAAAGACGAAGCGAGAAATTCATGGCGGTGCTGACGTTGCTTGTGCAGATTTACCGTGAGAGAGAGCATCAATGGCCTTGTGCAGGAATTAAGAGAGAGAGAGATCTTCGGGAGCGCGATACATGGAGGCAATAGAAGAGAATCTGGCAAGGAGAGAGAGAGAGAGGGAGTGAGAGAGGGAAAGCCTTCTTGTCATGTCGGGTGGCAGAGATCTCCTACGCAAAGAGAGAGAGAGAGAGAGAGAGAGAGAGAGAGAGAGACAGAGAGAGAGAGAGAGAGAGAGAGAGAGAGAGAGAGAGAGAGAGAGAGAGAGAGAGAGAGAGAGAGAGAGAGAGAGAGAGAAAGAAAGAGAGAGAAGAGATGCGTGGATAGAACGGATGGAGAGAGAAGGCCTCTTTACTCTGTAGGATAAAAGATCAATGGAAATTCTGGCATGTTATTGGAGGAATAATTCCTTGCAGGCCTTATGTGTTCCGTGGAGCCTTTAGTGAATGCAGAGATGAAATCTGTTTTTGTGCCTCTATCGTATACTCAGCAGAGCACGAGCCCTTGCCTATGGCCAAACAGATTCAGAGGACCCACTAATCTTTTTGTCCTTGAATTTTTGTCTTGGCTTCCAGTGATGTCTGGCATGACTTATACCGGCATGATTGGCATCGGATACATTGGTGGTTCCATGTCGCATGTGGATATTGATGGCAATTTTGTTTCCCTCCGAAATTCCAAATAAAACATTCGCTCTGTCATTTTTTTAGTCTATCACAGGAAACTTTCTATCTGCGATCACATGATTACTATATTGGTACATATATGTTATGGGTCCAGTCGGCCAACAGAGATGTACTATTCTGGAGTGACCATTCTAGATATTCACACGATTCAATTCTATTGATTTGGCAACAGACATGAAATACTGACGATGAGCCTTGATAACGTTGATGACATCAACAATAATAAGGAGATGAGTTAATTCTTTTATATATGTGATTTATTGAAATGATGAAAATACAATTCAAGTCATATTTGATAAGCTAAGCTATTATGGAATAAACCTCAAAGGTATTCGATAAATTACCTAATATGCATTGATTTTTTTGTTCCATCTGAAAACGGTTATAGATTAATTATTCAAGATGGTCTCCTGAAGTAAGATTCAGAAGTTTTTTTTATATATGAGGACATCAAAAGAACAATCTATGCTTGACTTAGATAAATGCTTTACTACTTCAAGAATTTTGACTCGAGAAATACTTGAAATTGCACGCATAATAGTTTTATAAATTTTATGAAGTACTAATTGTGTTTTATTCCCCCACCCCGTGGATTGTCCTTGCGAAACATCTTTCCAGGCCAGGCCGACTGATGATTTTGGAAATTATATGAAGTGCAGAAAGTGATTGAAGAAAGAAGTAAAGAGTGCCTCGGGGATCTTCTTGGTGCATCTACTCTCCAGGTTTTTGCATGGATTCTGAAGTAAAGAGAAGAAAAGCTTTTGTCTAGTAGACTTGAAGTAAAGCATTGACCGAGGTCCGAAGAAAAGAAAAGTACTGAAGACCGAAGCCGAGTCTTTTGGGCATCCTTTCGCACTGTAGCGGGAGGCCTACGTTATATTTGGCCGATCCGCACTGTAGCGGCGGCATATATCTATATTCACCTGTTCCGCACTGTAGCGGATTTTTGCATTACCGACCCGCACTGTCGTGGGAATCTTTGTATCATTCACATTTTATCAGACGACTTTAGCATTGTATCATTGACTTCTGTGTATTACTGCTGTATCTGGACTTTCTTTCTCTTCGGACGGCTACGCTCTCACGCGTACACACGTTCGCTCGAGGATAGGGGCCTTACAACGATCGCCATACACTAGAGAGTGAGAGGGCGAGGCGCCCAGCACACAGATGCCGCTCGCCGGATAGCGGGAATGGCGCACAACAGAGGGGGCCTGATCCAACCCCGCTCCTGTTCTTCCCGTTCTCTTGACCTCCTTCTTCCCGACAACGTGGAACACCACGTACACCTTGGGGTGCTCATGACCATGATGACTCCAAGGTGTATAGTATTCAAGATGGAGCTCTAGTGATGGATGCGACTGGCAAAGTATTGCGTGCAGGTATATGATAGCTTTGCTCCATACAGTTTGGACACTCTATCATGTTGAAATGGAGTGAACAAGATAAAGATCGGAAGAATTATATCACACAGACGATTTATCAGGAGCTCTTACCAGTTTATGGACAAACTCTTGTCCGTTCAGAGTGGATTCTGCACACTGCACGTGAAGTTATATCACATTGATGATCCGAGGCTCGTGATGCTTTTAGAGCAGGCTTACCAAAGCCTATATGGTTAGATGCTGAGGAGTGGGATATGATTCACGACGAGCAGCATGACCCATATCGTCAGCAGCGAGATGCTGCAGCCACACGTTTAGATATGGTTGGACAATCACATTTGGGCAGTCGTAGATATGACAAGATGCATCATAAGTTTGTAAGTACCATTTCATTTATTGAATTTGTTTGTGTTAAGTTTCTCATGTATGTTCCTCTAATGTTTGTATATTTGTTGCAGGAGCTGGCAATGGGTCATCCTCCAGCTTATGGATGTCGTCATGGATTGACTGCACTATTGGAGGACTTGGAGGGACACGCTGCAGTCATTTCATGGGAGTGTTTGCGATGAGGTGATTAATTTATAAACTTGGTTTTTACTTGTTGTTTGTAAATTTCATGTGAATTTATCTCATTTCATTAATGTTCTTTGTTGCAGGATTGTTGATATGGAACGTTCTTTGCATGTGTATGGCACTGGCACACCAAAATTCTGTATTTGATTTTTATATGGCAATGCATTGCTTTGCCACATTTTGTAAAAGCATCATATATGACAGTGATTTGCCACACTCTTCTACATGCTTCATTTATGAAATATATAACTCTTTTTGTACATGGTTCATGGTTCATGGTTCATTCTAATTATCTCTTTTGTGTCCAATAATATTCTGTTTTATGAAATCATATTTCGGTTGACATTAGAGTATACATCACATGTACTCAATTTTTTTTTTGGGTAGAGTGTATTGTCTTTTGATAAGAAACGTCATGGTAATGTTTTTGTAGTAAAAGACAACACACTCTGCCCAAAAAAAACTTTTGCAGATATGGTCGTCGATATAAGCAATGGTACTCCCAGTAATGTCATTGGAATAAGCATCCGTACACCTAGCGGGCAACGGTATATGCGACGATACACCCAGCAGAGGAGTTGTTATGGGCGTAGATATGTGCGTTGGTAATACCGATTTATACCGACGTTCATACCGACATCCATACTGAGGCTCATACCGATGCCCATACTGGTGCTTTAATACCGATGCGCATACCGACACGTACACTGATATTGAACCAAAAATACGTGTGTTCATTTCCCTCGGTAAAAACCTCGGTATACGACGGATCTGTTGTAGTGATATGTATTTCTATTTATCTATGTGTATGTGTGTGTATGTTTATGCATACATGTGTATGTTTATTTGTGTATGTGTGTATGCATTTCTATGTGTGTATGCATGTATGTGTATGCATGTGTATGTGTGTATGTGTGTTTGTGTGTATGTGTATGCATAGTTTTGTATGTGTGCATTCATGTATATGTGTATGCATGTATTTGTATATGCAAGTGAATGTGTGTGTATATGCATTTATGTATATGTGTGTGTTTGTATATGTGTGTGTGTTGTATATGTGTGTGTTTATATATGTGTGTGTGGGTGTATGTGAGTATATGTGTGTGTATGTGTGGGTGTATATGTGTATGTATTTGTGTATGTGTGTGTATATGTGTGTGCTGAGGGCTATAGTTTTATATCTTCTCTAACAATAATTGTATTATATACTTAGAATATGGTATTTATTTTATTTCCCTTTAATATGTATATCTATGTGAGTATATGTGTGTGTATGTGTGGGTGTATATGTGTATGTATTTGTGTATGTGTGTGTATATGTGTGTGCTGAGGGCTATAGTTTTTATATCTTCTCTAACAATAATTGTATTATATACTTAGAATATGGTATTTATTTTATTTCCCTTTATATCTATAAAATAAATATGAAAGTTAGAAGTCTAGTGCATTCCACTAATAAAGACATGACTAGCCCTCCCCGTAATAAAAGAGAAATAGTCAATATGGAAGGGAAATGTAAAAGAGGGATGGAAACTTTAGAATATTCAAAGAATGAAACAAAAGTCTTTTCAAATGCCTCATAGCCCCCCTACCTTTTTGAAATTTCAACAAAGGAGCCCTCTTGTTTGTGGACATTTCTTATATGTTTGGGCCCCAAACTCAAACATGTCATTCTCCAAAGTCAAACGTCTGATGAAGAGGACCATTGAACACAATTTGGGGAAAAAAATATCTTATTCTTGTAATAAGACCCTAAAATATCGAAGAAATATGTAAAAATATGTCACATATCACACCCTTTTAAGTCTAGAATCTTTTGTATCTTTTAAAAACAATTTCTATTTCACCACAAATGTAAAATATTTAGAAGATGAATCTCAAAGAATCCTCCCCAAATATCTCCCACAACTCTTATAAAAGGAACCCTTGGGTGCCCTTGAAAATGAACAAGAGTTGTATGCAAGTACATGCTGGGGATGTAGTGGGAACTCCAAAGCTAAGAGAAGGAGCCTATCCTATGTCAATATATTTAGATAGCTATGCAATATCCTAATTTGTAAGTCTCCATGTCTCTGTAACATTTCTATTTCAATCAAGTTCATTTCTCAAATTCCTCCTATCTCCATTAACCGTAACCTTTGCTTATTCTATTCATTACACCGTCTCTTCTTCTCTCATTTCCTACTCCTTATAGCTTTCTTCCCACTTTTCTAACATATCCAAGCCATTCAAGATTGTGTAACTAGCTAGCTCCTTTTGTCATCAGGAATCTCTTTCTTGTCAGTGTTTAGTGTTTTATGTGTTGGTACTAATAGGGCCACATAGACAAAGCCTTCTTTAAGAGTACTCGTGTAGTGTTTATGTGATTCATTTTCAGAATGTCTTCTTACAATACCCAAAAGCAAAAATTATTGAAAGTAGATCCTCCACGTGTGTTTACTACATTTCAATCCACTGCTCTAGGTATATGCTCCACGTGTGTCTACTACAAGGATTTATGGGAACTAGAAGGTATATAAGCTTCTTGGGAAATTTTCATCGAATTCAAGTTTATCAATGACATCTATGAATTCTAATTTGGTAATGTTTCCTTGGCATGTCCAAAATAATAAATTTAGAAAGTTAATTTACATAGTTTGTCATCTGGGTTGTCTAGGATGTATTGGTTCGATTTGACGCATATTCTCAAGTACTTCTCCTTCCTCGATCTTATTTCTCACGTTAGAATTTCAAATTTACTTCAGCCCTCATTCCTTTTGGCTTGTTTTATTATTATTTTTTTAGGAGGGATCACATGGAAATATGCACGTCGTATATAAGTTTCACATCTATTTCTTTAGTGGTCCAATATTCGCCTAGCCTTTCTTAATTCCATGGATTCATTCTCTGTGACATGTGTTAAGTTAGCCATGGGGCTGTGAGCTATCTTAAAGTATTCATTGTTTTCCTATTGTGATAATACACATGTCCAACAAATAGCAAAAAGTCCTCTCAAAAGAGTTTTATGAGCAAGTAGCGAGCTCTGATAGTGAGACCCAAAGGCTTGAATCATAACCATGTTGCTATCCCATTATTGAACAATAATTACATTGGAATATATGCACGATGGTAGTTCTTCATCTGTTCCATCAGCTTCCTCTCAAAATAATTATATGACAAAGTAATGAGCTGTAGTACTACTTCAAAAGATGTAGTCCATGAGAAATAGGAATCATTTGATAATTCTACCTATGCTGCAAAAGCGCTTGAACATTCGCAAGGATTTTTTTTCTTTTTTGTTCCAGAACCTGATGATGAAAAGTTTTCATCTCATAGAACATCCCAAAACCTTCTCATTTAAAAGCAGTGTAATAAGTTCTACCTTGTTCAATTGAGTACTAACATGCACATTAAGAAATCCAACCTGCCTGTAGTTGAGAGAATATACATCCAACCACAAAAAGTGATGCATCCATATCTACATGGAATGGAGAATATGGTCCATAATAAGTAGTTTGAGTTTCAGAGTTTAAGTGAGCCATGCTTTCAATTTCGTAAAAACCTCTTCACATTTTTTATTCCATTTGATTTAGAAAGTAGAGTACATAAGGGCTTTGCGACAATGAAATATATGTGTACGAATCTACATTAATATTCACAATCCCCAATGAATGATTGAACATCTTTGAAATTCCCATGTTTTTTCCAAAGACTCTTTGAATAAATGCACATTGATCTTTGGAAAATGATTTTTTCTTTCATTAAGCTGAATATCATTACCTTAGAAGCTGATTATCATTAGTATTAAGTGATAACGTAGTCTTAAGGTGGCCCTCGGGAGGCATAGACACTTGTTTATATCTTGAAACGCCATCTAGGAAGCTATAGAGTCCGTTACTCACAACTCGCTCCATGAGGTGCTTTGCAATGAATAGCAGATAGTTGATTCTTGTAATCTTCCCATCATGTTCGAGGTATAAAAATTCTTCTTCCCAATCTTAGATGAAGATTAATTTCTTGATGAATGGTTATGTTAAGATTCGATGATCTGCTTCATAATAAGGAAACTCCACTAGTGAGTATGCTTGAACTCAATGCCATACGTTTTTCAGATCGCGTTTTCTAAGAGGCCAAAGATTTTCTTAATGTGATCATCGATTAGTTTTAACTTAGTAGCTATGGTTCTCAATACAGCTCGACCCCATTTCTTCTAGATCTACTTTGTAACTATGATGACACCTTGCGGAGTATTTAGGATAGCTTAAACCTTATGTCTATTATACTGTATTAGGACATCTGTGTTTCCTCGGCAAATTTGAGTGTGTTGAGACCATGCGCTGTATTGTGGAGGCCGTTTTGGTGGTTGGAGGATGCATGATGTCTCATATTCTCCAACACATTTCTTTTCCTAAGAGTGCATGGCCTCTGTCTTATTCTTTCTTCAATAGCTATGATTCTTTCGTATAGTTTTTGGAATTCTTGTGTATAAGCTAGGCAGTGTGCCTCCTCTTGATGGTCCCTCTCTTCCTAATGTTTTATGTCTATGTAGGGATAACAACGGCATCGATATTTGTGCAAGCCAACGTGTGAATCTATAAACTGGAAAACTAATCACCGATTGGAAATTCAAAGGTCTCGAAGGTGGTACTTGTGTCTGTTTAGCGTTGGTCTTTTCTCGTGATGGGGTGAGATATCCAGAAGGACTGCTCTTCTTGGTGTAACTCTTCTTCCTAGGCCTCCATTCGTATCTGATTATGAAGGGAGGCATTGTTATTTGAGGGCCAAGGTTCAAAGCATGGGCGCGTGTCACTGTTCCCTCTAGATGTTGGAAGCAGGGGGTTGTGGCTCACATGTCTTGTATTGGTATCCTATGGAAGTGCGGCTAACCTTCAGTGCATGCAGGCCCTCCACTGTAAGGGCATGTTTAATAGTAACTTTGATACACTACGCACATATTGATGATCTTTGTAATGGCACAATATCCATTTGAAGGATGTTTTATGTGATTGTTTTAGGTTTGGCTCAGAAGTTACCTGTATAGAATAAAAAGTACTCGCTTATTGTCAAAACTTTAGTGTATAATATAAAATCTATTGTAATAATTTGACTACCTAAACGACGACGAAGAGGTGTACGAATACATAGCTGGGCTTCTACCAACAGCCAGCCACGGAGTCAGTCGGCGGCAAGTTTCATTTTACAATTGAACCGCGAATTGATCCATCGAAATCTGCATTAGCATGCTCTTAAACGCATGGAATAGAACTTCTCTACTGCTTTCTCAAGTTTGTTATTTGTATCTAGATATTAGATGTTTCCAATCATGCTTTATCTTTTTTTTTTTTGAGACAATAGATATGAACTTTCTATAGCTCTCATTTGACCTGCTAAAGAATAGCATATTGTCGTATATAGGGCTCTTGAGAAGCTCACAATTTGGGTATTTTGAAAGCATATGATATAGTGGGGAGTGTTTTCTAATGGCTCATTTCGATAAATGACCAATAATATTGATACAAGAAGCATAGTAATTATAAAAGGCCTTTCGATAGTGAAATAATTCATTTTGAAGTTTCTGAATTATATTGTGGGGATAATGCTTAGAATGTAGAATTAGGTCATTTTATGCATGAAGTCAAAATTTTGGAATGACAAGTTTCAAATTCTCTCTCTAGACCTTATCCACATCGTGTTTTCTGGTTGAAAAATGAACATGAAGATAAGGGAATTAGCGAAGATTCTGTATGAGAGAAATGTAGGGCATGCATAAGAGAATAAAATTTTTTATGTGAAATTTTCATGAATCATGCTTTAAATATCTTGTTTAAGGTTCTATATTAGTTCATTGTAAGAAAATACCTCGATCGTATTCTCTCTGTAGAATTTCTTAACTTGTAGGGCTCAAAAGTGCTACTTGGATGTGGATTTGGACGTAGTTCATCTCCAATACTATTGTGAAAAAAAATGAATAAAAGTGTCTCTCATAAGCTTAAGCTCATTCCTCACTAGTTTTGAGTTATAGGGTTTGGAAAAATGTCAGCTTTAGGAACTTAAAGAAAATAGGCTTTCTCTATTTCTATTAAAATCCATGATTTTAAAGGACACGTGTTGTTATGCCTAATTATGAATGTCTTTGGATATGTATTTTCGGTGCTTTTCTTTTATTTTTTTATAGGTATCGCTAAAGAAAGCACTACTACAAGCACATGCTTTTTGTGGAAGTTTTATGGAGAATCGAGTTTCTCTAAATTTGGTAGATTTCACACTTCCTTGGGTGACGATCAACTCTGCTATAGAAAGACATGCACATCAAAGAGGAAGAAGTGAGAACTCAGAGAATTACCTTGTGATTGAGAGTGAGAGTGAGAGTGTGATTGAGAGTGCCAGTATGAATGAGATTGTGATAGGTCAAGGGTGGTTAGGAGATAATCCTTTGGTCAAGAAGCTATTCTCCAAATCTAATGTGTCGATTGATTCACATCCATAATATCAAAATTTCTCTTTCTCTATGTCATATCTTGTCTACTCTTCTATGCTAAATTTTCTCATATCTTGTGCAAATTCTCTTTTTCTCTCTTCCACTATGCTTGAGTGACAAGAAGTTTTTGATTGAGGAAACACTATATTAACCCATAGAATCAAAATCATCCTCAACAAGTTCGATGCAAACTCCAAATATTTGAGTGTTTGAACAATATAGTCCCAATTAGGTCAATCATAGGTTTTGTCGAAGTTGATTTTTAGAAAAAGAATATCTTGCTCCAACTCTTGCACAAAGTCAAGGCTCTCCATACATCGATGATATCCTCAAGGATGGACCTACACTCAATGAAACCTTTTAGGTCAACCTTGATCCAAGAATTAAGATGGCAAGATGCAATTAGAAAAAATCTTTGCCAACATCTTATATCCAACTTGTATCATTATAATTGATCTCCTATTCTCAATTCTATTTTTATAGTCTTTTCTTGTGAATTTGTTTGATGATGCCAACATTGAGAGAGTTCAGTAGCACACCAAAAATCATGGTCTCATGCCACACCAATGATAGAGGGTAAACCAACACATGCTTGAAGGACTTGTAGAAGCCATTTCTCAAGCCATCCAACCCAGCCCTTTTTGAATTAGGAAGGGAGTGGATAACTTTTGAAAGTTTGGTATTGTAGATGGGAGAATCTCATACAAGAACCATATTATCAAGAATTGTTTTTGTTGTCACTCTAGAGATGGCTGCCATACTATTCTTCCTACAATGAGAGAGCGGTGAGTTCGCGCCCATAATTGGAGTGAAGTGGTTTAAAATAGTGTTAGCCTCATTTTCATGCTTTTTAAACCCCTCACCGTAGTTGTTAATCATGTAAGGAATAGAATCCTTCTCATGTTTCTTTTTGAGTAACATGAAAATTTATTTGGTTTGTCTCTCCGGTTTTCCTATGCACCAGTCCTTGAAGTTTAACTCCAAATTCTTTCTTTGAATATGTTCTTCATATCTTAGCATGTTTGATATCTTTTTCACCCAATTTCGGTATTGATAATGGCCATGATTGACTTCACGTTCCAACCATTGAAGTATAAGATAAAGTTTTTCCTTTATAGTCCATTGGATGTTTTGCAAAACCTTATAAGCTTTCGTTATAATCTTTTATGTCTTCTTAACCACCTCCATCCAACAGTTAGTAAAAAAATAACAATAGAGAAATCCTGGTTCCATGTAGAGGTTTTCTCTTGCCAATTCAAGGCGGGGGGGGGGGGGGGGGGGGGGGGAAAGTTTACACGATTAACATGTTATCATGGGCCTTTGTTAAGAGTTGAAAGATTTTTATAGGTGACCGCCATAGGATGGTGGTGAAAGATCATCAAGTCTATACACTAGGTGAGGGAAGGGGTCCTAACATGTCTACTATTGCTTGAAGAAATAGCTCATGAAAATGATATCCATTAGGTCATGATGTAATTTAACCTAGTCCCATATGTCTTTTTCCTTTCCATCAATAAAAGGTCCTCTTTGTTCCCATCTATCAAATTGGAGTTCAACAATATTGAAGTCCCCACAAAGAGTTAGTTCCAGTCAAAGAGAGTCTACCACTTTCTAGGTGGTAATTTTATATGAGTCGCAATTAGGTCCATAAAGAAGATCAATAGTAAACTACATGGGATCTTTAAAAGAAGTATCTGCTCACCATTGGCTCACCTCTACTTGAGTTTCTGGAAGATATTAAACCCATTTATGATTGACACCAATGGAACTACACCAGATCCCTGTTGATGGGAAGTGAATAACCACTCGTTAGAAGATGAAATTCACTTGAGTCTCATCACAAGGTCATCTATGCATAGCTTGATCTCTTGGACACACATGAATTCTGGGTTTATACATTTATCTTTCAGACATTGTCCAAAAAAATGGTGCTCCTATATGGGTCACAAAGTCTCCATACGTTGTAATGAGATCGTTTCCAATACTTTAACCCTTTGCAAGATGAGGTGATCTCTCTCTTTTTATTGTATCTCTCATGCTTTCTACGTTCAGAGGAAGAGGTTTCCTGCCATATTTCTTTACCCTTTAGGGTGTTCGTTGAGAGGGCATCCACCATAGTTTTACTTTTAATTTAAGCCTTTTTATTGAGTGTGTCCCTGACTCCTTCGGGATTGTAGACCCAATAATGAAGCTTTCACTATCAAGTTATCTTCTTTGCTAGTCGTAATTCCATCTTTGATTACGTTTTCTTTGTTCCTCTATGATTTCTTGTTTATTGTGTTGGTGGAATGTTCCTCTAGAGTACTCTCCTCCTCATTTAAGGTCATCAATTGAGTCATTCCACCACGTATTCTAGTAGGTTAATCTCTTTCTGCAGGTTGCTAGACATATTGTTAGTAGAACTATCCTACATGGACTAATTTTCTTGTGGCCTTCACTTTACTAGGGACGACGTTAACGTTTGTATCTCACTTTAGTGAATCCTTTGTGGTTTATGTCTACAAATTATGTTTTCTGAACTTTTTTCAATTGTCGACCATCATATAAGCTCTTGAAAACTTTTACTCCTATTGTTCCCTTATTTTCCTTCCCTTTTTTCTATCTCAAAGGGCACTCTTTAACTTTATGACCTTGTTTGGCATAGACGAAACAAACGTTTGGAAGGTTTTTCTATATGTCCTCCTATTCGCAAGGTTCCTCATCTCCTCTATCTGTCTTGATTCTTTAGGGTGGATAATTGTTTAATTCTGTTTTGATTCAAGTATGTGGCTGCCACCTCACATTGAATAAATGTCTTGCACCTTCCTAATGAGGTTTCTACATCAGCCCTTGAGGCCAAGGATCGACCAATTGGTTGAACAACTTGCGACTAAGACAAAAAGAAAGTACAAAAAAATTGGGAGCTCTTTCTAGAGCGGATAATGAAGAGGTTTCCAATTGTTAGGACCAAAATCTCAGAACCACCTAAACACGCCTGGTTTCGTACACCAAATTTTCCATGCACAAAATTGAAATGCTGGGAAGGCTATTTGATTTTTTTCCTCGAAATGTGAATTAGTGGGAGAAAGTAGCATTTGTGAACAATCAAGTCCCTCGCAAAGTTTTCTCTTTGAAACTATCGGCAGAGTGATTTCAAAGGGGGCTCAAGGCCAAACAATTTTCCTCTAAACCACACCTTGTTTATCTCTTTTTGCTTTTTGAGAACATCTTCCCTAGGAGGTGAGGCCGTTGAGGAAAGAAACAATAAAGTTTTTCAAAGAGTCTCTTGTGCCTGCTAGAATATAGCTAGTCCCCACATTGTCTCTCACCAAGGAGGGGCTCCATCATCCATACAAATCGACCCTTCAAACTCCCACCAAAAGCTCGAGGATAAGTTACAATATGTTGAGACATGAAAAAAATACACAAAACCAAGGGCAGGCCATAGAAGATACAAGAAATGAAAATAGAAAATGATACTAAAAGTTCCTTAACAAGAACCGACCCAGAAGAAGTATAATCTAGCCCACCCTAGACGATACATGACTTCCCATTATCATGCCTCTTGAAATTCGTTCGAAGCCTTATCTCCCTTGCTTGAAATAATAGAAGGAAAATTGTATAGTGAACGGGCTTAGTGCCCTTGGGATGCCCTATATCCAATGCAGAGCTAAGACGGTCGAGAGTCATAATGATTATGTTGGAAAAACACCAGTGGGAGACCTAAGATTCGATGGGTGAGTAATGGTTTAAGGTGAGTTACTCAAAAGGTTAATGATTTTAGTTTTGCCCTCATGAGCAACCTATTTTCTTTTAATCATGTTGTTTTGTAAAAAAAAAACATCTTATGTTGTTTGAAGGGTGATGATTTTTTACAAGTACATATTCTTCCACTAACTAGCATGGGGATTTTTCAATCGCACATTCTTTGAGATGGGCATCAAAAATCGCACATCTTTATTATCATATCTTTCAGCGCTTCCCCTCTAGGGGCATTATAAAGGGCAAAAGAGGATCCAAATGTTTCACCAACTAACACTTGTTTCGAGTGGATTTGCCTTTGTAAACAGAGAGTCTTGGTCAGAGATTTCAAAACTGTGTAGCTTCTTCGGAACAAGAAGAAGAGGTTGCCAAGATCCTCTTTGCCCCAAAAGAAAATGCTTGAACCACTCAAAGGCTGCATAGCTTTTATAAGATCTAACATTAGTGTGGATCCCATAATGGAGGATTTTCCACATAAGAATCAATTGTTTGTTCTCCATGAGAGGATGCCATAACTCCCTGCACGTAAGTTGCCATCTGAGGCTAGATCATTTCATGCATCATCTCTTGTTAAGGGATATATGCAAGTCAAGGTGCTTATGGAGTTATAGAGTTTTATTCAATCTAGTATCATGAGTCCATCTAACCCTTTAGTCTAGGGCAAGTCATCCCTGAGAAGAAGAATAGTCTTTGGGTTATCCCAAGCATTGACTTTGTGTGTGAGAAGGCACCAATCATCATTGTCAACTCTTCTAACTAGCTCTATGCCCTCAAACCTTATCGAATGATCCATTCATGGTTCTAGAGATGTTTCCATTCACTAATTTCTTGTTCCATAGCTTCTTTGCTCTTTGCATGTTATCCAAATCAACTTCTTTGCTTCCCTTAATAGGAGACCAAATAGAATGATTTTTCATAATCGGATCAAATCACTTCCAATCTTCATTAGCCTTGACATATGTTTCCATCTTGTCACAACTCTTGCATATGGAGGAAACAAGGTTAGAACCTTTTCGAGTCACCGGATGCTGACAAAACATCAAGGTGAGTAGGTCAAGATCCTTCCACTTAGGGATTCATGTAAGCATAAGTGAGGATTTTTTTTTCCAAGAATCATTTTATCCCATCAACATTCCGTGTTGCTCCATCCTTTTATTAACCATGTCGATGCAAACTAGTTTGCCATGCCTTCCACCTCTAGAATCCCTAACCCATCATAGTTTTTGTGGTTAACAAACAAGGCCAACTTAATTTTAGGTATGCCTCTCCTGTTGGGATCACGAATCTGAAAGAAAAGAAGTCAATGTTCTTCAAAAGAACCCATCATAATTTTGTTTTTTTTAATATAAAGGAAATTCGGCATTAGCCTACCCATCACAGTTTTTGTGGTTAGCACACAAGGCACACTTAATTTTAGGCATGCCTCTCTTGTTGGGATCACCAATCGAGAGGAACAGAACTCAATGTTCTTCAAAAGATCAAGGAATTCTGCATATTAGAAGAACTTTTTATCCACCTTTGTACGAGCCAATAAAATAACGGCGCATTAGTTTTTTTTTTTCTCCACAACTAAGAGAACCTTTCAAGAAAGCCTCATACTTTGCGTGTTACGTATCAGTAAGAGTAACCCATGTGTGTTTCTCCATAAAAACAATGTTGTTTTTATCTCCAACCATCACTTGGTGTGTTTTTGAAAACCTATCCATTGTTCTTTTACAAACCTGCCCATTGAATAGAGCACCGTTAGAAGGGTAAGCGTGCCCATTTCATTTATGGTGCCCATTAGACATTATTACTAGGTACTGATGTTTCAGCGAAGGGTCAAATGTTTGCTTGACGAGACAAACTTCACAAGAAGGATCTCATTTACCCTTACGAGAGTTTTATTGGCCACAGTAGAATCTCTAAAATATAAAACGATAAGGAAAAGAAATAAGAAGTTTGGATCATTTTCTCGCTTTTCCTCATTGTTTGTCAATGCAAAAAGAATGGCATTTCTCTTCATTTTCAGTTCGCTTGCAGGAACATTGAAATGAAAAGCCGGGTTTGAGCCCCTGTAGTCTAATGGCTGATGTCTTGAAACTATGGCACGAAGTCTTGAGTTCAAGTCTTGACAAGACATTGTTGGAACATCAAGCTTACAGTGTGCTTGAGGTGGATTTGATCGACATCAAAGGCTATTGTGTCGAAAGAATATCCATTGGAGAGTTCTTTTTCCTTTGCTCATTTATTGTATTGTATGTTCATTTAACATTGTAAAAGCCTTGAGCTTTAAACATGTAAAAGTATAAAGCTAGAGCCCAAATCCCATGAATTTTTGGTGGTTGAGTTGCATTCAATCAAGCAATCAATGACCCAAAAGTAGATCAAACTAGATCTTCACTTTTCTTAGATTGTAGGAAAGTGCATTGATTCTCTCCAACAACCATTTCAACCTTCATTTGAATTCAAAATCCTTTTGTCAGAGTCCTGGAACACTTCTAGAGTCTATATAAAGACTTGAAATAACTTGTACAATACATGGAAGCAATATACATACACTTGTGACGATCATTGTCTTGCTCTTTCAATTTCGTGCATCATCTTCTTTGCCAACTGTAATCTTGCAGAGGCTGCTTATCTCTCTCTAGAGCTCCAAATTGAGTGCAAGATGGCTCATTGGAAAGGTATTTCTGTAAAGTCTATGCCTTTAGTTTTGCATAACATTTAGTTTAGTAGATTGGGAGAAATTGAAGTTTGTTTGTGTGAGGGTCAATCTCTATATTCGTAAAAAATAGGGGATACCACCATTGAGTGTTTTATTCATTCCTATAGCATATTTTGCCTATTCCTTATAATTTTTTGCATTCTATACACTAAGACCTATATGTATCACTCCCATAAAAGGATTTTCTCTAATTTTCATCACTCTGGTCCTTGTGAGCATTCGAAGTTCATTGTCTCTTCCATAGATAATAAGTTTTTTGAGATAGTCTACATGCGAACCTATCTATTTTGTATCGACTCTTTGTCCTTGATGCTCCAAAGTAAATAGTGCATTTCTTTGCATTTATCACATGCCTATAAGGTGTATTTGAGTCTCCATAACCCCAAGGGCTGGTCTTATGCCGGTTGGCTAGACGAAACTTCATCACTTCGAAACACACTTTTATACCTCCTACAAGCTTCTCCGAGTTTCTTTTAGTGGTATTAGATCTACATCAAGATGAGTGAAGGCTTTTCCTCAATGATCGAGAAGCTTGATCCACACAACTATGTGGCTTGGAAAATCAAAATGGAGGCCTATTTGCAAGGTATAAATCTTTATGGAATTGTAGCCGGTGATGAAGCTATGCCTATTCCAAGATCCAAAGGAGAACCTACACAAGAGGAGATAGATAAGCTCATAGTTTGGTGTGCAAGGGCTCCTCAAGCAAGGTGGTACATACTAAACTCTGTCTCTAAATTTCTATTACCACATATTAGAGGATGCAAGACATCTCAAGTGACTTGGGATGCCCTCGAGACTTTTTTTTCTGCTAGTACCAAAGCAAGAAAGAATCATCTTTGGAACGAGTTCAACCAAATGAAGAAGACACCTAAACAAACTATCACAGAGTTTGTTACCAAGGTCAAGGAGGTTGCGGATCAGTTAACATCCATTGGAGAGCTGATTCAAGAAGAGGCTATCATGAGGTAAATTATCAATGGGATTCGAAGCGATAAGCAATGGCAATCCTTCAGGACAGCTTACGATCTCATCATGGATGTGAAGACTCCAAACTTCAATATCTTTCTTGGAAAACTCTTCAACCAAGAGGCCAATAATAGCATAAAGAAAGGTAACTCATATCATGGTAACACAACTAGTGATCTCTATGTAGATACGAAGGATAATAAGTAGAAAGGCAAGAAGAAGGAAGAAGATGAAGATGAAACTTCCGAAGCCAACTTCGCAAGAAACAACAAGTGGAAAGGGAAGAAGAAAGAACCAAAGCAAGACAAAGCCAAAGGTCATAATGTTCAACCTGTGCCATATGCCATAAGACCAACCACACCACTCAAAATTGTTGGTTCAATGGGAAGACCCAGAAAGGAAGTGGAAGAGGTGGATATGGCGCCAATAGAGGGAGAGGTGGACATAACTTTAACAATAACCATAGAGGCTATAATAGAAGGGACTACAACAATTATTCAAAAGATCAACCACATGAAGACTCATTGCTTCTCATGAATCTAAGCCACAAAGAAGGTAAAGAAGATGATAATTTCTTCTACATAGATTCAAGATGTTCGAATCATGTTGTAGGCAACATTGCTCTTCTATCTGATTTGGAAAGTCCAAAGCATAGACATGAAGTGCAAACAATGGATGACACAAAGCACAAGGTGGAGAAGATTGGCAAAGTCAAAGCTTCCAATGGCGGGACAAACATTCTGAGTAAGGTTCTCTATGTACCCACTATCACTAAAGACCAAATAAGCGTAGGCAAAATAGTTGAAAAGGCTTGCAAGTTAGGTTTTCCCAACATGGAGCTTATGTGGAAGATCCATGTCAAGGCTTCAAGAAGATAGCCAGAGGTGAGAAGCATAGTAGGCTCCTTACTTTTGAAGTCGGAGAAACTAGGACATAGCTCTATTCACTTTTGGATCTCAAACCCTAAGTGAGCTTGAAGTCTGGCATAAGAGACTTGCTCATGTGAATGAAAGAACCTTCAAGGATATATGCAGCGATCAAAGTGTTCTAGGACCGTAGAACATATTAAAGCAACACATGATCAACAGGTATGATGTATGTCAAATTGGGAAGGCACAAAGACAACCATTCAACCATAAAGGACACATCCACATCAACTTATTGGACTTAGTACATACAGATGTATGGAGACCAAGTCAAGAACCCTCATTGACACGATCAAGGTATTATGTCTCACTTATTGATGACCATAGTGTGAAGAGAGATGGTGGATGCAATCCAAAGAAGAGTAGGTGTTGCTACAACTAGCTTCACACCAGCCAACTGAGACTTCAGAGTTGATTAGTAGACCCTTTGAGCTTCCTAAATCCACCAAAACATCAGCCAAGTACTTTGGAACATGTATCCCAAAAGTTTAAGTCAAGACAGACTAGTTGCGAAATGACTATCTCCCAAAACTTGCTATTTTTGGACATACACATGCTAGAAAAAATGAACATTGCTCTCAACCTGGTAAGAATTTGAAAACTTCCTTTTGGGCATAGCAAATAGACTTAGCAAGCTTCCCAATCCAAGTTAAAACACTTCAAATGATGGACTGAGCACTGAGAACAAGTTTCAACAATTTCTGGAACCTCCCCACAATTCTCGGGGCTCTGGAGAGATAGACCAGTAAGTAGTAAAATGCAGATATCTCCCAACGTATTAATCAAAGGACCTTGAAAACTTATATGCACAAAGTAGACAGTACAAGCTATCCAACGCAAGTTAAATCTCTGAAAAATAATCAGCAGAACTCGACATATGACCTTCTGAAGTTACTGCTTTGAGTGAGTATAGCAGAGAACAAAACAGAGAAGTAGATGATAATAAATGTATAGATTCACATATGATTACAACCACATTGGCAATGAATCTTTGCAAATGGGAGTAGAATGATAGAGATATGGAGTAAGCTCTTCAATCTCTACAAAATGACATGAAGTGGTCACGTACAAGGCTTGCTAATCACCTCTTCCTTTTTGCTCCTTTTATAGCTATTCTTGGAGGGAGTTTTGAATTCGAATTCGAATGGCTCCACCTAAAAGTGATCCCCAAAGTTAGGAGAGATTCCCTTAGCTCAAAAATTCGTGATTTTGGTAGTTGGAGCCACGAATTTGCTTTTACATCATGGATGAGGTAAGCCATCCTTTTCCTTTTTTCTTTTTCCATTTACAAGAGATAAAATGTACTCTTTTACAAGAGGTGTTCACATGACTACTCATGTGACTTACAAATGAGGATGATATCAAATATATCAAGCATGTAGGCTTGGGTAAAATGCACCATCAGCTCCCCCTCAAGCCTAACATGCTTGGCCTTCAAATAAGTCTTCAATTGTCCTTGATTTCCTGCAAGCCAATCATCAACTTGAATCTACTTAACATCGTACCATCAAGAGCTTTAGTCAACATGTCGGCACATTGCATATCTGTAGAGACATAGGATAGTTGAATATCCTTGCTCATTAGCTTCTCCCTTACGTAATGGTAGTGGACTTCAATATGCTTGGTTCTAGCATGGTATACCGGATTAGCTGCTAGATCTAGTGAGCTTGTGTTGTCACCAAAAATGTGAGGTGTTGAAGAATAAAGTCCAAGATCTGTGTACAAAGACTTTAACCACATGATTTCTTGAGTTGCATTAGCCAAACCTCTATATTCTGCTTCAGTAGAAGATAATGCCACGGTTGGTTGCTTCTTCGATGACCAAGAAATGATTTTTGAACCTGCAAATGATATATACCCTGATGTGCTTCTTCTATCATCTTTAGATCCGTCCCAATCTGCATCTGAGTAGACCTTTAGCTCAATATCTGAAGTAAATGAATAAAACAAACCTTCATTCATGGTCCCCTTTAGGTACTTGAGGACTCGCTTGGCCGCTTCCATATGTGGTCTTCTCGGCATATGCATAAACTGACTCAATGCTAACACTATAGCATATATCCACTCTTGTGAGTGTTGCATAGTTCAAACTTCCAACCAAGCTTTGATAGCTTGTGATGTCTTCAATTGGCTCTCCTTCATAAGCACTAAGCTTATGATTTTGCTCCATAGGTGTACCTGCACACTTGGTATTTTCCATCTTGAACTTGACGAGCATGTCATGGACATACTTCCTTTGTGTGATGTATATACCTGAATCTGTGTAGATCAACTCCAATCCAAGAAAATAAGTGAGTGGTTCGAGGTCACTTATTTTGAACTCCTCCTTCATTTGACTCTTTACCTGTTTGATTCCTTCAAGATCATTGCCTGTGATAATAATATCATCAACATACACACATAAATAGATCACTTCAGATCCATTCCTCTTTATGAACAAAGAGGTATCCGCCTTGCTAGCTTTGAATCCTTGGTCCTGCAAATAAGTCACCAATCTGAAATTCCAAGCTCTTGGAGCTTGCTTCAATCCATACAAAGCTTTCTTTAGTTTGCATACATAGTTAGGATGATGTGCATCCTCATATCCAGGAGGTTGTGCCATATACACTTCCTCAGAAATCCATCCATTCAAGAAAGCATTCTTTACATCAAGTTGATAAAGATTCCAATTTCTAGATGCAGCAAGACTAATGAGAACCCTAATTGTAGGCATTTTTGCAACAGGAGAGAAAGTCTCCTCATAATCAATACCATGGGTTTGAGCAAACCCTTTAGCAACTAACCTTGCTTTGTGTCTATTTATACTTCCATCTGGATTCCTCTTGATTTTGTATATCCATCAAGATCCTGTTATCTTCATAGATGGCTTGTTAGGTACAAGCTCCCAAGTGTCATTCTCCTTCAAGGCTTCCATTTCTTCATCCATTGCATCTCTCCAAGCTTTCTTGCTTTGTGCTTCTTCGAATGTGGTAGGTTCTTCATTGGTTGAATCCTTTGCAATGTAGATTGAGTGCTTGGTGACCAAAGAAGTATCATAACCAAACCTCTCTGGTTTCTTCTTCTCCCTTGAAGACCTTCTAAGTGGTTGATGTGAGCTCTCCGGTCCATATGTAGCATCCTCCATCTTTGCTTTACCTTTGTTCTTCCATAGCTTTAGTCTTTCCAAGTCTTCTAGGTCAATCTCCGAATCACTTTCTTCAATCTGCTTTGGCTCCTTTGGTTGAAGTGATGGAAAATCTTCATCCAAGTCATATGGCAGCTTCACTTTCTTGTCATCATCAAACCATGATTTGTTTTCATCAAAAATTACATCTCTACTCACAGAAAATCCTTTATTGGTTGGATTGTACAATCTATATCCTTTTTGGTTTTGGTCATAACCAATAAATACACACTTCTCTGCCTTGGGATCCAATTTCCCTCTTACTTGAGAAGGAATGTGAGCATAGGCTAAGCATCCAAAGATTTTGCAATGCTCTAGACTAGGTCTTCTTCCATTCCACACTTCATATGGAGTGGTTCCATCTAGTGACTTAGATGGAAGTCTATTTATGAGATATGTGGCTGTCGACACAGCCTCTGCCCTTAGATAGTTCGGCAATCCCTTTTCGTTGAGCATGGACCTTGCAGCTTTGACAATAGCTCTGTTCCTCCTCTCTGCTACACCATTGAGTTCGGGTGTATACCTTGTAGTGACTTCCCTTTTAATGCCTCTTTCATGCAAGAAGGCATCAAATTCAGAAGAGAAGTATTCTCCTCCACCATCTGATCTGAGTCTTTTCAAAGTCCTACTTGTTTGATTTTCAACAAGAGCAATATACTTCTTAAAGCAATTAAACACTTCATCCTTGTGCTTCATGAGAAACAGAATGGTCCACCTGCTACAATCATCTATGAAAGACACATAATATCTTGAGCCTGATATAGAAGGCTCCTTACTTGGACCCCACACATCCGTGTGCACTAGATCCAAAGGATTTTGATACATATATCCTTTCTTATTGAAAGGTTGTCTATGAGCCTTGCCGAGTTGACAAGCTTCACACTTATAAATCATGTGTTGCCTTGTGATATTAGGCAAACCAAGTACACTTTGGTCCCTGCAAATCTGTTTGAGTGTCCTCTCACCAATGTGAGCAAGCCTTTTGTGCCATATCTCCAACTCTGTAAGAGTTTGAGATCCATAGCTAAACAAAGCTATGTTCTTTGTATCTTCCACTTCAAAAGTGAAAAGCCTTACTGTCTTTTCTCCTTTGGCAATCCTTCAAAAGCCTTGCCTTGGGTCTTCAACATATGCTCCGAATCGGTTGAATCTAACCTGCAATCCTTTTTCAACAATCTGTCCAACACTTATCAAATTTTTGGTAATTGTAGGGACATACAAGACTTTGCTTAAGAGGTTCATATTCCCATCTGATGTCTTCACATTACCTATCTTCTCCACTGAGTGCTTTGTGTCATCTCCTGTCTGCACTTCATGCTTGTTATGAGGATCTTCCAAATCAGAAAGTAAAGCCACATTTCCTGCTACATGGTTCGAGCATCCCGAATCAATGTAAAATATGTGATCATCATCCTTACCCTTCTTCGCTGATAGATTCATAATCAATAATGAATCTTCTTGACTTTGGTCCTCTGCATAGTTATTGTAATCTCTTCTCCCTCTATGGCCACTTTGATAGTTGTTGTTGTTGTTGAAATTGTTGTTGTAGTAGTTGTTGTTGTTGTAGCCTCCATTGTATCTACCTCTATTTGATCCATAGCCACCTCTATTGAATCCTCTTCCTCTTGAGTTCCTGGGGTTCCTGAAACATTCTTCAGTAGTATGGTTAGATAAGCCACATATGTTGCAAGGTTGAGATGATTGGATTCTCCCCCTGCCTTGCTTTCCACCTCTGCCTCTTCCTCTAGCTCTTCCCCTACCTGCAAAGTTTGCTTGGAAAGAGCTTCCTTCATCTTCATTCTTCCTATTCTTTGACTTGTCCTTGACCTTAGCTTTATCAGAATATAAGGCAGAAGTTTGATTACCTCTTGAGGACTCACCACCTTTGCTAATCTTTGCTTCATGAGTGACGAGTTGGCCCATGAGTGTGTTGAGGTCAGGTACATGCATATCCATGTATAAATCCATGGCTGTTGTGAATGACTCCCACTTGTCGTCTGCTTTGATTCCATTCATGATTTGTCTTATGATTTTCTCCTCTTCAATTACCTCTCCAATGCTTCCAAGTTGGTCGGAAATCTCCTTCATCTTTGTGACATAATCAGTCACATTTTGCTTCGGACTTTTCTTCATTGTTGTGAACTCCATCCACAATTGGTTCTTCCTTGCTCGAGTGTTGGAAGAGAAGAAAGAAGCAAGTGCATTCCAAGTTTCTCTTGATGTCTTGCATCCCTTGACATGAGGTAAAAGAAAATCAGAGATTGAGTTTAGAATATAGGACCTTGCAAGTGCATCCTTCGAACACCAATTCGTAAGTCCTTCCACTTCTTCATGTGGTGGTTGCCCTTTGTTCCTCATGGTTGGCATTGCTTCATCTCCGGATATGAATCCATATAGATTCCTCCCTTGAAGGTAAGCCTCCATCCTTAGAGACCATGCGGGGTCGTTGTTTCGATCCAATTTGTCAATTGCTGATGGAAATCCATCTCCCATGTTGCTTGACTATGCTCTGATACCAGTGTGAAGAGAGATGGTGGATGCAATCCAAAGATGAGTAGGTGCTGCTACAACCAACTTCACACCAGCCAACTGAGACTTCAGAGTTGATTAGTAGACCCTTTGAGCTTCCTAAATCCACCAAAATATCAGCCAAGTACTTTGGAACATGTATCCCAAAAGTTTAAGTCAAGACAGACTAGTTGCGAAATGACTAGCTCCCAAAACTTGCTATTTTTGGACATACACCTGCTAGAAAAAATGAAAAGTGCTCTCAACCTGGTAAGAATTTGAAAAATTCCTTTTGGTCATAGCAAATAGACTTAGCAAGCTTCCCAATCCAAGTTAAAACACTTCAAATGATGGACTGAGCACTGAGGACAAGTTTCAACAATTTCTGGAACCTCCCCACAATTCTCGAGGCTCTGCAGAGATATACCAGTAAGCAGTAAAATGCAGATATCTCCAAAAGTATTAATTCAATGACTTTGAAAATTTATATGCACAAAGTAGACAGTACAAGCTATTAAAGGCAAGTTAAATCACTGAAAAAAGTTCAGCAAAACTCGAGATATGACCTTCTGAAGTTACTGCTCTGAGTGAGTATAGCAGTGAACAAAACAGAGAAGTAGATGATAATAAATGTATAGATTCACATATGATTACAACCACATTGGCAATGAATCTTTGCACAATGGGAGTAGAATGATAGAGCTATGGAGTAAGCTCTTCAATCTCTACAAAATGACATGAAGTGGTCACGTACAAGGCTTGCTAATTGCCTCTTCCTTCTTGCTCCTTTTATAGCTATTCTTGGAGGGAGTTTTGAATTCGAATTCGAATGGCTCCACCTAAAAGTGATCCCCAAAGTTAGGAGAGATTCCCTCAGCTCAAAAATTCGTGATTTTGGTAGTTGGAGCCACGAATTTGCTTTTACATCATGGATGAGGTAAGCCATCCTTTTCCTTTTTTCTTTTCCCATTTACAAGAGATAAAATGTACTCTTTTACAAGAGGTGTTCACATGACTACTCATGTGACTTACAAATGAGGATGATATCAAATATATCAAGCATGTAGGCTTGGGTAAAATGCACCAACACATAGTAGATGGATTGTTCTATACTTTATCAAGAGTAAGAATGAAGTGTTTGATTGCTTAAGAAAGTATCTGACACATGTAGAGAATCATACAGGTAGATCACTCAAGAAGCTCAGATCTGATGAAGGGGGAGAATACTTCTCCAAAGAGTTTGATGAGTTCTTGCAGGAAAAAGGTATCAAAAGAGAAGCGACTACAAGATACTCTCCTCAACTAAATGGAATTGTAGAGAGGAGAAACAAGACATTGATTGGATCAGCCCGAACAATGCTTGAAGAGAAGAAGTTGCCACATTATCTATGGGCAGAGGCTATTTCAACTGTTGTGTACCTTGTCAATAGACTACCATCAAAATCGCTTCAAGGTATGACTCCTTATGAAGCATGGCATGGAAGAAAACCTATTCTTCGACATTGCAAGGTTTTTGGTTGTTTGGCTTATGTTCATGTACCATCACAAATAAGAGGTAAGATAGATGAAAGGGAAACAAAGGTAGAGTTTATTGGATATGATTCAACTCAGATGGGTTACAGGTTCTAGAACCCTTCAACCAAGCAATTCACTACGAGTAGACATGTTGTGTTAGAATAACATAGGTCTTGGTACGATGAAAACAAACAAAAGGTAACTCTACCATATGATCTTGATTCTGATTCTCATCAATTAGGAAGCAAGCATGATACACAGGTCTCGGATCGAAGAAGTGATACAGATGATGACCAAGATGAAAGGGAAAAGGATTACAAGCTATGGAAGTCAAGAACCAAAGCAAAGATGCATGAGGTTGGAGAATGCTTCAAACAAGCACCTAGAAGATCAGCAAGAGAGAACAAACAACCAGAAAGGTATGGATATGATTCCACATTTGTTAGAAAACATTCAATCTTCTTGGCAAAAGATACAATTTCAGAAGAACCATCAACCTACAAAGATGCAAAGGGAAACCTTAATTGGGAAAAGGCCATGAAAGAAGAAATAGATGCATTGAAGGAGATGGACACTTGGGATTCGGTTCCAATATCACCAAATCAAAAGGTAATTGGTTGCAGATGGGTATATAAAGTTAAAAGAAATTCAGATGGATCAGTTTCCAGGTACAAGGCAAGATTAGTTTCCGAAGAATGCTCTCAAACTCATGGTATAGACTATGAGGAAATATTCTCACCAGTTGCAAAGATGACTATAATCAGGACATTGATAAGTGTAGTTGCTTCAAGGAATTGTAGACTCCTCCAACTTGATGGAAAAATGCATTCTTTAATGTTTGGATAAGTGAAGAGGTATACATATCACAACCACCACGTTTTGAAAAGCCTAATCATCCATCTTATGTTTGCCAACTTAAGAAAACATTGTATGGATTGAAGCAAGCTCCTAGAGCTTGGAATTATAGGTTGGTTACATAAGATCAAGGGTTCAAACCTAGCAGCTCAAATTTTTCTCTATTCATCAAAAGGGATCACGATGAGGTTATCTATCTATGTGTCTATGTAGATGATATTATTGTGACAGGTGATGATCTAAATGGCATTCAAAGGATCAATAGACACATGAAAGAGGAGTTCAAAATCAGTGACCTAGGTGAGCTCACATATTTTCTGGGTATGCAGGTAATATACACAGATGAAGGAATGTATTTGCCTCAAAGAAGATACATTTAGGATCTACTTCTCAAGTTCAAAATGGAGAACACTAAACCTACACGTACACCTTTGGAGATGAATCATAAACTTAGTGTTTATGAAGGCGGGAAAGTTGAAGACATAAAAGAATATCAAAGCTTGGTAGGTAGCTTGATATATGCTACTCATACAAGGGTAGACATCTCATATAGTGTGGGAGTGCTTAGTCAATTCATGCACTCATCGAGAAGACCACACATGGATGTAGCTAAAAGAGTACTTAAGTATCTCAAAGGTACAATCAATGAAGGTATATTCTATCTTTACTCTTTAGATTTGGATATCAAAATCTATTCAAATGCAGATTGCGCAAGAGCTAAGGATGATAGAAGACGTACTTATGTTTACTTAGAATTTGCACATTCAAAGCTAGTATCATGGAGTTCCAAGAAGCAACCAATGTTTGCTTTATCCTCGACAAAAGCATAGTACAGAGGCTTGACCATAGCATCTCAAAAGGCAATATGGTTAAAGGCATTGTATACAGATTTAGGACTTGAGTTCCAAACCTCACATCTTTGGAGATAATGTAAGTGCGATGCATCTAGCGGCAAACCCTATTTTTCATGCAAGAACCAAACACATAGAGGTTCATTACCAATTCATCCTAGAGAAGCTCATGGCAAAGGAGAATGACATTTCTTTTGTTCCTACTGAAAAAGCAAGTAGCAGATATGATGATGAAGGCACTTGATGGAATAAAGCTTTGTAGATTCAAAGTTATGGCAAGTATTCAACCTATCAGAGAATGAAGACTCAAGCATACTTTAGCTTGAGGGGAGCTGCTAGAACATCAAGCTTACACTATGCTTGAGGTGGATTTGATCTACATCAAAGGCTATTGCGTCGAAAGAATATCCATTGGAGAGTTCTTTTTCTTATGCTCATTTATTGTATTTTTTTGAGAGATTTTTGATGGTTTATTTACCGTTGTTAAAGCCTTGAAGTTCACACATGTAAACGTGGAACGATAGAGCCCAAATCCCAACAATTTGTGGTGGTTGAGTTGCATCCAATAAAGCAATAAATCACCTAAAAGTAGATCAAACTAGATCTTCACTTTTCCTCGATTGTAGGAAAGTGAATTGATTCCCTTCAACAACCATTCCCACCTTCATTTGAATTTAAAATCCACTTGTAGAAGTTCTAGAACACTCCTAGGGTCTATATAAATACTTGAAACCACTTGTACAATACATGGAAGCCATATACATACACTTTTGACCATCATTGTCTTGCTCCTTCAATTTTCTGCATCAGTAATTTTCCAGAGGCTGTTGCTCTCTTTGCAAAGCTCCAAAGTGACTGCAAGATGACTCATTGGAAAGATATGAGTGTCTAGTTTATGCCTGTAAATTTGCATATCATTTGCTTTTGTACATTAGGAATAATCTCAGTTTTTCTTTCTCGGGATCAATCTCTGCATATTCCTAAAAAATAGGAGATACCACCTTTGAGTGTTTGATTCAGTCCTATAGCATATTTTGCTTATTTCTTATACTTTTGTGCATTCTATACACTTAACCCTATGTATATGACTCCCATAAGAGGACGTTTTCTAATTGTAATCATGTTGGCAGCTATGAGCATTTGAAGTTCATTGTCTTTTCCATAGATAGTAAGTTTTTTGAGTTCGTCGATCAGCGAACCTATCTGTTTTGTATCGACTCTTTCTCCTTGATGCTCCAAAGTACATAGTGCATTTCTTTGCACTTATCGCATGCCTATAAGGTCTATTTGAGTCTCCATAAGCTCAAGGGCTGGTCTTGTGCCGGTTGGCTAGACCAAACTTCATCGCTTCAAAATGCACATTTTTACCTCCTACAAGCTTCTCCAAGTTTCTTTCAGACATGTCTACGAGTCTCTGATGATGGGTGCCTCTACTAAGTTGGATTTGTGAGTGTATATTTGCAATTCATTGTACTCTAAAAAAGAGAAAAGAAATGAACAACGGCTCCTTACGCAGTCAACTGTTTTTGACGTAAAAGGTCCTCGGCTCGTGATTTCTTGCGGAGATACACACCCAATCCCCCAATTAGAAGCATTTCTGGCTTGCCACCCGTGTGCGATCTTAGTCGCTTTATCATGCATCCACCGCATACTTAATATCATGCCGCACAGACACCCGAAAATATGGCATACTCGAATATGATGCCGCACATATCATGGATCCCTTCATCCGAGCTCGTGCAGAATCTACATGCAGGCACGTACATATCGGTTGCTTTTACTTGGGTACCTCCTAACTCTCTTCCATGGGCTGACTTTAGCGTTCGTACGTCAATCATCATCTTGCTTGCATGCGCTCCTGCTAAGGAGGAACGCTGGTGCTGACAAGTCGAAAACGACGTATGACTCATGAGGCTCCTTACAACGGTCATGGATCTAGCTCCATGCCATATGTCCTTTTCTCAGCCTGGATATTTTTGCAACTTTCTTCCTCCATTACTATCCCATACCTCTGTGGGCTCTTAGTTCTCATCTTGCCTAAATGTGGAGAACATCATCGAAGCAGCAGGTCACACTTCAGCACTCCACCTCTGAATCCTGATCGTTGTATTGCGGCACTGCTCCTTACCAAAGTATTTTCACGAATGCGTCATGTCTATCAGCTCCTTTTTTGTTATATTTCCCACCATTCGTAAAGCTCAATCCTAAGTTTGCTTTCTATGACCTGCTTTCTACTATGCCGAGAGGGGTAACTTTGGTATAATCTGCTGTGATAGTAATATAGGCTGTTTTGGTGGGCTTCAGGTTGAACATGAACGTTTTGTAGCCGGCCATGAGATTGAGTGATGAGATCCTACAATGACACCATTGAATGTAGTAGTTGGGGCTCTTATAGACCATTAGAGGCGCATAAGTGGTGAAATAACTAGTTCACATGAGTAGGCCATTAGGAACATGCGCCCCATGACTTGGAGAGGGGTCATGTTATCAATGATGCAAAGAGTCTCATGCGCCTCATGATTTGGAAAGTGGTGTCCATGTTATCAATGGTGGAAAGAACCTTACTTGTGAATGTAGGAGTCATGGATAGCAAATAGCATAGAGACAATTGTTGGAATGTCTTTTGGAGAATATCCTTGGCAGAGGGGGATGGGTCATTTACTATCTATCCTTGAAAGTATTGTACCTTCTCTTTGGTATCCACGTAGGCTTCATAGATCGGGTGCTCAAGAGAAACTCTTGCCTTTGTTTGCTCTTTGTTTTAAGAGGCGGCACTTGCCTTTTCTATGCAAGTTTGTTGTATTGAGTTTGATGTGCCATGATCTTTATGTCCCTCCTTTGTCATTCTCTTAGGTAATTGAGCAATGGCTTCATATATGAAGGTGCAACATACTCTTTCAATGGGAGTTGGCACCCTTCGGTATGCATTGAAGCGGATCAAAATTGGGTCTACCATCCAAAATCATCGTAAACATTAATAAATGATTTCGTTATGGGGCACAAGGACACAGAATCAAAATCAACCCGCTAAGGCAAGAACTATTTAGAGAAAAACACGATCAAAAGATCATGTAGGCTACTGTTAACAAAGATGCTATGAGTCAAATGGCTAAGGGGTTTGCCTTTGAAGGAAATTAGTTGGAATGAGAGAAAGTTAAAGGAATTCAACTTAAGGGACATAAAAAAGAGGAGCTCATAGAAGTTAGGGTTAGAAGGCAAAGAAGCCCTATATGTCATTAGGGGATGTGTTCCCCGTGCTTTATCCTTGAAATAAATATGTTCGTATTATGGAAAAGGATATCAATCTTTTAGACTACCCGAGTTAAAAGAATCAATATTTGCCTAATTTGGAAACCACAAAGAATTGCTCCCCGAGTAAACAAGGCACCCAAGAAGGGCACACCAAAGAAAAGAACTCTAAAAGTCAAAGTTCAATTATTGGATCTATGATTCTTGATAGGCTTTAGAATCTTTTTGGTGATGGATTCTCAAAAACAGGAACACCCGATTGGGCCTTCTAAAGAACTGGCAACTTCAAGAAGAACTGGCAACTTCAAGAAGAATATAGGAAGGAAGAACAAGAAAAAGAGAGATACGTGAGTGACTTACAAAGACCTCAACCCTAAAAAAATGATTACTATCTCGCTCGATCTTCAAGGGCTCTCAAGCCCGTAAAGGCCGGTTGTGTTTGGTCAATTTCTCCAAGATAAAAATGTTGACCTAGAGCTCATTTCTCTCCAAGAGAACAAATGACTTTAAAAGAGACTTAAAGGCATTTTGAAGTGTCACTTGTGGTGCTCCATGGAGTAGTGATGGCATGGCTTTTCGCATAATTCGAGTTTTGTATGCATTCTTAGTAGAGATCATTGTGGATACGAACCATCCATGGGTTTCTATGTGTTCTAAGGGCACTCTCTGATTCACCATTGCCTCAATGTATGAACCTGATATAGACATAAAAAGACTCTCTAATTGGTATGAGTTGGATTTCCTACCTTTTGAGTTCATCTTGTCTGGGAACTTTAATATGAGAGATGCTCAATGTGATAGATTGGAGCACAAGGTTAAACTTACTGATGGCTTTGAGAAAGATGGGGGGACCATGTTATGCTCCACCATGACCTATTTGAAGTCAAATATGATCATGGCTTCTCTTGGTCAAAGCTATAAAAATACCATTCTCATAAAAAGTTAGAAGATAGTTGTTTTCTAGCCCCTAACTGGCGAACAAGCACCATGGAAAAATGAATTTTACTTATTATCTTTCAAATCCTGAAACAATTATTTTGATATATTATTTCCTCATCAATGTTTGCTTTCGCATCAATATGTGCATCAATCATATCTTCATATAAATACTATTGTCTTTATCATTAATTAAAACATGTACATGTTGCGATTTTCACTCAATAGGACCCAAATGTTGCTCATACATAGCTTCAAATTCAGACATGAAACTAGAGACCACAATTCAAGAGTAGATTCCACATGATGACATATTTTCATCCATGATCCAGAAAATTTAAAATCACATTTAAACTTTGGAATTGGACTAGAGTACATGGAGTCATTACTTTCTGAAGATATATTTCCTATATATGGACAAATAAGTATAAGCATATAGAAACAAGGGATACATTCCAAGATTGAAAAAAATTGATTTATTCTGAAACTTCCCTTTCGGAAGTTAGAGTGAATAGGCATGATGCTCACATGAAAAAATAGAATCTACATGCCTTCTAATTTAGGACCAATGAAAATGGTTGGGAAGTGAGGCATAGATACAATCTTTCTTCGAATTTACAAAGACAAGTCTTAGATGTGGTATCTAGTTTCAAGTGAAGGATCTTATTGGAGACACTGACGAGAGGCGTTAGTCTAGAGAACCTATTCTTAGTAGAGAGAACCAAAAGGTTGAGCTTCAATGTTGCTCATCTTCCTCATGGAAGGCTGCAAGAAGCTCTCCTGAATTCCAGAACAAAAAACATGGCTCCCTACATGGTGACTCGATCACATATAAGTAGAAATTTTACAAGATGCATAGTAGCCGAGATGATCACCCATGATGCCCAACATTAATGAATGAATGCTTTGTATATGGAGATTATAAGGTTAGGGTGCCTTATGTATTCCAGAAATTGTACTCAAATCATGTTCTATAGGGTAACGTGCGATCACCGAAGCTTGTCGTTTCTGAAACTCTATATATGATTCTCATCTTTGTGGATCATTTTCTTTGGGATGCTCTCCAGAGAGATTTTTTTTTTTAATTTTGATTTTTATTTTGATGGTGGAATTCTTGCGTCATATGTAAAGAAATGAATCAATCTCTTTCAAGAGCATTTATAGAGAGTAATATATGGGAATCTAATAATCTCACCATTTTCAAGGGTGATCCTCAAGGAGTTTATTTTTGAGGAGATGGTGATTGAGTTTACGAATTAAGTAATTTCGTACTCTCTTTTTGTTTCCTTTGTCTAAAATATTTTATGTAAATGATATTTTGATTCAAAATCCAAGAAACAATGACCGAGATTTCTGGCAACATAATCACCCGAAAAATCTTAACATGTTCTTCTTGGATGCTTCATGAATACATTGTGCTATAATTTTTTTCTTGATGATGTTTCAATCATTCACACGTTATTACCTAAAAAGATCAATATATTACTTACGATTAATGTTACCTTTTTCTTTAATGAAAAAAAAGAGCGCTTCAAATATTTTCAATCCTCGAAATTGTGATAATTCATAATTACTGCTCCTTGGACTATTTCCATTTTTCTACAACACAGGCAATTCTGTGTCTATGTCTCAAGCCTGAGGCTTCGTATTGGGAATTGAACTCAACCGCCTAGCTAGGAGTATGATGGGCTAGCCCCAAAAGCCATGGATGATGATTAATTCTTTATCCTCTCTCTTAAGGTTTAGTTCAACCATTCCCTTCTAGGATTATGTGACATTCTTTTTTCCCGTAGATTGTGAGTTGCCCTCAATGCTCACTTGTGGACCATTTTGACTCTCTTAGACCCAGTTTCCATGCATAAGCGCTTCCACCAACCTCAAACTCAAGTGCTTGCCCCAAATTTGGACCTATACCACCCTCTCTAGGTGCCCAAATGCCCATGCACCTTCATCTAATGCCAATTTCACACTCACCAAGGACAAGTGCTTTTCCAAGTGCCCTTCAAATGAGGCACCTTACCTCCATCTAGCTCAAGTTCCTCCACTAGGGTCTAATACCAAAGTTTGGAATAGGAGTATGATGGGCTAACCACCAGCCCGAAAAGCCATGGATGAGGATTACTTCCTAAAATCAATCTCTTTAGGTATGGTTCAAGATCCTTGCTAGGATTATGTGACACTTCATGTTGTCGAGTGTGTCACGTGTCCATTATAGAGTCTCCTACATAACTGCTCTATCTCACTAACTCTCTTTACATAATCTCTCTGTCTCTCTACATGCACACTTAAAGTACTAAAGTGTTTTTTTTTAAGGATAAGGATGATGCTCAAGTTAGCATCACTAAAATGTGTATCCATGAGCTAAACAAGTGCTTTGAGGAAGATGAAGAGTTGATAGTAAAAAGCGATTGCAGCCTTTTGAGTTGGCTAAACTTGAGGAAGAGTTCCTTGAGGGCCATCATTAGGGAAAAAAATGAACCCTGCATGGGCCTTTTAGATTAAGGAGTGATTAGTGATGGATCAATGAGAGGAGGATGGTGGACACAATCTAGAGCCTATAAATCACTAGGCTTAAGGGGGATGAGGGGATAGGATTTCCCTATGTTCAAGTTTTGCCTCTATAGAGAGAAAGGAATCTCGTAACTTACCTTAGCCCAAAAATTTTTAACTCCTGAACCAAAATCCGTGCATTAACTGACCTGAAAAAGGTGAATTTTTCAAAAATAACTCAAAATACAACTTTCTCCCTCCAAAAAATCACATTTTGATACCCAGGTCCCAAAAAGTCACCTCTTTCCACTACTTTCTCTCCCTAGCACACCATTGTAGTTCGACGTCCGCATTTCTTTCTCTGTGCATCTTCTTCTTTGAATTCCTTATCTCACTTCCATAGATTGAACTTCAATGGAGAAAGCTAAATCTCATAGACGTCCAAAAGATGAGGTTATCGCAATAAAATGTCACAATATCAAGGCTATATAAGGAATTTGTCTAGGACATGAGTTTTGCAAAGGTGCATCGGTGTACATGCAACCCTCTGGTGTTGGACCTCATCGTGTAAGAGATCGTGGAAACTTGGATCTTCATTGGAAAGGGAAGTTATTATGCTTAAAAAAGATCAAAAATGGTTAAATTGTTACCCTTATACAACATGTTTTCACAATGTCAAGCATGAAATTGGAAAACTCAAACAAAATGAGATATTCTATCAAGTATAAGTATTACTCATTGACTTTTGTTCAAATTTCTATATATATGTTGTTAAGTTGTGTAGTTTTTTGTTGCAGACATATTTCCATCTACCTTGGTGGAGGAACAACCACTTCATAGTCTTATAGGTACTTTCCAAGCATTGCATGTAGATGTTGGGTCGATAGTCTTTCCACAAGCCCATCCTGCTCAACTATTACATGAGAGAGTTTTCTTTTACACACATACATGTGTTGTACCCTCTTCATCAAATCATTTTGGCAGGTTAGAGATGATTAAGGTAGATTCCCTTTTAAAGCTCGAGTGGCCAACCTGATATATCGACATTAACATCTTTGAAGCATAAGATGGTGATGGACATACACAACTTTTTGAAACTCACAAGAGTTTCAAGATCTAAAGGATTACATTGGTGTGTTCCTGTTTCTTGTTTTGTACATTTATTTCAGATATTCACAATTCTAGAGATTTCAACAATGTTCATGTTAAAAGATATCACATATGAGCTAGTGGAGGGTTTACTAGGTGAAAATTGGGGACTTGTAGAGGGATGCACCAAAGGGGATAGATACCTTTGTAATATTGGTGCAATAGGCATAGGATTTCTATACTTGAATCATCACACCTCATTTTATATTAGATTCTATTATGATCGTTAAATGTGTAAACTTGGTGAATGGATACCATTACAAAGTTTTGAGGGTTTTTTAATTTCATTTGGAATTAAGGTAAATCTACCCAACAATAAAATGGAATTTATTTCAATAAATAATCATTGGACGTTTTCCAACATGACAAAACATCTAGTAATAATGGGATTTAAGGATCTGGATCAATCAAAGTTCAGAATACAAGGGCATAAGGTAAAAATCACATGGTATTTTTTCTTCTTTTTATACAAATTTTTATACTAACAGCGAGTCGTAACAAACGAGAACTATGTCGTAAAAAGAGAACACTCTCGTCAAAAATCAAGCAAATGGTAGCTTATGTTTGAGATTCCTTTATACCAGTATACATATATTACAAAAATGAGGTGAAAACATGTGATTTTTGACATTTTTTGTCATTTTCTCATAAAAAAAGAGCTCAAAATGTAGTCAAATTTTCACTATATAAGGCATTGACATGTCCCAAAATGTATATGATAAGACATTGACATGTCCAAAATCTATATGATAGGACATTGACATGTCTAAAATCTATATAAAGAATGTAGAACTGAATAGTTCTTATACAAAAATAACATTTTAGACATATTTTTAATGGGTGGATATCTGATTGTTAGTCAAAATTGCTACAAAACATGGTTTCATTAACCAAACTACTTCGAGGCATTTACAAAAGCACTAAAAATGTCTGAGAGCTTCAATGCATCTCACAACTTTGTCGATCTATGTCTACACCCTCATCATCTGATGCACTTGATTCAGTCTCATACTGTTGAGAGCTCTCTTCTTCTTCTTCTATATCCACAAGAGCTCTGTCTTCATCCACGTACATACCAAATTCTGCAGGATCATGCACAACTCTTCTTGTTTGCCTATGATTTCCTGTACCACATACATCTGGAAGCTTTTGTTTTATCATGTTGATGGTTGCTTTCCTCAAGTGACCTGTTTTTGTCAAGGAAAAATCATAAACAAGAATATCTACATCATCCATTTTAAGAGTGGATGTGCTTCGAATATTCTTTTTCTTTTTTGAACCTGTTCGTTTAGTAT
This sequence comes from Ceratopteris richardii, assembly GCA_020310875.1. Taxonomy (NCBI): domain Eukaryota; kingdom Viridiplantae; phylum Streptophyta; class Polypodiopsida; order Polypodiales; family Pteridaceae; genus Ceratopteris; species Ceratopteris richardii. The sequence goes on along the minus strand of CM035422.1, from coordinate 106,313,478 downwards.
CACACACCATTTCTAAGTTATATTTACCTGTGAATGCATTACTACTTTTAGTGTAATACCAATGCACCATCAAAGCCTCTATTCTTCTCTGATCAATATCTTTAGTTATCTCTAAAACCTTTGCAATCCAAAATGGTCTGGTAGCCTCATCACCATCAGCAAGAACTGCAATAATTGTTCCAACATTTATCTCTATTAAATTTCCTTGCCATCTTGCTTCTGCCTGTTTTGTCATCCTTGGGCCTACATAAATATTTCTTTCTGGTGGATGTATAAAACTTTGAAGTGCATCTGCATTACATGCTTGGGCCACATTCACGGATCTTTGTGTACAAAAATCCCATGTGAATGGAACATCAACTGGCCAGTGACCTGCAATTGTATACTCTATAATCTCTTCTTGATGATTGAAAAAGTCCTCCCACCAAGATACATCTTGATCTCCAGCATATTTTTTTGCACGCTCAATATGTCTCTTATTTTCAATGAGTGCATGCATCCAGCTTTTACTTTGATCAACCACATTTCCATATCTTTCTGTATTTTTTTTATCTTCATATGGTGATTGTTCTGCACCATACACTGTTACAGTAGACAAATTAGGCACCTGCAATAAGAATCTGCATCCCTCTTTAGGCTCCCACCCAAGAGAAGATGAATACTGCTTTGCAAATAAAAGGGTTATTTCATCAACCCTCCTCATCAAGAATACATGGTTGAAACTAATATTGTGCAATGGAGCCAAAACCTTAACATTGTTATCAAGGCCCATTGAGCAAAAGTGCTTAAAGTCATAAATCTGTGTGAGGTGTTGAACTTCTGGTTTTGGAGTATATGCTTCTGAAATCAGCTCAGATAAAATTGGAAGAGTAAAAGCATTGTTACGTGCCAACTTCTTAGAGAAAGTACTGAACATTTGATCAATGTGATCATGAGTGTGGCCAACCAGAAGGAAATTTACCTTAACCTTCTTAAATACCTGTTTTTCAATAAGCATGCTTAAATATCGAAAGACTTTAGAATTTTTTTTCTCTCTTGCAGTATTATCTAGTTGCAAATATAGAGTTGGTGGCAAAAGACCCTTCCATGATTGCAAAACACGATGAATGACAGTAACTGTAAGGTTTGGATCATTATGCACATTCGGATATGTGAAGAAAACCTTGGACATTACAGTTCCATTGTATACCAAAGCACCAACCAAATGCATTTGCACAAGGACTTCATCTCCAATGTCCTTAGGGATGCGATAAAAATGTGGTAAACAAGTTTTTTTTTGATCCATACCATCAATCAACAAACACATATAACGCTCCGGATTTCTGAGTGCTTTACTTCGATGATGAATTGCTTTCTTTCTCTCTAAAGATTGACTCTCACGATGGTTGTTAAGAAGGTTTTTAAAATTATTCTTTTCCTGTGGTGTTGTAGCTCCTTTTGCCATGTTTTTCAAAGTGGCGCAAACTGAACATTCACCCATTCTAACTTTACGAGGAATAGAAACATTGTTAAACTCTTCCTTCCATAATCGAGTAAAGTGACGATACAACACATACTTCTCATTTCTATTTTCCATGTCTTCTCTATATATTTGAAATACCTCTCGACGAGTAAAGTTATCTGACAAGTGCAACCTTCCAGTTGTAGGCATAACCTCACAATGCAAGCTAAAATAGTTCATCATCCAATTCATTGCATGACGTCCAACAGATCCTTTGGTCCCAACATGGAATGTATCCAAAATGAGATCCCCATTCAAAAGCCCTTGTTGAACCCTATGTATTCTAAAATTTCCCACACCCATTGCAATTTTAAATGCAGCCCTACAACATCGCATCCCTTGACTAAAGAAATATTCAAAACCAACACGTGTTACTGACATGTTATCCTCAATCATTTGCATGCGAGAAACAAGGTATATATCCTGCCTTTCACTATCTAAATGGAGGAATTTTTCTCTTAGGTGCTTTAGTTTCTTCATTCCTAAATTGTACAAATATTTCAAACCACAACAATGCTTCACAATATCCAATGCAATCTATCTATCTGAAGTAAGAAATTTAAATCTTTTTTGACTTACTTCACGAGGCCTTCTTTTAAATTGTAGATTGAGCTTGCTTTGCTTTTTCGTTGCTCCACATGCACTTGAGTCAGAAGGGAGATCAATGGTTGGATCAGATGGGAGATCAAGAGGTGCATTTGGTTGAGCAGCATTGCACTATGAATTGGATAACTTAAATGACTCAACAGAAGACATGGAACCATCAGCACGTCCTAAATCATAGGGATCATCACTTCTGTGGAAAGGATCAACTAAGAACAATGAATCCGAAACGGTATCAATATGAGCAGAAGAAGCTGATGCCCAAGCATCCACTGAAAAGATTGAGCTCATCTTCACTGAGTTCACAGAAGACTGAAGATGAATGACCTTTTTAAATAAGTAGAAATCCGAGATCAAGTGAAGATGTCACATCAAATGTCACATCAAGAAGATATGAAATCAAAAGTTTATTAAAGTACATTAAATAACATTAAACATCAAATTACATCAAATAACTTAATTACTCAAATATACACTAATAAGGGAACCAAAGATTTGATTCACTTTTGAAATGAGAAACACAATTGATTTCTAACTAGATATGAGTCATTGAGTCTTAGCATTGTGAGTGAATCAAAATATATCCAAGTTGAGTTCCAACTGGATTATATATTAAAATTGTTTGTAGTAGTGCCATTGAAGACTATACAAGAAGAAATTTTACCTTTGGTACTAAATAAGATTTCAAGGATTAGGTTTCATTGTAGTCTTGGCTAGATCTCAAAGAGGTAGATGAAAGTATATTAAAAAAGAATTATGCGTAAAAGAGGTACATGGAATGTTTATTCATACATTGATTTTCCATTTCAGCAATGTGTTACAAGATAAATGTGAATATGAACTAAAGTGAGGAGGATAACACTATAAAGATGTCATTAATCTCCCATATTCAACACAACTTAGACTTGAAGTGTAATTTCCATGCAAATGTACATAAATAGTTGCAAGGTTCTTTACTTGAATGTTTATTCATACATTGATTTTCCATTTCAACAATGTGTTACAAGATAAATGTGAATATGAACTAAAGTGAAGAGGATAACACTATAAAGATGTCATTAATCTCCCATATTCAACACAACTTAGACTTGATTTTCTCCCAAGCAAGAGATTCTAAGAAAAAAATTCTACATGAGATTAGACATCCTCATGTACATACCATACTCTTGCCATTGAAGTGTAATTTCCATGCAAATGTATATAAATAGTTGCAAGGTTCTATGAATATTTCATTAAAGTGGCTCTGAAACAGCCTACTTGTGTGAGTGGTATTCCCTGGTTAGATTGGTTGACAGATATAGTTAGCAACTGGACTCATTCAGTTAGATCCAGTTAGTCTCTGGTTCAAGTTACCCAATTGCCTATAAATAGCAGAGGAGGAGATCATTCTCATTTTCAAAATCCACGAGCAACAGAGAGCAACAGAGCACAGACAGCTATGGAGCACAGAGGTCAGCATACAAGCAAGGCAACTATGATGGAGAAGAAGAATGTTGGCAAGAGTACGAAGAGGTAGACAAAATCATACCATAAAAAAATATTCCTAAAAGATTCCCTTTGTATGTTTGTGTAAAGAGTCTCCTTTCTAGGTTTTTATTTTTCTTAGCTCTAAAAATATAAATCCAATGAGGGTGCAAGTCGATGCCAGGCATCGACATTTAGGTGTAAGTCGATGCCAGGCATCGACTTGAGGCTGCAAGTCGATGCCAGGCATCGACTTGAGGCCTCAGGTCGATGCCTGGCATCGACTTGCACCCTCAAGTCGATGCCCGGCATTGACTTGCACACAAAGTCGATGCCTGGCATCGACTTGCACTTAAAAGTCGATGCCTGGCATCGACTTGAACCTAAAAGTCGATGCCTGGCATCAACTTGGGCCTTTGAAAACCACATTTACGTATGAGATGATTATTCCAAGCGCCTTCAGGGATGCAGAGTCCAAGAGTGAGAGGCCCTTCAAGAAACTGAAAGTCACCATGGGCTCTGGTGATCAGCAACGTGACAAAGGCATTGGTCACCAAGCGAAACCAAAGAAAATTATTGTATCCTTATCCTCTGAGAAGGCCAGCAACCCGCTAGGAATATCCTCAGGTGGACAGAGTAGCATCAAAATTCCTGAGGATGATACAACTATGAAGGATAGGTCGAGGGACGCTGAGGTCTTAAGGACAGATCGTCCACTGCGGGACATGACAAATCTGGAGTGGTGCCTTCAGTATGTTGAAGAGAAGAATGCAGTCCTTCTTGTGTTTGCAGGGGCATATGGGAGAGGAAAGATCACGACAACACAAGGTTTTCAGTATGGCCTTGTGTAAAAACTGGATTATGAAGATGAGGATTCTGACAACCTCCTTTTCTTGGTAGAGACATCGAAAGGTTTGAGAAATGTTATATGCAAGATGGATTTCTTGTGCCCAGAGAGCTGTGTTCCAGATGGTCTAGCTGAGATATGTAGGGACTCAGTCAATCTTATGAAGGACTTGATGCCATGGATCCAGGGCAACATCATGCCAACACAAGAGAAGATGACAACCCCTGTAAAGGCAAGGGGTAAGCGCAGCGTGCAGAAAAAGCTTCAAAAGAAAAAGAAGAGAATTTCATAAGAGGAGTCTTCTGACTCAAGCTCTAGCTCTGAGGATATAATTGTTGCACCTGGTGGAGAGCTTGCCTCGGGTGTTCTTGGTACTGAGCAAAACAAGATGAGGGAGGACATAGCTAAAAGAAAAGTTGTGAAGAAGGGGCAATTGTTCCACCTGCCAATCAATATCATCCACAGGCCACCAATAGATCCAGTCACAGGGAGGAGGCCCCTTGAGATCAGGGAGCCACACAATTTGCATGTGCAGAATCTTAAGAAGAAAATGAAAATAAATCCTCATGCTACTGTTGTGCCATTCCTTGTCATGGTGGATCCGAATGAGTGCAGCTCTGTGGACAAGTTCAATGAGGGTTTATTTGAGGAGTATACTTATTATGTGATTGGAGGTTCACACTCTGCAGAGGCCCGTAGACAGCTAGTGAAGGAGCACCCTACCACATTTTTCTTTAGGTATGCAGAGTGTAAGATATATGCTGGTCTTACAACTGAGGAAGCCAAGCTTCTTGCTTGGGATCACAACAATGACGATGACTACAGGCAAAAAATGTCCTCCATAGAGAGAATTCGGTTCTTCCACCATGAATATGAAGATTGTCTTGTTAAGGGAGTTGGAAGAATACATCCCAATCTACGAAAGCAATGCCTTATTGAGGTTGGAATTGCACTGGATGAGAATAGAACGTCTGATGCCTTGAGGAAATATGATCCATGGTTTCAATTGGCATTCAGATCACGTGAGATCTGGGATCTACAGGATAAAATTTTCACAATGTGGGAGAACAAGGAGGTCAAGGGCCAGAAGCAAAGAAAGTCGAGGCCAGACCCACAGGTTGATCTGAAGGGAAAGGGAAGGAAAACTGACCTCTCAATTGAAGAGGCTCCTGAGGACATGAAGCTGACACCATGGAGGGCCCTTCAAGGAATCAAGGATGATACATTGATTATATCAACTTTGTGAAGGGTAATCTCCAAGGACTTAAGCTTGGAGGAGATGGTGACTGAGCTCAATAAGTATGTATGTTATTCTCAGATCCTTTTTCCCTCCTCCCATGTTTCTCGTCTAACCTAGTTCTTTTTTATTTCTCTGACTGTAGTCATAAAGTTTACATGAAGATTCAGGAGGTCATGATGAAGAGGCTGGGTTGCTTTTCTTGGACAGAGGTCCAAGCAGACTATCCAACCACATCATCCTACAAAGCTTTATCAGAATATTTCATCCTTTTTCGTGATTGGGTAGGTTCTCTTTCTGAGGTTGTGCCTGGTTTGCCATTAGGTTAGATGCCTTGATTCACCAAACCAATTTGATGCCAGGCTTTTAGTACGAATTCGATGCCTGGCATCGACTTACGGCTAAAGTCGATGCCTGGCATCGACCTGCAGCCAAAAGTCGAAGCCTGGCATCGACTTGGGGGCATAAGTCGATGCCTGGCATCGATCTGCAGCATAAGTCGATGCCTGGCATCGACCTCGTTGCATAGGTCGATGCCAGGCATCGACTTATGTCCCAAAGTCGATGCCAAGCATCGACTTTCAGTAGAAAGTCGATGCCTGGCATCTACCCCCACATGAAATCGATGCCATGCATCGCTTCCTTATGTTGTGTTTGCTGTATTGAAGAGCTCATTTAGTTGTCTTTCCACTTTTTTCTGCAGAAACCAAAGAAAAGTAAGTCTGCGGAGCTACTAGATGATTGCCCCCCTGCATTCCTGGCTCACATTCAAAGAGCAAGGCATGAGAAATCTAGGCTGAAAGCCAAGGAGATGGATTTTGATGATGAACCTGATCTGAAATGTTTCTCCAATCCCCTAGACCCCTTTAGGCCTATATATTACAATGTATTCTATAGTGATGTAAATAATATTTGTTCTGTTGTGCCTAGAAAACATTTCTCCCTTCTCATAGCGGACATACCCTATGGATTTAGGATGTTGGGATCAGTTAATGATGATGAACCCTTCAAACACCCTCAGATTCGGAAGATGGTCACTGATTTTGCAGAGTTGACTATGTCTCCTCTTTGGAGGATAGTAATTTTCCATAGCAGAGACCAGTCCTTCTCTGTTTCAACTGCTCTGAAGGCAAGATGTCATGCTGTGGAGTGCCTCACATGGTAAGTAATCTTCTTTCTATCTCCGTGGCTTTAATGATGCTCTCTGTGACTCATAGTTCTTGTTTGCAGGGTGAAGACAAACGTAAATCACACTCCTTTGCATAGGTTTGTGAGCTCCACTGAATGCATTACAGTTGGCTATTATGATGAAGTAAGCAAAAGGAGAGTCAGGGAGCATTGCAATGAGAATGGGATCTCAAATGTGCTCATGTTCCCAGCCGTTACCAAGAAACTTCGTCATGTAGCTGGGGACGTGACATTGGTTAACCCCTATCAGAAGCCACAAAAACTCATAATGAGATTGCTTCAGCTATTCTCCAATGATGATGACTGGGTACTAGACCTTTTTTTGGGCGCAGGTAATTTCAATTTTCACAATTTTCATTAGTCATGGTTGATTGACGCCTCTAAGTGGTTTTCTGTTGTTTCAAGAACAACTCTGGCTTGCTCCTTAAAGATGTTCAAGCACTACATAGCTGTGGAGAAGGATGATGCTCAAGTGAGCTTTATTAGAAAGAGAATCAATGGGCTGAATGAATGCCTAGATGAAGACCAAGAGGTTGGAAGGAAGCACATTGCAGACACGGAGAGATTCCAACCGACTTCAAGGGAGCCTGTTCCCCCACTTGCAGATGAATCGGGGGACATGGCTGACCTTGAAGAGCGGCCAATCTTGGAGCAAGAGAGGCAGGATATGTGTTCTAATGTTCCAGAGGATCCCAATATCCTTGAGCTTGAGGAAAGCTATGATCAGCTTCTATTGTAGATTCATATTACTCTTGTACTTACACAGGAAATGTAAAAAATCATTTTAATAGAAATATAATGTCGAGTTCTACTTCCACTTTGTGTTCAGCTTGATTTATCTTGAGCATTTCTCTGATCATGTGTGAATGTTTCTTAGTATAATTTTGTTGATTATTATCTTCTCTTGGAAATGCTTTTGTGAAATGTATTTCATATTCTGTGAATATGGCCATGCATTCAATGAGGATCTTAACCATACAAAGGGGATGATCTTAATTGCCTTGTTAAAATGTTCCGATTTTTGCAACACATGTACTCTAATTTTTGAGTAACTTTTAATCAGCTATAATCTGTGCTTGTTGAGGTTATGGATGTAAGGAAGGAGCTTCCCGAACTCTTACTTGTACCTTGAACACTAATCTATTGTCAAAGATCATGATGTGGGATTCTTGATCGGCTGAACAACTAGTTTTCATGGCAACAAGAATTTTATTATATCTATCTTGACTACTTGGGATATGAGATCAAGGTTCTAGTGACAATATTTACAAGCAAGAACAAGTGATGCTTTCTAGATATTGTAAAATGCTCACTTTATTGCTTGATATAATGGTCTTTAGGTAAAAAGGAAAAGAGAACATGTCTTTGTTCTCCTTTGTTGTGACTCAGTGTTTACTCAAATATGTTATTTTAAAGTTTTCTTTTTGTCAGCAGATTCGTAAGAGGTTGGAGGAATAAAGTCCTTCCTGAATGGAGTGTAGATGGAACTCAACTTTCATTGTCATAGCTGAAGAACTATTTGAGTACTAGAGTGTACACACAACCTATTTTCCATTCATAATCCTTCCTTTGCTACAATGTATTTAACATGCCATACATGTAGCATGTAAAGTTTTTTTATCTCAATATGATGTACAATTTGCAAATCTTTGATTTTTCCCATGGCAATTTATTATAATTTTAAAATTATGTGAGTTTATTTTTTCTATTGTGTAGATGTGGTCCCACGCACTTGGTCCCACTCACTCAAAAGATTTGAAACTACTATAAAAGTAATAGTTACTCTCACATTTCTCACTTTTGCAACCAAGAAGAGCTATAAGCACTTGCAAAGCACATACACAACCTAGTATCATGTGGAATGGATGCCTCAACCTCCACTACCCCACAACCCAAACATCCTCGAGAACTCTTCAATGAGTTTCTAGAATCAACTAAATTCAAAGGTCAAACACACTTGTATGACCTATTGTCTAGAGAGCTTGATCTAGAGAAAGCAGTTCAACTTAACTCTGATGTGCTCGAGGAAATCATAGAGTTCCTTGAGTACTACATCTTCTGTTACTCCATAGAAATACCCACTTATGAAGGTAAATGGGTCCATGTGACCTTTTACTCGACATTCACAAAGGTGATGAAGCCTCATGAAGCACCGTTAGTGCTTTGTGGCAATTGCTGAAAATGCAGGGTACATATTAGATGACTCTCTACCATTAATAAAGAAACTTAACAAAAAGAAAAGGATGGGTACAAAGTACCTTTCCTACATTGCAAAAACATATTTTATCATCATTGGGGAGCCCAAACTTACACCCCTCGATCTCCCTAACCTTGTCACGTGGGCTTTGTTAAGGAAAAGAATGAGCCTCAACCAGAGACCATAATGTTTGCAAAAGAGAGCATTACAATCCACTGAGACTTCCCTGGTGGTGCTGAGGACAAATGACATAAGCTATCAAGCATGGGGGAGGCCCCCCCTTCAAATCTCAACCCCTTTGAGCCCACATTACTAGAGGTGGAAATCCAATATCTCTCCATCATCAATGTGGATGGAGCGGAATTTATTTCTCTTCATGATATTGAGAAGGCATTCGATCTACCTCTAGAGGAATGCCTAAGTATTTTCTCCACAATGTCAGATGTTCTACTTGACAACACATATGACATACTTGAAAAGAAGGCCATCCCACTTGGAGATTCTGTGGCAAACACCATACCAATGGTGTGTGAAGATATCTTAAAAGATGACAATAATTATACTATGGAAGAGGAGTTCAGTGCAGTGCAGGAGTAGATAATAAAGCACAAAGTTCGTACATCCCCTGTAGCAAAGCAGAGTGGCATGGACCACTCTAGCATTGATCTTGATGTCCCTAGAAGAGGGGAGGAAGAAGACAAGCTTCATGATGTAAGTGGTGATTAAATTAAATAAATGAATAATTCAAGTTAACAAAGTTAGATCTTGAATTCTCATTTTCTTTTTTAATAGGAAGCAATTGAGCTAGACAAGTTTGCGGCAAGATCTAGTTGGGATCGAGCTTCTCGCTGAAGTGATTCATCCTTGGCAAACCACATCAGAAAGTTGCCAAAGGATGATTTTGTGATCATACAGAAAGACTATAGTTTGGATGGGCACTTCATGACTTGGTGCTTGAGGGCCTTAGAAAAATTTTGTGTCTATGTACAATTACACAAGGCTCTAATTATCTCATTTTGGTTAGGAAATCCTTATTTGTAGCTACATTAGGACTTAACTTTAGAGGAAAAGTACTCGGCAAATAGATATTGCCATGGATCTGGCAATGCAAGATCCCCATGTAATATCCACATCTGTATTGACCTACCAACTGCCTCAATCTCTCCAAAGGACAAAGAAAATTGTTGAGAAATTGAAGGCAACTGAGAAATGATGTAAACATTTGGATAATACAAACTTTTGTTTTTCCTATTTTGTCTTGTCCTTTGTATGAAATGTGCTTCATAATTTGAACCTACCTTTGTATCCACAACTTCTATGTAATTTTAAGTTTTTCTCTTCATATAAGTGATGCATATGATTTGTGGTATCTTAATTAGCATGAAATAGGCCAAAAAAGCTCCGGCCATAGAAACGCCGAAATCAGCCTTGCAAACATTTTGCAGGGCTCATTCCTAGATTTATGTGGTTGGGGCTTTTTTGACCTTTTTTAGTGTTTAATAGGGCTCCCAAGTATAGGATCAACTGAAACTATTTCAAATTCTCTTGCTTATGGGTGGCATCAACTGTACACTGAAGACTTAGCAAGCCAAAAATTACCTAGAGTGACTAACCTTCTATTTTATACATTCTATACATCTCATCTATACATAGGGGCATTGACAAGGCCATAAAATGCAAAAACACCCCAAGCCACAGAAAGGTACGATTCAGCCCTGCAAAAAAATATCTAAGGCTGAATCCCACATTTTTGTGGCTAGGTGTCTTTTGCATGTAAATGACCTTTAGGGACATATTAGGTTCAAAATATACATATCTTCAAGAGGAAAATGCATGCACATTCAACTCTTCACAAAGATCCTTTGAGGACTCCATATCTAAGTAACTGAAGCAAGATTTATTTCTATACACTTATGATGGAGATTCAAAGATAGAGAGAGTGAGAGAGAGCGAAAAAACGACACAAAGACCATAATGGTAAAACAAATTTTTCTATTAATCACTGTATTACATTGCAAAGTATGCCTCTCAAAGGGTTCAAGATACAAATGTCATGGGTTATGTCCTCTAATTCTTCTTGCTAGCTGAATGTCCTTGGGTTTTATGGTTACTCTCTTGGCATCGATAACACATAGGTTAGAGTCCTCAAGCATGGAGATGAGGTAGGCCTCAGCTACCTCTTCAAGTGATTCAAGTGTTATCCCCTGTATTTATAGACTTGCACAGTAGCTTTGTAGTTCTTCTTTTACTACCCTTGCAAAAGCTCTTCGTGGTATGAGTAGTTCAATCGACTTTTGGTAGTGGCATATCTCTACGATAGCCCGACAGTGCCTCCTTCGTCTTTGTGGAGCTCTTGTGTTGGGAGGTATGTTAGGCTGTCACTGAGGTCTACATTGTGGTTGATCATTTTTCTTTCTCAGATGTACACGATGTGAGGGTCTAGCTTCATCTTCCACATTTTGTTGTTGACATGTTTTTTGACTTTGCTTCCTTTCCTCCTCTCTTGGTATTTACCCTTGTCCTTGTGGAAGTCTTTTGCCTCCATGTGTCACCCTATGGCTCGTTGGAATGTGCATATCATTCCATGGTGGTTGATTGCTGCTTTCGTCATTTGATGATGTCTCATCATTGCTCTCTAATACAAGCCTTCTCATCGTCTTCTGTTTAGCTCTTGCCTTGATGGGTGTCTTTGTTGGTCGCTCATCATCTGAATATAAGTCTGATCATCTTAGAGTGAAATGCTCTTGTCTACTGGACACTTCATGTTCTCGTGATGGATTGCTCCCAAGTGGTGTGCCATCATGTGACACAGGCCTAGATGTGCTTTGGGAACCACTTGGGGCTCTTGGGGGGGGGGGGGGGGTTTCAACCATGGTGGGTGGTGCATCCCTAGATGAGGGCTAGGAAAGAACATGTGATCTTTCCTTGCAGTTTGCTTGGTGCGTCCCATTCTCTTGATTTGCAAAAGTGTGAAATGAAGTGAGTTCTCTCTATTTATAGATTTATTTTAAAAAACTATTTCTTCACGCTAGAATGGACAAAACCTGTTTAAAAACATACAAAATATTATAATATAAAGAATAACACATTGAAACCAAGATTACAATAATCCTAGGATTTACCACATAATTGGAAATAACATATTCACTTTACTTCCAAGCTGAGCCTTCTTATACTCTCCTAGCATGCTACTGAGCATGATGGAGAGGTCCTAATGATGACTTCCGTTTCTCACTCACAATGTTGTGTTGCACCCTTCTCATAAGTTTTTCCAATTGTGATTCCCTAACTTGTTCCACAAAAACCTTTCTCGAGAATGTAGTGTGGTAAAACCAATATAACATCTTCTCCATGTAGTTTGATTGCACTGGACCACCACCATGTCGCGTTTTTTTGAAGTAGACACCCCTCCCTTTGTAGTGTGACTTTTCCATTCCTTGAGTACTGAAAATCTCTAATGACCCATATCGATGCATGAAATAAGCTCCATGTGCAAATAAAATATGCTAAAAATTGTTAAGTACATTGGAAAAACGTAAGTGCAATGAGTAGTTTTAGAAGAAGAAGACACTTACAATGTAGTGTGTTATATTGCTCTCTCCCCAAAATTGAATGAAACACTTGGTGAACTCCACTAATATCTCTTCAAACAATTGATGTTGAATAGCACTAGACTTAGTTAGGCCCATTAAGCCTACCAACTTATCAAAGCTTGAACAAAACGTCATTCTCTTATTACAACGATCAACTTGAGAGTCATTGTCTATTTTAATAATTCATAGGTCTCTCCACAGATGATAATGCTTATTATTTTGAGTGCTAGTACCTCTTCTAAAAAAACATCTTGCTTTAATCCCTATCATTGACACTTGTTGTAAACTATCTTGAGATTCTCCAACTCTCTTAACAACTAGGGATACGTTTCCACCATGACAACCATTTGAATTAAGTAGTTTCTCCAATTTCTTTATAGCTTGGATAGATTTATTAACTAACTTCATCGCAAATGCATATTCTATATGGAGCTTCAATAATCTATCAGAAATTATCATGAAGGCATGCAAGGTACAAAAATGGACATTGACTAAAGGGAATGGAATAATGGGCCTCCAATCCTTATTTGACATGTCATGATTAGGTGTTCCTAACATGGGACACCTCATTAAAGGTATATCCCATTTACTAGATGGAGATGCATCTGTGTCATCTATGTTCCTAACATGGGACACCTCATTAAAGGTACATCTATGTTCCTAACATGGGACACCTCATTCAATAGATGGAGATGCATCTGTGTCATCAGTTGAATCATCTATGTTGTTTGCTTTTCTCTTTGTTTGTTTATAACTTCATGAGAAAAATGGACAAGGATAGAGAGATGCACCTTGTTTGCACCCTACATGCATTTGATAGTCTTTTATTCTCCACCTAAGTGCCACTCTATTTCAAAATCACCTAGGACTTCTACAATGATTTTGGCACCAAGAATTTGAGATGTTATCACCTCTGTGATCCATGGGGTCCTTCTAGGAATCCATGTAAGAACATCATTGGATATTTTTAGGTACTTCAATAGCGCTTAATCACCATATATCTTTCTCATATTGAACACTATATGTAAAGTGTAGATTCTTCACTTTCATCAATAATGGCATGCGTCATTTAGTTTGAAACCACAATCTACATCAAATAACAAATATTATATTAATAAAATACTGTGAATGTCATTATCATAACAATGGATTTACCTTGAATTGTGGATTTGTAAAATTTAAACATTTCCTTTTGAAGCCTCTCCAAATTGACAAATATATTGTTGTACTTTGTGTAGACAAATCCCTTTCTAGATGAGTTTTTTAACTCTCTCTTTGATGTAGATGAATGATAAATGGATGCAGGCATAACATCTTCTATATGCAAGTAATTTCCAAGAGTATTGGCTACATCCTCATTGGTCATCTTCTTCTTTAGAGATACCTGGCATGGAGAAATGCTTTGGAAAATATCTTTGTTCTATAGAGCCTGCTTCAAAAGATTGTACAATGCAGTGTATGCTCTAGTACTAACACTTGCTTCATCACATACCATCTGTACCCCACTAGGACTAATAATATCTTCTAAGTTTCCTACAAAATCTTGAGTCACTTGAGTTTTGATGTGATTTCATGTTGGTGAATCGTAAATCATAAGCACATGTTTGTTGGTAAGACGAGAATTCAGAAACCCAATTGATCCTCCATTGTTGAGGAAGCATTGGGATCTTCAACAAATGGCCAACACAATAAGAAACTCAATCTAAAAGTATTTTAACATAAATAAACAAGCGAAACACAAACCTAAGTGCATAAACACGTCGCTTCCATGCTCCACCACCAGTTGAAAGAGCTTGAAAGGATGATAATGGTCATTTCCTATATCTCATCCCAAGTGGAGTCTGTTTTAGTTGTGTAAGATTGGCTTTTAACTTTGTAATTGTGCTCCCCTTTTCTTCCACATCTTGTTGGAGTCTATTATTGTGCTCATCCAAAGATTTGATAGCACTTTCTAAACTGTGTATCTTGAAATGTTTGTGATGACATTGTTGCATCCAATAAATTTGGTATAGATGTAGAATGGTTAGACAATCGCTTACAATAGCCTAGCACTCCATTTTCACAACTACCAAGAAATTGTAGAAATGTGGAGATACTATGGAATCTAGGATGAACATTAGATATTGGATCTAAGGGATAAAGAGAACCATTGACTCAAGGATCAATATTCTTCTCTCCAGCTGTGCATCTTTCATTTTGAGAATCTTTGTCATTGTTACCTCAAGTTGTTGGTGCAAATTTTGTTGGAACACGATCATGTACACTCTTTGAGTGAGTGGCACACGTTTTTGCTAGTGTCATGTTCATAATACATGTGAGCGCCATGATGTTCCAAAACTCCAGCAGCGAATAGGAAGAAGCACAAAGATGGCTGGAATTGCTTGTACAGTAGTTGTGTGCAAGAAAAAAAGTGTGTTCAGGTATGGAGATAGGTCAAAATGATTCTTTCAGTGTGTAAGAGGGAAAATACATTTTTTTCAAAAATTCATGTTTTGGGGCAAGCCAAGTTACGAGTTTGATGATATGGCAATTAACTTTTGGAGTGATTTTGAAAAGTATGGTTTCTTGAAGTATTTTTTATAAAACCAAGACTAAAAAAAGTAACTTCTGACATATACATAAAAGTATGGGCCATTTTGAATAAAGAATAGCTAAAAAAGAGACTTTTTTAGAAAAGTCATTTTTTTATTTATAAAGATGGACGAAATTGATGAGGTGGAAAGTGGTTTTTCTCTCTCTCTTTGTGTAGAAGAGAGAGAAGATCTTAGCTCAGCCTAAAAAAAACCTACTTTGCCCTACCAAAAAGTGCTCTATTAAATGCACATTGTCCCCTTAACAAAGTACAAGATTAAGCTTACTCCCTAAAAATTAGGAAACTTTACATGGCCCATGTAGAGTTCATATTTTTTCCTAATGTGGAACATGATAAAAAATGAATGTGATGTTACTATTATAGATTGTTCCTAATGTGGAAGATGAATAAAAAATGGATTTGATGTTACTATTATAGATTCTTGTCTTAAGGTATGTGTAATTTGTACAAGGTCTTAGGGTTTGTATATGATTATACTACAATGAGAATGTCGGTTTTCATTTGCATCTTCTATTGATCTTGAGTTCAATTCTTTTGCTGTAAAATTCTATTGTTCATTGCTTGCTATGTCTTGACATCATTGCTACAATGTTATTGGTTTACAATTTGCATTTTTTTTGTCAACACTAATAGATGGAGTTTTGATTGGGCATGTTTTAAAAGTTTTATTTTTATAATTGTTCTTATATCAGTAATCACAAGATATATTCACAAGATCTATTAGTGATTCTGAATCCCCATGATTGAAGTGGGTTTTAGAATGAATTGACATCATAATTTTTGGTATTCCTACTGTTATTATTATTATTATTATTATTATTATTATTATTATTCTATTAACTATGTAAAAGCATTTATGGTAGTTCTGAATGTGTATTTTATAGATCTCAAAATGAAGAGAAAGCTACACATGATACTTATCACGTTTTTAAGAGTGAGTAGATTGCGGTTCCTTAGTCCAAAGAGCATACGAAATTCCAAAAATATAAATCAAAATGGAGTTGGGATCATCTTCTCACGTTCGCTTGTTTGTCAACGTGAAGAGAATGCCATTTCTTCACATTTTAAGCTCGTTTGCCGGAATATTGAAAAGAACCGACCCCCATTTGTTTTTTATATGAAAAGAGGTGCGCTCGTGATTTTTCGAGGAGACCCACAACACACACCTAATCATGAGTTTGAGAACCAGTTTTTCGTCTTGACTTCGAGTTTTTCTTTGTGCGCCTTTTCTTCGGATGTGAACAACACAAGTTTATCTGTGGGCGATTTTAGTTGCTTCATCGTGGATCCAGCGCGTACTCGAATATGATGCCGCACAGACAGCTCCAAATATGCAGATGATGGATCCCTTCATCCGAGCTCATGAATAATGTACCTCCTAACTGTCTTTCATGGGCTGACTTCAGCGTTCTTATCTGCGTCAAACATAATCTTGCTTGCTTGCGCTCCTGCGAAGGAAGGCTCCTGCATTCTGTTCACATAGATATATAGGACAAGGCGAAAAGGACATATGAGGCTCCATGCCATATGTCTTCCTACAACATTTGAGCTTTGTACTGGCTTTTACACTGCGGCAAATGCACATAGGGAATACGACTACGACATGAGTATAAGTTTTGAAGCATCGGTATAATAACATTGGTATAAGCACTGGTATGGGTGCTGGTATAAGCACAGCATGTCTTCAACACCGATTTAAGCATCAATATAAACACTGATACTTTTTTTGTCAGAATGAGCACTAGTGTTGAGCAGCAAAATAATAGTATAAGTGCTCGTACAAGTGTCATTATAAAAATCACCACTATAAGCATCAATATATCCCTTGGAAAAATCATTGGCATGACCCTAGGCATACGGACGCTCGTATCGGTGCCCATGTCGATGCTCATACTGACACCTATATTGATAGCCATATCTATAAAACATAGCCACATCTATATCGATAGCCTATAAGCATCAATATATCCCTCGGAAAAATCATTGGCATGACCCTAGGCATACAGACGCTCATATCAGTGCCCATGTCGATGCTAATACTGACGCCTGTATCGATAGCCATATCTATAAAACTTTTTTTTGGTAGAGTGTATTGTCTCTTTCTGCAGCAAGATGACAATTCTGTTATGTTACAAAGACAATACAATCTAGCCAAAAAAGTTTAAATACGTGTGACATGTACTCTAGTGGTTGCAGATTTATGGTTTAGTTGATCGTCAACCAAAAGAAGATTTGATAAAGAAAAACACATTGTCGAATATAAAAGAGATATGTAGGAGCAGAATGAACCATGAACCATGTACAAAAGAGATTTTCCATACATGAACCATGCACAAAGGAGATATTCCATGAATGAACCATGTATCAAATTGTGGAAAGTTAGTGCCATATATATGCCAAATACAAAATGTGGCAAACTAATATCATATATGGGCCAAATACAAAATATGGCAAACCACTGCATATATGAACCAAATATGAAACTATGGGGCACCACTACCATATATCAGCCAAATACGAAATTGTGGCACACCACTGCCTTGCACAAAATGAGAGGAATTAAATCATATATATCTCGATCTTGCAACAAAGCACATTCAGGAAATCAGACAAATTGAGATGTTTTTATAAGCAACAACTAAAAAACACTAAACCAAGTATACAAGCTCACCTCATAGTATATGCTACCATTAAATGACCGCATCATATCCCTCCAAGTCCTCAAAGAGTGCAACCAATCCCAGATGATATCCATAAGCTTGTTCTCCTCATGTAAAAAGATGACCCACTATCAATTCCTACAACAAATATGCAATACATGAGATCATCAAACATGATGTCCTTATCATAAGAAAATTAATCAAAATGATACTTACAAACCCATGATGCATATTGTCATAACCACTGCTACCCAAATGCAATCCTCTAATTGTATCTAGATGTGTGATTTCCATATATCAATGTTGAGTCACAATATTAGTCAGGAGTCTACTAGTGCTCAACATCTAGCCATATAGGCTTCATTAAGTCTCTTTTGAAAGTGTCGCGAGCCTCTGACCATTGATGGGACATCAACTCACATGTCGTGTGCTGAATCAATTTCAAGGTGAGAAGAGGGTGCCCAAGTGTTGGACGATACTCACGATAGATCACCTCTGTGAGGTAATTTTTGGTGTCATGCTGCCAATACCTTGCAGACATGTTCATTCTATGTGGTGTTGCCAGTGCCTTGGCGATGTGTTCATTTTTTGTGATGTTGCCACTACCTTTTAGTTTTACCTCCCATTTTGTTCTCTTCTACCCACAAGCAATAGATGGCGCGATGTCATGTGGAAGCATGAGACTAGAAGCATAGGTTTTGTAATTGATATGCACTAAAGGAATCATATTCTCGAGAGAGTAGATGTTCATTTGTTTTATTAGACGATCGCATATTATCAAATTTAGGGCCCTCTAAAAGCTCAAGTTTTTGGTATATTTCACTCACAGTTCTCATGAATCCTTGTCCCATCGGATAAAATTGACGCCCTGATTCTTCATGGTTCATATTTTTTTATATGAAATTGATTGATACAAATTTCAAAGTAAACGATATCTAGCTTTTAGAGGTTATCTTTCGTTTATAGAGGAAGATAGTTTTACCTTCCAAAATCTTTACTTTGTGGCTCGTTCTTTGTTTTGCTCAATTTCATTTTGGATCTATATCATGTTGTGTTTTTTCCTTTTATTTTAGTAGGTTATTCTTGATTTTGATGAGTTCATTGTTTCCTATTTCTTTAACTTCAGCACTCAAGGTATTTCCCATAGATTCTAAGCTACTAATAGCACTATTGGGAGAGATTCTAAACTTCCTATGAGCTCAATTATCGATTTTCACAATAGCCTTAAACTTTCATTGCGTATCACCCATCCATCTTTAATTTTGTGTTTCATAAAAGGATAAAAGTATCATTCTCATAAAACGTTTCGAGATGGTTGTTTTCTAGCTCCTAAATGGCGAATAAGCACCATGGAAAAATGCATTTGACTTATTACCTTTCAAATTCTAAAACAGTTAATTTGAAATATGGTTTTCCTTATAAATATTATCTTTCGCATCACTCTGTGCATCAATCATACCTTCATAAAAATGCAATTGTCTTTATCATAAATTAAAACATGGATACGTTGCGAATTCACTCATTAGGACCCAAATCTGGCTCATACATAGCTTTAAATTGAGACATAAAACTAGAGACCGCAATTCACGAGGGAATTATAGAGGATGACATATTTTCATCCATGATCAAGCAAACTTAAGATCACGTTTAAACTTTGGAACTCGACTAGAGTACATGGATCCATTACTTTCTGAAGAAATCAATTTTATGAATCATAAACTAAAGAACATACAAAAAGATGATATCTAAATAAGAACACAAGTGTGAATATGAAGCAACTATAATTCGTACTCAAATCTCGATATATTTGCTAGATATGGACAAGTAGGCAATAATTATATGTATATAGAAACAACGCATAGATTCCAAAATTAGAAGAACTTAAGTAATCCTGAAACTTCCCTTTTCAAAGTCAAAAAAAATTTAGAGTGGGTAGGCATGATGCTCACATGCAACGATAGATTCTACATGGTTGGGACGTGACATATAGATGCAATCTTTGTAAATGGTTGGGAGGTGAGACATAGATGCAATATTTCTTCGAATCTTTCTTAGATGTGGTATCTTGTTTCAAGTGAAGGATCTTTTTTGACACACTGAAGAGAGGCGTTAGTCTAGATCATCTATTGTAATAAAGTAAGTCTATGATCTAGGGATCCGATGGCTTCAGACAGATCTGAAATCGGATACCGTTTGGTCACTCGTCTCTAGGACCAAAGATCTCAAGAGTAGACTCAAGCATAAGTCATGTGCTCTCATATTCAAGTAATCTACTTAGCCTAGAGGTTAAGTCTCATGGTTGTGAAGGAAGAGGTCTTGGGTTCAACTCCCATGGGGAGCATGGGAAGAGAGTTTTGCCCAAAGAGCTCTAGAGCCTTCTAACTCAAGTTAACGTGAGTTAACTTGAGTCCAGTGGACTTAACTCAAGAGGTGAGTACAACAACCACTAGTGGACTCTAGTGGAAGGTACTAAAGTAGTGGTCGAGATCACTCCAGCCACTAATAGACTCGAGTGGTGGATATGAAAGGAGTGGAGGAAATTGCACATGCACTTGTGGACTCTAGTTACATTTGTGGTCCTCATTAGTTCAAGCAGCTATATATTCAGGCATAAGGTTGGGAGAAGAGTCATCTCTCAAGCATGTGGTGGTCGTATATACAGGCATAAGGTTGGGAGGAGAGTCATCTCTCAAGCATGTGGTGGTCGTAATCCTTGTTCTCTTGCATTGGTATCAGAGCATTCTCCATAGCTCTCATCTTCATCATCTTGCTCGTGAACATTTTCCGAATTCTGCTCCCGCCTGTCTAGAGATGCGTGTCGCAATCATCTTCATGGTTTAGCTTAGAGCAAAGAGTACCAAAAGAAGAAGGTCATCTCTGCTGTGTTTGGCGAGGGATTCGAACCCCCGTCCCCCCGTTTGGAGTGCGCTGCTCTATCCACAAGAGCATCATCGTCCGCGTTAAGAATCAACCCAACAGAGTCTATTGACGGGAATCCGCGCTGAAGAAGATCTCAATCAGGAGCTAAAAAGACTAATCCTCTCTGCTGTAGAGCCCGCGGGTGATCGAGCACAGAACCTTCGGAGGGCGTCGGGAATCGATCCCACGACCTTGGAGAGAGATTACAAAACCTTATCCACTGAAGTAGAGGCGCGCTGAAGACCTGTTTCTGAGAGTACAAAAATAAGCCTCTGCACTGTACAGAGGAATCGAACCTTCGTCCGCACTGTGGAAAACTGATCGTCTATCGGCAGGCCAAAAAGCCGTTCGCTGATTAGAAGCGAAATGGCAAAAAACTATTTAGCTAATTTTAGCGCAGAATCAGATGATGAAAAGGATGGTAGGCGGTGGGATTCGACCCAATCACTTCCCACAGAGCAAGCCATCCTCCTATCCAGAGAGAGTACCGGCTCGCAACTTGAAATTCCTAGAGATTAAAAGACTATCAAAGCTCTAAGCAAAGTTTGATGGAAGTGGAGCTGTGGAGTGAAGATCCGGAGGCCTTTGGTGATCCAAGTCAAACCAACTTTGAATTCGGACCAAAGTCTTTAGAGAAAAGCTCTTTCAGAGGATCAAGGGAAGGACGTAGCTCTATGTGGAGCTAAGTATTTTCCAGTTTTTTCTTGGCCTTAATGCTTGAATATCTTGTTTTCATTATTCTACACTTAATCCTAGATGCACATTGAAATAGCCAAGATTTCAATTGATTAAGTCTAGATTAGGATAATGAAAACAATCAATTTCTCATTCCAAGCATTAGTTTGCATTAAAGAATCTAAAGACAAGAAGTCAAAAGCTCTTGTCGCTACAAAATTGGTCAAGAATAACCAATTGAACTTGAATTTGAGAAATTCAAGAACTTGGAATTCTGATTGGTTTTCATTTGAAAACCCTAGTAAAAAGGATTGGAGATATTCTATTAAAGGTTTTTCAAGTTCCCAAGGATAAGCACAAGATCGTGAAACGATCATGTCAGAGGATTAAAACCTAGAATATCAAGATAGAGATAGTACCTGAAATTGCAAAATTCTTGTCAAGAATTAAAGCTAGAAGATACTCTATCAAGAGATGTTTAGACTTTAGGATAAGAATCACCCACACATTAATGTGAATATAAAATAGGGTGGTATGGGACACCAGATTTTATACTCAGATTGATGTAGGAAAGATGGTATGGGACATCGGACCGTGGGATGATAATTATCTTTTAGTCCTAGTTTGGATTTTTGAAGTTAGGTTTCATCCTCAAGGGAATTAAGACTTCAAGGAAAGTTTAATTCGTAAAGAATGAAAGTAGTATCTTATGATACTTCAAGATGACTTCAAGATCAAGGAAATTAAAGATATGAAGTAAGGAACTTCCAAGATCTTCTTAGAACACTTCAAGCTTAAGTGTTATTGATCAGAAATATTTGATAAATTTCTTAAAGAAGTTGGACTTTGACTTTGAGTTGATCTTTTCAACTAAAGATTCAATTGACTAAGTCAAGTATCAAGTTCCTAGTGTAACTTGATAAATTCACTCTTTTAGACTCAAAGAAATGCACAAGAATTGCATTCACGATTAGGAGTCAAAAAGACTGAATGTGACCTGAACTTAGTCTCAAGTGAAGCATTATTTGAATACGAAACTCATCGACAGAACCTCAGTGGGTCGACACACTGATGTTGGTTACCACACTAGTATCTTGTGGTTGGATGATGTTTTTGATTTTCTTTGAATCTTTTTGAGAATCCAGCTTATTTCTCTTAAAGATAAAGACAATGCTTCAATATCCTGTTGAAATAGATCTTTGAAAAGTTGAAGTCCTGAGTCATCTAGTCTTTGACTCATAACAAATTTATGTTTGAATTGGTTGTACAGAGTCTTAGTTATTTCTTTCCGCTTTCCAAATCTTTTGAAATTGACTCAGATATAGTATTTGATTCCTTTTGCAAAAGACCAGGGTTAGCCGGTTAGAATAAAATAACTAACTTGAACATCCTAGATAGATGTTATGTACAAGAACCTTTTCAATCTTCAAAAGGTGATAAGTCTAAGTGGACTTATTCATTTGAGTTTGCTTCAAGTTATAGCATAAATGATTTCATGGAGTCCAGTATACTCTAGAATAGGGAAGTTAGGAATTGCTCATCAGATTGACAATTCCCAAGAACTTTCAGTTAAAAGTCTTTGAGAAAAGTGTCCTAAGTTGGACAATTTTCATTTTGAATTTGAATTGGTGAAGTTAGTATGGTTGATTCCACCGAAATGGTAAACTTTCTCTTACAGTTTACATAGGATTTTTTCAACTCATAAGGACAAAGTAGTCCTCTAGTCGAGTGAAAAAATCAAGTAACTATTAGATCAAAGTAAACCATTGTATAAACATCTATAGTTAGATGTATGGGACAATCAAACTTCAAGTTCTCCAAAACAAATTCAAGTGAATCAAGAGTTCTCAAAGTCTTGCGAGGGATAAGAATCCCACCTTCATTACTAAGCCCATGCACCAGTTATGCCTAGAAATGGACTAGTAATTTGAATCCACCTAGTTCACATGTTTGTGCCTAGATCACACATCCAGAAACTGTGAATTAGCCAGGGATGTCATTAGATCCACCCTCATTATTCTTCACTAGTTTGTACTTTGTCCCGTTCATCAAAGTACAAAACCAGATAGTGTTTTGAATCATTTGGGCAAGGATGCCACCACAGAGATGAGACATGTTCTTCCAGTTCTAGAACATGACCATGTTCTTCCAGTTTTAGAACATGAGGCTCGAGGGTTGCCTACAGTTATATATATAGCTTTATTTTTGAGGACGAAAATCTTTCCCAAGGGGGGAAGAATGTAATAAAGTAAGTCTATGATCTAGGGATCCGATGGCTTCAGACAGATCTGAAATCGGATACATTTTGGTCACTCGTCTGTAGGACCAAAGATCTCAAGAGTAGACTCAAGCATAAGTCATGTGCTCTCATATTCAAGTAATCTACTTAGCCGAGAGGTTAAGTCTCATGGTTGTGAAGGAAGAGGTCTTGGGTTCAACTCCCATGGGGAGCATGGGAAGAGAGTTTTGCCCAAAGAGCTCTAGAGCCTTCTAACTCAAGTTAACATGAGTTAACTTGAGTCCAGTGGACTTAACTCAAGAGGTGAGTACAACAACTACTAGTGGACTCTAGTGGAAGGTACTAAAGTAGTGGTCGAGATCACTCCAGCCACTAATAGACTCTAGTGGTGGATATGAAAGGAGTGGAGGAGATTGCACATGCACTTGTGGACTCTAGTTACATTTGTGGTCCTCATTAGTTCAAGCAGCTATATATTCAGGCATAAGGTTGGGAGGAGAGTCATCTCTCAAGCATGTGGTGGTCGTAATCCTTGTTCTCTTGCATCTATTCTTAGCAGAGAGCACCAAAACGTTGACCTTCAATGTGGATCATCTTCCTCATGGAAGGTTGCAAGAATCTCTCTTGAATTCTAGAACAAAATAACATGCGTCCGTACGACATGCATAGTAGCCGACACGATGCCCAAGAACAACGAATGAATGCTTTGTTAGGGTGCCTTATGTATTCCAAAACTTTTACTCAAATCATGCTCTATAGGATAACGTGAGATCACCGAAGCTTGTCGTTTCTGAAAATCTATATATGATTCTCATCTTTGTGGATCGTTTTCTTCGGGATGCTCTCTAGAGAGAATTTTGTAGAATTTTTTATTTTAATTTTGATGGTGGAACTTTTACGTCATATGTAATGAAATGAATCCATCCCCTTCCAAGGCGATCTAATAATTCACCATTTTCAAGGGTGATCTTCAAGGATTTTATTCTTGAGGAGATGGTGCTGGAGTTTAAGAACTAAGTAATTTCGTAATCTCTTTTTGTTTCCTTTATCTCAACATATTCTTATTGGATGCTTCACCAATAGATTGTGCTTTAAATTTATTTCTTAATGATGTTTCAATCATTCCTACGTTATTACCTAGATCTATACATTACTTATATTTAATGTTAGTTTTCCTTTAATGGAAAAAAAGAGCGCTTCAAATCTTTTCAATTATCGGAAATTTTGATAATTGATAATTACCGCTTCTTGGAGTATTTCCAAATTGCTATCTATCTCTCAACCCTTGCGGACGAGGCTTCGTGTTGTGGAGCGTGTCATGTGGAAGTTATCTTGCATCAGAGTCCCCTAGATAACCGCGCTCTCTCTCTCTCTCTCTCTCTCTCTCTCTCTCTCTCCATAATCGCTCTCCCTCTCTCTGTCTCTCTACATGTGCACTTAAAATACTCTCTCTCTCTCTCTCTCTCCATAATCGCTCTCCCTTTCTCCGTCTCTCTACATGTGCACTTAAAATACTCAAGTGGTTTACTTCAAAGGAGAAGGAAGATGCTCAAGTTAGCATCACGAAAATGTGTATCCATCAGCTCAACAAGTGCTTTCGGAAGATGAAGAGGTGATAGTAGAAAACGATTGCAAGCTTCCGAGTTGGATAAACTTTAGGAGATAAATAAAAAATGGATATGCTATTACGATTATCCATTCTTGTATTAAGGTATGCGTAGTTTGTAGAAGGTCTTTGGGTAGAGTTGGGATCATCTTCTCACGTTCCTTTGTTTGAGAATGAGAACAGAATGTCATTTCTTCACATTCTAAGTTCGTTTACATAAAGTTTGAAATGAAGAACCGACCCCCGCTTGTTTTTTATATGAAACGAGGTGCGCTCGTGATGTTTCGAGGAGACCCACAACGCGCACACCTAATCATGAGATTGAGAACCATTTTTCCGTCTTGACTTCCAATTTCTTTTTTTGGTGCGTTTTCCCTTATGCTTTCTCTTTCGAGTTTATCTGTGGGTGATCCAGCGCATACTCGAAAGTGATGCCGCACAGCTGAAAATATGCAGATGATGGATCTCTTCATACGAGGTCATGAAGAATGTACACACATGCAGGCGCGTACCTCCTAACTGTCTTTCAAGGTCTGACTTCAGTGTTCTTACCTTCTTCAAACATAATCATGCTTGCTTGCGCTCCTGCGGAGGAAAGCTCTTGCATTTTGTTCACACGGATATATAGGACAAGGTGAAAAGGAAAGCGCAAACGCACACACGAAATTTGGCTATTACGTCCGTATAAGCACTGCTAAAAGCTTCAATATGATAACACCGGTATAAGCATCCGTATGGATGCCAATATAAGCATTCATATGTCTTCAGCATCCCTAGTTTAAGCATTGTTATGAACACTCGTACTTTTTTGTCACAATAAGCACCTGTATTGACATGCAAACTCATAGTATAAGCGTCGATTCAAGCATCGGTATAAAAATTTTGAGTGTAAGCATTAGTATGTCCCTGGAAAAAAACATCTATATGGCTCTAGACATACCACGCTTGTATGAGTGCCCATACCCATGCTTATAGAGGCACCCATATTGATGACCATATCTGCAAAAAACATTTGGGTAGAGTGTATTGTCTCTTGTTGTAGTAACATGAAAATTTTGTTATGTAACAAGGGACAATACACTCTATCCAAAAAATAACAAGTTCATGTGACATGCACACTAGTGGTTGCTGATGTAGGGTTTAGATGATCGACAATGAAAACAAGATTTGATAAAGCAGAACACATTCTTGAATATAAATGATACATATAAGATTACAATGAACCATGAACCATGTAAAAAAGAGATATTCCATAAATGCACCATGCACAAAAGAGATATTCCGTAAATCAATCATGTATAAAATTATGGCAAGTCACTACCATATATGAGACAAATACAAAATGTGGCAAATCACTAGCATATATGAGCCAAATAAAAAATTGTGGTGCACCACTTCCATATATACACCAAATACAAAATTTTGGCACAGCACTACCTTACACAAAACCAGAGGGATCAAAACATCGATATGTAGAATTTTGCAATAAAGCACATCCATGAAATTAGAGAAATCGAGACCATGTTTAAAACAATAAATAGAAGACATGAAACCAAGTTCAAAACCTCACCTTATGATAGATGCTACCATGAAATGACCACATCACGTCCCTCCAATTCTTGCAAGAACGCAAACAACCCATGAAAACATCCAAAAACCTCTTTTGCTTGTGTTGGAAGATGATCGACTACCAATGCCTATAACATATATGCAAAATGTGAGATTGAAAAATGTGACATGATTAGCATAAGCAAATTCAATCATCAAAATGATACTTACACGATTGTGATGCATACTGTCATGAGTATCGCTGCCCAAATGTGATGCTCCAACCATGTCTAGATGTGTGGCCACTGAATATTGTTGTTGACAATGTCGGTGAGGAGTCTATTGCTGCTCATCGCGAATCATCTCTCACTCCTAAGCATTTTCAGAAGGATTTCATCACTCCAACTAACATTCAAAAAAATTAAAATTTTCCTTCAAATTGGTGATCTCCAAATCTTTTAAAAATATGTTCCATAAAATTTTATTGACCTCTCTCTTGGCTACTTGCAAGCTGAAGAAGAGGGAGATATGCATTGAGCAAGAACCTCTTATTGAATTTTGGTTTTGTTGTTTGCACCTACTGCTTAATGTCCATTTGCACCTATATCCGATTCCTTTAATTCTATGTGTTGTAAAAACCTACATGTGCCTAAGTGTTTGTGAGAAGGATATCCTATGTGATTGTGTGGGTACATGACCCTATAAATAAGTTTATTTAAGGTGTTTATGTGTGTCCATTTTTATGCATGTGCATTCTTGTGAATGAGCAGGTTTTTGTGCATGAATATATAAACAGGAATTTTTGGATACCCTTGAGCACCCCTAAGTCTAAGGTTTTATGTACTTCGGTATGCATGTATCTCAATATATGTGTCTATGGGTTCTCGTGTATGCATGTTTGTGTTCCTCTATGTATGAGTGTGATTGTGAGTGTGCGCTTATGAGCATATTTAAGTGGCCAAAGTCTTATGTGTGTTCCATGGTTCTTCTATGTTCTATGAATATGATTTAAGCATATGAATGCATTTATGTATATGGGTTTCTTTGATCCGTTATGTGTGTAAGTTTATATGCACTCATATGAGCATATGTGTAACCATATATGTGGATCGAAATGTGATTTTATATACAGTCATGTAATGGATACTTGAGTATGTCTAGGTGCTTCTATGAGAGTGTGACTAAATGTGTATGTATATACCTATGGGTGTGATGTTGTGCACTCACATACATGTATGGGTGTCATTTTGTGCACTCACATACATGTATATGACTGCTCATATTTGAATATGAATGAGAGCATTAATGAATGTTTTCATGTGTCTATGCATATGCATGAATATGTTTGTGCATGTGTATTTGTGTGTGAGCATGAATGCTCAAATGTGTTAATACTTTTATGTGTTTATATATATATATATATATATATATATATATATATATATATATATATATATATATATATATATATATATATATATATATATATATATATATATATATATATCCCTATGAGAATCTGTGTGCATGTAAATGTAATTACCTACAAGTTCTTTGTGCGTGTGAAACTAAACCTTGTAATGTAAAACCGTAATTCAAACGAAAGAAAAATAATAATGAAACAAGTAAAATAAGAAAAAAAAACGAGAGATTTAATAATAGAAAAATAAACTAAAAAATGTTAGTGAGTTAAGTGTCACTATGTGCGTGAGTTTATCTATAAGTGAGTATGCAAGTGTATGGTGTGCATGAATTTAAGTCAGACGTGTGTGTGCATGTGCATGATTGAGTTGAGTGTGTCTAAAGTGAGAGAGTTGTGAGAGCATGCATGCTTATTTGAGTCCATATAAATGTATGTTGTTTTTTGTGCATTTTTTAATGATTGTATATGAGGTGCGTTCATCTGAGAGAGAGAGAGGTAGAAACAGAGAGTCGTAACAAACGAGAACTATGTCGTGAAAAGAGAACACTCTCGTCAAAAATCAAGCAAATGGCAACTTATGTTTGAGATTCCTTTATACCAGTATACATATATTACAAAAATGAGGTGAAAACATGTGATTTTTGACATTTTTTATCATTTTCTCATAAAAAAAGAGCTCAAAATGTAGTCAAAATTTCACTATATAAGGCATTGACATGTCCCAAAATGTATATGATAAGACATTGACATGTCCAAAATCTATATGATAAGACATTGACATGTCTAAAATCTATATAAAGAATGTAGAACTGAATAGTTCTTATACAAAAATAACATTTTAGACATATTTTTAATGGGTGGACATCTGATTGTTATTCAAAATTGCTACAAAACATGGTTTCATTAACCAAACTACTTCGAGGCATTTACAAAAGCACTAAAAATGTCTGAGAGCTTCAATGCATCTCACAACTTTGTCGATCTATGTCTACACCCTCATCATCTGATGCACTTGATTCAGTCTCATACTGTTGAGAGCTCTCTTCTTCTTCTTCTATATCCACAAGAGCTCTATCTTCATCCACGTACATACCAAATTCTGTAGGATCATGCACAACTCTTCTTGTTTGCCTATGATTTCCTGTACCACATACATCTGGAAGCTTTTGTTTTATCATGTTGATGGTTGCTTTCCTCAAGTGACCTGTTTTTGTCAAGGAAAAATCATAAACAAGAATATCTACATCATCCATTTTAAGAGTGGATGTGCTTCAAATATTCTTTTTCTTTTTTGAACCTGTTTGTTTAGTATCACACACCATTTCTAAGTTATATTTACCTGTAAATGCATTACTACTTTTAGTGTAATACCAATGCACCATCAAAGCCTCTATTCTTCTCTGATCAATATCTTTAGTTATCTCTAAAACCTTTGCAATCCAAAATGGTCTGGTAGCCTCATCAGCATCAGCAAGAACTGCAATAAGTGTTCCAACATTTATCTCTATTAAATTTCCTTGCCATCTTGCTTCTGCCTGTTTTGTCATCTTTGGGCCTACATAAATATTTCTTTCTAGTGGATGTATAAAACTTTGAAGTGCATCTGCATTACATGCTTGGGCCACATTCACGGATCTTTGTGTAAAAAAATCCCATGTGAATGGAACATCAACAGGCCAGTGACCTACAATTGTATACTGTATAATCTCTTCTTGATGATTGAAAAAGTCCTCCCACCAAGATACATCTTGATCTCCAGCATATTTTTTTGCACGCTCAATATGTCTCTTCTTTTCAATGAGTGCATGCATCCAGCTTTTACTTTGATCAACCACATTTCCACATCTTTTTGTATTGTTTTGATCTTCATATGGTGATTGTTCTGCACCATACACTGTTACAGTAGACAAATTAGGCACCTGCAATAAGAATCTGCATCCCTCTTTAGGCTCCCACCCAAGAGAAGATGAATACTGCTTTCCAAATAAAAGGGTTATTTCATCAACCCTCCTCATCAAGAATACATGGTTGAAACTAATATTGTGCAATGGAGCCAAAACCTTGGCATTGTTATCAAGGCCCATTGACCAAAAGTGCTTAAAGTCATAAATCTGTCTGAGGTGTTGAACTTCTGGTTTTGGAGTATATGCTTTTGAAATCAGCTCAGATAAAATCGGAAGAGTAAAAGCATTGTTACGTGCCAACTTCTTAGAGAAAGTACTGAACATTTGATCAATGTGATCATGAGTGTGGCCAACCAGAAAGAAATTTACCTTAACCTTCTGAAATACCTGTTTTTCAACAAGCATGCTTAAATATCCAAAGACTGTAGAATTTTGATTCTCTCTTGCAGTATTATCTAGTTGCAAATATAGAGTTGGTGGCAAAAGACCCTTCCATGATTGCAAAACACGATGAATGACAGTAACTGTAAGGTTTGGATCATTATGCACATTCGGATATGTGAAGAAAACCTTGGACATTACAGTTCCATTGTATACCAAAGCACCAACCAAATGCATTTGCACAAGGACTTCATCTCCAATGTCCTTAGGGATGTGATAAAAATGTGGCAAACAAGTTTTTTTTTTATCCATACCATCGATCAACAAACACTGCTCATGTTCTGGATTTCTGAGTGCTTTACTTCGATGATGAATTGCTTTCTTTCGCTCTAAAGCTTGACTCTCACGATGGTTGTTAAGAAGGTTTTTAAAATTATTCTTTTCCTGTGGTGTTGTAGCCCCATTTGCCATGTTTTTTAAAGTGGCGCAAAGTGAACATTCACCCATTCTAACTTTACGAGGAATAGAAACATTGTTAAACTCTTCCTTCCATTATCGAGTAAAGTGACGATACAACACATACTTCTCATTTCTATTTTCCATGTCTTCTCTATATATTTCAAATACCTCTCGACGAGTAAAGTTATCTGACAAGTGCAACCTTCCAGTTGTAGGCATAACCTCACAATGCAAGCTAAAATAGTTCATCATCCAATTCATTGCATGACGTCCAACAGATCCTTTGGTCCCAACATGGAACGTATCCAAAATGAGATCCCCATTCAAAAGCCCTTGTTGAACCCTATGTATTCTAAAATTTCCCACACCCATTGCAATTTTAAATGCAGCCCTACAGCATCGCATCCCTTGACTAAAGAAATATTCAAAACCAACACGCGTTACTGACATGTTATCCTCAATCATTTGCATGCGAGAAACAAGGTATATATCCTGCCTTTCACTATCTAAATGGAGGAATTTTTCTCTTAGGTGCTTTAGTTTCTTCATTCCTAAATTGTACAAACATTTCAAACCACAACAATGCTTCACAATATCCAATGCAACCTGTCTATCTGAAGTAAGAAATTTAAATCTTTTTTGACTTACTTCACGAGGCCTTCCTTTAAATCGTAGATTGAGCTTGCTTTGCTTTTCCGTTGCTCCACATGGATAACTTAAATGACTCAACAGAAAACATGGAATCATCAGCACGTTCTAAATCATAGGGATCATCACTTCTGTGGAAAGGGTCAACTGAGAACAATGAATCCAAAACTGTATCAATATGAGCAGAGGAAGCTGATGCCCAAGCATCCACTGAAAAGATTGAGCTCATCTTCACTGAGTTCAGAGAAGACTGAAGATGAATGACCTTTTTAAATAAGTAGAAATCCGAGATCAAGTGAAGATGTCACATCAAATGTCACATCAAGAAGATATGAAATCAAAAGTTTATTAAAGTACATTAAATAACATTAAACATCAAATTACATCAAATCACTTAATTACTCAAATATACACTAATAAGGGAACCAAAGATTTTATTCACTTTTGAAATGAGAAACACAGTTGATTTCTAACTAGATATGAGTCATTGAGTCTTAGCATTGTGAATGAATCAAAATATATCCAAGTTGAGTTCCAACTGGATTATATATTAAAATTGTTTGGAGTAGTGCCATTGAAGACTATACAAGAAGAAATTTTACCTTTGGTAAATAAGATTTCAAGGATTAGGTTTTATTGTGGTCTTGGCTAGATCTCAAAGAGGTAGATGAAACTATATTAAAAAAGAATTATGTGTAAAAGAGGTACACGGAATGTTTATTCATACATTGATTTTCCATTTCAAGAATGTGTTACAAGATAAATGTGAATATGAACTAAAGTGAGGAGGATAACACTATAAAGATGTCATTAATCTCCCATATTCAACACAACTTAGACTTGATTTTCTTCCAAGCAAGAGATTCTAAGAAAAAATTTCTACATGAGATTAGACATCCTCACGTACATACCATACTCTTGCCATTGAAGTGTAATTTCCATGCAAATGTGTATAAATAGTTGCAAGGTCCTTTACTTGAATGTTATTCATACATTGATTTTCCATTTCGACAATGTGTTACAAGATAAATGTGAATATGAACTAAAGTGAAGAGGATAAAACTATAAAGATGTCATTAATCTCCCATATTCAACACAACTTAGACTTGATTTTCTCCCAAGCAAGAGATTCTAAGGAAAAATTTCTACATGAGATTAGACATCCTCATGTACATACTATACTCTTGCCATTGAAGTGTAATTTCCATGCAAATGTATATAAATAGTTGCAAGGTTCTATGAATATTTCATTAAAGTGGCTCTGAAACAGCCTATTTGTGTGGGTGGTATTCCCTGGTTAGATTGGTTGACAGATATAGTTAGCAACTGGACTCATTCAGTAGATCCAGTTAGTCTCTGGTTCAAGTTACCCAATTGCCTATAAATAGCAGAGGAGGAGATCATTCTCATTTTCAAAATCCACGAGCAAGAGAGAGCAACAGAGCACAGACAGCCATGGAGCACAGAGCTCAGCATACCAGCAACGCAACTCTGATGGAGAAGAAGAATGTTGGCAAGAGTACCAAGAGGTAGACAAAATCATACCATAAAAAAAGATTCCTAAAAGATTCCCTTTGTATGTTTGTGTAAAGAGTCTACTTTCTACGTTTTTATTTTTCTTAGCTCAAAAAATATAGATCCAAAGAGGGTATAGCTCGATGCCTGGCATCGTTTTTTAGGTGTAAGTCGATGCCAAGCATCGACTTGAGGCTGCAAGTCGATGCCAAGCATCGACTTGCAGGTGCAAGTCGATGCCAGGCATCGACTTGAGGCCTCAAGTCGATGCCAGGCATCGACTTCTCGGTGCAAGTCGATGCCTGGCATCGACTTACACGTAAGAGTCGATGCCAGGCATCGACTTTGTGTGCAAGTGGATGCTAGGCATCGACTTGACTGGCATCGAAGTTGGCCTGAAAGTCGATGCCAGGCATCGACTTTAGGGTGCAAAGTCGATGCCTGGCATCGACTTTTGGGTTCAAGTCGATGCTCGCATCGACTTGCACTTAAAAGTCGATGCCTGGCATCGACTTGAACCTAAAAGTCGATGCCTAGCATCGACTTGGACCATTGAAAACCACATTTACGTATGAGCAGATATTTCCAAGCGCCTTCAGGGATGCAGAGTCCAAGAGTGAGAGGCCCTTCAAGAAGCTGAGAGTCACCATGGGCTCTGGTGATTAGCAACGTGACAAAGGCATTGGTCACAAAGCAAAACCAAAGAAAATTATTGCATCCTTATCCTCTGAGAAGGCCAGCAACCCGCTAGGAATATCCTCTGGTGGACAGAGTAGCATCAAAATTCCTGAGGATGATACAACTATGAAGGATAGGTCGAGGGACGCTGAGGTCTTAAGGACAGATCGTCCACTGCGGGACATGACAAATCTAGAGTGGTGCCTTCAGTATGTTGAAAAAAAGAATGCAGTCCTTCTTGTGTTCGTAGGGGCATATGGGAGAGGAAAGATCACGACAACACAAGGTTTTCAGTATGGCCTTGTGTACAAACTGGATTATGAAGATGAGGATTCTGGCAACCTCCTTTTCTTGGTAGAGACATCAAAAGGTTTAAGAAATGTTATATGCAAGATGGATTTCTTGTGCCCAGAGTGCTGTGTTCCAGATGGGCTAGCTGAGATATGCAGGGACTCAGTCAATCTTATCAAGGACTTGATGCCATGGATCCAGGGCAACATCATGCCAACACAACAGAAGATGACAACCCCTATAAAGGCAAGGGGTAAGCACAGCGTGCAGAAAAAGTTCCAAAAGAAAAAGAAGAGAATTTCAGAAGAGGAGTCTTCTGACTCAAGCTCTAGCTCTGAGGATATAATTGTTGCACCTGGTGGAGAGCTTGCCTCGGGTGTTCTTAGTACTGAGCAGAACAAGATGAGGGAGGACATAGCTAGAAGAAAAGTTGTGAAGAAGGGGCAGTTGTTCCACCTGCCAATCAATATCATCCACAAGCCACCAATAGATCCAGTCACAGGGAGGAGGCCCCTTGAGATCAGGGAGCCACACAATTTGCACGTGCAGAATCTTAAGAAGAAAATGAAAATAAATCCTCATGCTACTGTTGTGCCATTCCTTGTCATGGTGGATCCGAATGAGTGTAGCTCTGTGGACGAGTTCAATGAGGGTTTGTTTGAGGATTATACTTATTATGTGATTGGAGGTTCACACTCTGCAGAGGCCCGTAGACAGCTAGTGAAGGAGCACCCTACCACATTTTTCTTTAGGTATGCAGAGTGTAAGATATATGCTAGTCTTACAACTGAGGAAGCCAAGCTTCTTGCTTGGGATCACAACAATGACAATGACTACAGGTAAAAAAATGTCCTCCATAGAGAGAATTCGGTTCTTCCACCATGAATATGAAGATTGTCTTGTGAAGGAAGCTGGAAGAATACATCCCAATCTACGAAAGCAATGCCTTATTGAGGTTGGAATTGCATTGGATGAGAATAGAAAGTCTGATGCTTTGAGGAAATATGATCCATGGTTTCAACTGGCATTCAGATTAGGTGACATCTGGGATCTACAGGATAAAATTTTCACAATGTGGGAGAACAAGGAGGTCAAGGGCCAGAAGCAACGAAAGTCGAGGCCAGACCCACAGGTTGATCTGAAGGGAAAGGGAAGGAGAGTTGACCTCTCAATTGAAGAGGCTCCTGAGGACATGAAGCTGACACCATGGAGGGCCCTTCAAGGAATCAAGGATGATACATTGATTATATCAACTTTGTCAAGGGTAATCTCCAAGGAGGTAAGCCTGGAGGAGATGGTGACTGAGCTCAATAAGTATGTATGTTATTCTCAGATCCTTTTTCCCTCCTCCCATGTTTCTGGTCTAACCTAGTCTCTTTTTTATTTCTCTGAGTGTAGTCATAAAGTCTACATGAAGATTCAGGAGGTGATGATGAAGAGGCTGGGTTGCTTTTCTTGGACAGAGGTCCAAGCAGACTATCCAACCACATCATCCTACAAAGCTTTATCAGAATATTTCATCCTGTTTCGTGATTGGGTAGGTTCTCTTTCTGAGGTTGTGCCTGGTTTGCCATTAGGTTAGATGCCTTGATTCACCTAACCAATTTGATGCCAGGCTTTTAGTACGAATTCGATGCCTGGCATCGACTTACGGCTAAATGCGATGCCTGGCATCGACCTGCAGCCGAAAGTCGATGCCTGGCATCAACTTGGGGGCATAAGTCAATGCCTGGCATCGACCTGCAGCATAAGTCGATGCCTGGCATCGACCTCATGGCATAAGTCGATGCCAGGCATCGACTTATGTCCCAAAGTCGATGCCATACTGAAAGTCGATGCCTGGCATCTACCCCCACACGAAATCGATGCCATGCATCGGTTCCTTATGTTTTGTTTGCTGTATTGAAGAGCTCATTTAATTGTCTTTCCACTTTTTTCTGCAGAAACCAAAGAAAAGTAAGTCTGCAGATCTATTAGATGATTGCCCCCCTGCATTCCTGGCTCACATTCAAAGAGCAAGGCATGAGAAATCTAGGTTGAAAGCCAAGGAGATGGATTTTGATGATGAACCTGATCTGAAATGTTTCTCCAATCCCTTAGACCCCCTTAGGCCTGTATATTACAATGTATTCTGTAGTGATGTAAATAATATTTGTTCTGTTGTGCCTAGAAAACATTTATCCCTTCTCATAGCAGACATACCCTATGGATTTAGGATGCTGGGATCAGTTAATGATGATGAACCCTTCAAACACCCTCAAATTCGGAAGATGGTCACTGATTTTGCAGAGTTGACTATGTCTCCTCTTTGGAGGATAGTAATTTTCCATAGCAGAGACCAGTCTTTCTCTGTTTCAACTGCTCTGAAGGCAAGATGTCATGTTGTGGAGTGCCTCACGTGGTAAGTAATCTTCTTTCTATCTCCATGGCTTTAATGATGCTCTCTGTGACTCATAGTTCTTGTTTGCAGGGTGAAGACAAAGGTAAATCACACTCCTTTGCATAGGTTTGTGAGCTCCACTGAATGCATTACAGTTGGCTATTATGATGAAGTTAGCAAAAGGAGAGTCAGGGAGCATTGCAATGAGAATGGGATCTCAAATGTGCTCATGTTCCTAGACGTTACCAAGAAACTTCGTCATGTAGCTGGGGACATGACATTTGTTAACCCCTATCAGAAGCCACAAAAACTCATAATGAGATTGCTTCAGCTATTCTCCAATGATGATGACTGGGTCCTAGACCTTTTTTCGGGCACAGGTAATTTCAATTTTCACAATTTCCATTAGTCATGGTTGATTGACACCTCTAAGTGGTTTTCTGCTGTTTCAGGAATGACTCTGGCTTGCTCCTTAAAGATGTTCAGGCACTACATAGCTGTGGAGAAGGATGATGCTCAAGTGAGCTTCATTAGAATGAGAATCAATGGGCTGAATGAATGCCCAGATGAAGACCAAGAGGTTGGAAGGAAGCACATTGCAGACACGGAGAGATTCCCACTGGCTTCAAGGGAGCCTGTTCCCCCACTTGCAGACGAACCGGGGGACATGGCTGACCTTGAAAAGCCAATCTTGGAGCAAGAGAGGCAGGATATGTGTTCTAATGTTCTAGAGGATCCCAATATCCTTGAGCCTGAGGAAAGCTATGATCAGCTTCTATTGTAGATTCATATTACTCTTGTAGAACACATGAAATGTAAAAAATCATTTTAATAGAAATATAATGTCGAGTTCTGCTTCCACTTTGTGTTCAGCTTGATTCATCTTGAGCATTTCTCTGATCATGTGTGAATGTTTCTTAGTATAATTTTGTTGATTATTATCTTCTCTTGGGAATGCTTTTGTGAAATGTATTTCATATTCTGTGAATATGGCTAGGCATTCAATGAGGATCTTAACCATACAAAGGGGATGATCTTAATTGCCTTATTAAAATGTTCCAATTTTTGCAACACATGTACTCTAATTTTCGAGTAACTTTTAATCAGCTATAATCTGTGCTTGTTGAGGTTATAGATGTAATGAAGGAGCTTCCCGAACTCTTACTTGTACTTCAACTCTAATCTATTGTCAAAGATCATGATGTGGGATTCTTGATCATGCTGAACAACTAGTTTTCATGGCAACAAGAATTTTATTATATCTATCTTGACTACTTGGGATATGAGATCAAGCTTCTTGTGACAATATTTACAAGCAAGAACAAGTGATGCTTTCTAGATATTGTAAAATGCCCACTTTATTGCTTGATATAATGTTCTTTAGGTAAAAAGGAATAGAGAACATGTCTTTGTTCTCCTTTGTTGTGACTCAGTGTTTAGAGAGAGTGCGAGAGACAAAGATATAGAGAGAGAGACAGGGAGAAAGAGATAAAGAGAGATTATGTATCTTCTTCCAAGCCCCCTCTTTCCCCTTTGACTACTATAGATCACGCATGCAGATGAACAGAGAGAGACAAAGACAGAAAGAGAGATTGGAGCTCTTGATGTATCGATTCCATGTAGAGACAATAGAGATGGCACATTGAGAAGATTTTTTGTGCACAAGATCAGGGAGAGAAATTTAGAGCACTCACTATGGAGACGTGCAAGGATCCATTAGATCACTATTGTAGTGGAAGCTGTATGCCCATATAGAGAGGGAACTTGAAAGTCCCTTGCACAACATCAGTTCAAACCAGGAATCATGTTTAGAGAGAGAGAGAGTGAGAGAGAGAGAGAGAAATTAGATTTTGCTTCTGTTTTAATGGCTACAAATCTCAACAAATGTTACATGTGACAGAGAAGGCAAAAAAATAAGAGAGAGACAGACACAGAGAGAGAGAGAGATTAATAATCGAGCTTTTTGGGTCTTCTATGCTGAAGTAGAAGTTTGCTCGTTTGCATTTCTCATAGAGAGAGAAAGAGATAGAGAAAGGAGAAAAGAAGGATTGTCCTCATCCTCCTCCTTCTGACTGCATAGTAAACTTGTAGAGATAGATCGCATTTCTTGCGCATGCCAAAATCAAGAGGATCGTAGTGACAGAGAGAGAGAGAGAGGGACACAGAGAGAGAGAGAGAGAGTGTGTAATCATCCCCTCCCCCGTTTTTCCAAATGCTATGAATGATATGGAGCAAATGATTGCGCACAGGCGATTGGATAGAGAGAGAGAGAGGTAGAGAGAGAGGACAGAGATATTTTGGATCTCCCCTCCTCCCGACATTAGAATCAATGGCACGCACAAGGAGACAGAGAGAGAGAGAGATAGAGAGAGAGAGAGGGAGTCACACAGAGCAGCTTCGAGACGCAGATAGATGAACAATGTGTAGAGAGAGATGAAAAAACAGGAAAAAGGAAGAGAGAGAAAGAGAGAGAAAAGGAGTTTGTTTTTGAGTTTTATGTGTGTGCATATAATTACATATGTATTAAATGCATGTGCATTTATGATCATATAATTTAGTGTATGTTTATGTGCATGTAACTTATTGTATGTTTATGTGCATGTGCATGTAACTTATTGTATGTTTATGTGCATGTGCATGTAACTTATTGTATGTTTATCTGAGTGTGCATATGAATATGTGTGTTTTATGCATGTGCATTTGTGTGAGTGTGCATGTTTATGTGAGTGCATATGAGTATGTGTATTTTATGCATGTACATTTGTGTGAGTGGGCATGTTTATGTGCATGCATATGTGTACGTGTGAATGTGCATAAGTGTGTGCTTATCTTTCTCTCTCTCTCTCTCTCTCTATATATATATATATATATATATATATATATATATATATGTATATATATATATATATATATATGTATATATATATATATATATATATATATATATATATATATATATATATATATATGTATATATATATATGTGTGTGTGTGCGTGCGTGCGCGGATGCATAGATGTATTTACGTGCATATAAACTCCTATTTATGTGCATGTGTATGCTTGCACATAAGCGTGTATACATAAGTGAAAATGTGTATATAATCATGTACGTAGAATGTTAAGCATGTATGTGAATGAGTGTAAACATGCATGTGAGTAAATATAAACATGTATGAGTATTAAGTATGCATATAAATGAGTATTGAAAATGCATATAAGTAAGTATTATTATGTATATGAATGAGTAATATTAAGTATACATGTGAGTGAGTATTATGTATCTATGCAAGTGAATATTATGCATGTGAGAGCTATTGACAGAAAATAGTAATAACAAAATGTGTATTTTATTTTTTATAAATATATTTATGTTATTTTTCTAATACTTTTTTATGAGAACATTGGCGAGCACTTACAAGCATTTTTTATATTTGACAAGCATTGCCAGCTGGTCATAAAGATGGAAACAGATGTTATGTTTGCCAATGTTAGAGTTTCCGACATTCGATTCTTTTCATCTATTTTTCTCCTTGTGGAGGAAGTAGATTAGAACTTGAAATTGTCTTAACAAAATTCTTATGATCATATAACTTGTATAGTATTTACTTTTCATACTAGTTTTTCGTTAGTTTTGTATTCATGGATGTAATTTCTTCTTATAAACCAAATACATCTTCTAGAATTAGAAATCAAACTAGAAATATAGCTGTAGATCAGTCTTTGATTTGTATATTTATTTCTACTTAGTTGTTGCCAATGTCTTTGAAAATTCTAGTAAATGAAGAAACAATTGACCCTCTTATTTGTGAATATTTACTTCTTATGGTAGAGATATAAGTCAGCTCATTTCTTGCATTTAGTTAGGCTACTTTTAGCATATGCACTCCATAGGCCATTAGCATATAGATAATCACCTTAGT
Organism: Ceratopteris richardii; assembly: GCA_020310875.1. NCBI lineage: Eukaryota > Viridiplantae > Streptophyta > Polypodiopsida > Polypodiales > Pteridaceae > Ceratopteris > Ceratopteris richardii. Next base: position 106,273,008 of record CM035422.1, on the reverse strand, counting down.
GAGCTTTGATTTCACTTCTAAAGTCCTAAAGAAAAACAATGAATACCCCGTGCATAGTCACATAGAGAGACTTGTAGAAAGCCAGAATTGATGCACCACATCTTGGTGAAGAAGATGTGAAATGTGACAGCTGTGTGCTTAGGAATTTTAGACATGATTCTTATGAGGTGTGTGCAGAAAGGAGGTCACTCGACCACAACGACAAGTGTAGAGTTGTTGTTGCTTACCCTTTTCCCAGGTTTTGAGGGTTGTTCCGTAGGAAACTAAGCACCTCCATGTGAAAAGGAGCATTTATGAGAATCCTCGACTCTTGTTTTCCCTTTCATGATCAGAGAAGCAAAGATATCACTTGTAGGAAGCACTTTTAGTTTATATATGTAGGATTTGATTATTGCACATTGTAGCTGTATTTTCACATTGCCTGTTCTAGCCTCTGCATTAGCTAAAAGTAAGGCAAAAGTGTTTTAAAGTTCTTTCAAATTATTGAAAGCATCTTTTGGAGCTGACATGGTCCTATTCTAATAGATTCAAATGTGAGCAATGAGCACAAAGCGACATGCAAACATGAAAGATATAAATCAAAGAAAAAGTTCTTTCAAATTATTGAAAGCATCGTTTGGAGCTGACATGGTCCTATTCTAATAGATTCAAAGCGACATGCAAACATGAAAGATATAAATCAAAGAAAAAGAAATGAATCTTTAGCCTTTAAACTTGAACAAAATAGATAATGATTTTGTCAGACATTGGTCCACAGGGATCATTCCATGTGTGTGTGGGACAAGGGCTAGTCATAGCCAAGGTCTTTAGCTCTAGAGATATCCTAAGGTATTCAGTAGTAATGGGGATGAGTGTTGCATGATGGCCACATGGTGGAACTAGATCATTCCAGATCATTGCTATGTTTAGAATACAAGAGGATACAACAACTCTACGACAAGTGTAGAGTTGTTGTTGCTTACCCTTTTCCCAGGTATTGAGGGTTGTTCCATAGGGAACTAAGCACCTCCATGTGAAAAGGAGCATTTATGAGAATCCTCGACTCTTCTTTTCCCTTTCATGATCAGAGAAGCAAAGATATCACTTGTAGGAAGCACTTTTAGTTTTTGCCAAACATTGTGGTTTTGCTAGTTGCCCAGAAAGGATATCAATTTCTAGATAAAACTCATGGTCATGAGGGGAGTCATGGTAGGATAACCTATCAAGGTACTCATTGACACTAGGTCAACACATAATGTGATTAGTTCCCAATTAGTTAAAAGGTTACATCTAGAGATTATGCAGTCAGAGTACGCCTAGATAGTAGAGTTACCCAATGGGAAGGGAACCCAAACATGGGATCAATGAGTTGTTGATTTTCCCATTCAGATCATATCCTATGACGATGGATTGGATTTTGAAATAGATAGACATGCACATTTTGATGTAGTCCTAAATAAGAAGTGGCATGCTAGGAAATAACCAATCATTGACTTTGTGTCACCTATGTACTTGTTTCAACATGAGGGGAGGCACTCTTATCCTATCATTGGAGTAGCAAAAACTGAGCGTAGGGCTACAAATGGAACAAGGCACACAGTCCAAGATTGGTGCTAAACATTTCCAATTTTTAGGATTTGGTGGAAAAAAAGATGGCTAATTTGTTCTTTCATGGTTATCTCAGTTTGATGACTTCTATTCTGATGAATCATACTCTAAAAGTGAAAAAGTAAAATTTGTAACTAACTATTTGGTGGGTAAGGCCTAGTTATGATGAAATGTTTTGTGCCATAGCACCTATCACCCAACCACATGGAAAGCATTTCAAGAAAAGATCAAGAATTCTTTCCTTCCTCCTTAGTTTCACTTACATGCGCGTCGATCATGGACAACTTTTGGATGGAAAGATGGAGATACTATGTCTACCTATACTGAATGTTTTTGGGAATGACTCTTAGTTATTCATTTGCTTGAAATGATTCCTGAAGATACTTTGAAACATAAATTTGAAGATGTTTTGGAGATGGGAATCCAAGCTAAGCTTAACACCCTACGTCTCACAACCCTCTATGAAGCTATTTCTTCTGACATGATGCTGAGAAAGAGTTTCAATACATCACCAAGTCCATTTTCTTACAACAACCATGTCAATGGCCACAACCAATCAAGACCACTTTTCCCTTCAAGAATCCTTTTTCTAATTTCTCTTCTCCTACTTCTCCACGCCCACTTACGTTTCAGCATCCACCTAATTTTAACGCCCTGCTCAATTCAATTTCTCACCAATACCCAAGACAATTGTCTTACACTCTACCAAATGTTCAACACTCAAAATTACGATGATGGATGCTCAACAAAAGAGGCCGTGTATCACTTGCTAGCATCGTGGTAAGTTTGGTCATACTAAAGCTAAATGTAGGCTTCGAACTAATGACATGAAGCTTGTTGGAACTCAAGTACACATCATCCAGGTGGTTTCTAAAGACACTCAACCTGATTAGACCAAAGAATCATTGGAACATGATCTAAGTACCTTGGGTAACACAATTTCTATCCATTATTTATTTTGCATTCAAGGTACTATTAATAGTAAAGTTGTTAATATTTGACCTGGTGATGGTAGTTGGCATGAACTTTTTTCTCATACAATAGTGCAAAATCTCCAATTAAACCCACTTCCATCTATGTATAAAGTTAAGGCTGCATTTCAAAGAAATAGATATAATGTTACAAGTGCATGCATAATGTTCAGATTTCTATAGGTTCATACATAGATGAACACACATTCTTAATTGCTCCCTTGCAATCCTATGATGTTATACTTGGTATGCCTTTTCATCATCATCATTATAATCCATGCATTGATTATCATACACACTATCACCATGAGTTTTAAGTTTAACAATCATTAATGGCTTCCTATAAGGATTCTTTTATGGATGATTTTCCATCTAAACTACCACCTTCTACGGAATCTCTTCACCATAGTACAGACTTATTTCTTGGTAGTTCTCCTCCCCATAAAGCACCTTATAGGCATGGATCTTTACATCAACAAGAGCATTGCCTTTAGAACTCAAACTAGTCACTTTGAATTCATGTTAATGGCTTTTGGAGTTACCAATGCACCTGCAACATTTGCACGGATGATACATGTAAAGAATTCTTCTTTTGGCCAAATATGGAAAAGGATTTTACACACTATGTTTCCCATTGCATTGTGTGTCAATGTGTGAAAAGACATCATAGTAAAGCATTTGGAATTTGAATGCCACTTCCCATACCTAATGGACCATGGGAACAAATTTCTATGGATTTTATTACTGTTCTTCCCTCAATCTCATCTCATAATGGTATGATTTGGACAATTGTTGATAGGTTTAGTAAACAAGCATATTTCATTCCTTGTGAAAAGACTCTTTCTACACCACAAGTAGCTAAGTTATTTATTAAATGTATTTTTCCATATCATGGGTTTCCAAAAGTTATTCTATCATGTTGAGATGTTGGTTTTTGTAATCACTTTTGGGTTTCATTATTTCAAAACTTAGGTTCTAAAATAGACTTTAGTTTTGCACTTCGTCCTGAAAGTAATGGTCAAAGTGAGGCTATGAATAGCACTATTTTGGATCCATTACATTGTTATTCTTTAGGTAATCCAAGTAATTAGGATTATAAACTTCCTTTACTATAGTTTGCATATAATAACACAACACATACCACTACTGGATGTGCAACATATGAAATTATGTATGGTAAAAAGCTCCCCACTCCCATGTCTATCACTCAAACTCACATACCTATGGCTGATTTTTTTTGTACAAGATCATATTTCCATACTTCATGAGGTTCATGAGCACATTCAAAAGAGTCAATAAAAATACCTGTGTAATGTTAATAAGAAACGAGTAGCTAAAGAATTTAATGAAAATGATTTTGTATGGTTATGAATAATTAAAATACATTTGAAAAATATTTCACAACATCCTAAGGTCAAAATTGCACCACCTTATTATGGAGCTTTCCATATTATTCAGAAAATTAATGAGAATGCTTTTAGATAAGATATACCTTCTCATTGGAATATACATAATTCTTTTCATGTTAGTTTATTGAAACAATTGAAAGGAACATGACCAATCACTCCTATTTTAGATGTTCCTTATTTACTTGCAGAGGATGCAAAAATTTTAGTTCAAGAGAAAAATACTTGATTATGATGTCAGTACTACACACACAGGTAACCAATATCATCGATATTTGGTTAAATACAAAAATCACTCACTTGAAGAATCTTAATGGATTCATAAGAGAACACTAACTTCATACTATGACCATTAAATGACTTCTGCTTATCATTCAGAATCACATTAAAATTGAGTTTTCTAGATCCATGCATGTGTTTTTACATGGATAATGCTTATGATTGTTGAGTGATAGGACATGTGTCTGACCATCCATGTCTATTTTATTCTTATCAACTAAGGTGAGTTGCTCGTCAACTAGGAGGCATGTTATATTTTATGGAATAATACAATGTTAAATGGATTTTAATGTATTCAGGGTTTTAATGTGTTTTTTGTTTTGAATTAGTAGGTGAAGGTTCATGAGGGTGTGAATGAACATGCAATTATTCAAATATTTTTGGATATATTTACATGAATATTTAGAAGTTAGTTATTTTTAGGAGATAGTATTTTTAGTTATTTTTGTAAAAATAATAGATCGCCTTAGAAAGCGATGATTTGTAAAAATGGAAAATCATGATTTTGTAAATAAAGCAAAATTAGAAAATCATGTTTTTTGTAAATAAAGCAAAAGCATGCTTTTTCAAGTGTCCCCTCATGTATCTTCTATTCAGGACTTAATAAGAAATACCTGTAAATACACATGCACTAATAGAGTCGTCCATCAAAGTATGGGGGGGAGGGGAGATTGTACCCAATCTAGTGTCAAGTCTCTTGTCTCTTTCTATTCTCTGAGTACTTTTGTGAGATTTTGTTTCTGTGCTATCCTCTCCATTCATGCATTTGTGGGATCCGAAGGTGAACAATTTGTGTGTGTGAATGTGTGTATCTATGTATGTGTCTCATGCTTAGGAAGCTACACAATTTCCATATTTCTTACAAGGATTTTGCATTTAGAAAGGAAAATCACGTGGAAACAAGTGTTACTTGGTGAAACAATTGGCTACTCTTCTTCCTTGAACGGCATCTGAGGGGAAGCTCTCTAGAAGATATGGAAATAAAGATGTGGGATCAACTTTGATCCCCATCTAAAAGAATGCTGAAGTAAGATATCCCTTGGCTTGTTAGACAGAAGAATATCTAATTGTAAAAACTCAAAGCCTTTAAAACACAAGATGTTTCACTACCATTATATCAAAGAAAAGATCATGAGTAAGGAGATACAACTCACATATGTATCTACAAATCGACAATGTGCAGATATGATGACAAAAGAATTGGATAGAAGCAAAGTAAGGACAAATCAATGATTGGATTCCAAGAAATCATGATGGAATGATGAATCACACATCTAAGGCTTGAGGGGGAGCTGTTGGTACATTTAAAAGCCTAAGTTCTTGGCTCAATATTTAAGGGTACACTTTCCTCTTCTTCATCTCCCATGATGAACTACATGTGAACACATGCTTGTCATTTTCGCATAACTATTTTGGAGAAATGTAAATATTCAAAGAAGATGGAATATCATGGTTTAGGAGAGTCAAGTCATGAATTTGTTGGTGAAGGAATCAAATCAAATATGTACCTAAAGTATAGGAATACTTTTAGATGAGGGAAATTCAAACTTCAAACCCAGATTATGAGCATAAATAGAGGTGACTTAGAAGCAAGGCATGTGTGTTGATTCTGAGAGACTTTGAGCTTCCTTATTGAGCCGACATTGAGCTCAATTCATTTATGTGTAGTCTATTACAAGTCCCTTGTATCATATGTTCAATAGTGTACACATTTTGATACACTTCTTCATATTCATTTCTATCTACTATTCTCTAGTAGCTTCATATTTTTAGTGATTTTGCAGAAATGATTTCTATGTGTGTACTTGATCATTTGGTACACTTTAACTTAATATAGTTAGAATGAAGTTTTAACTATCTATATATCAAGTTTCAATAGTTTTAGTTCAGCCATCTTGAGATATGAGGTGAGGAAGTCAACTATGTTTGCACATCATCTTGTTCCTAAAATCTTGGGATGACCCTCTTGAGTTGCTAGATTCATGTCTCAGTGCATAATGCCTCTAAATTCATGAAATGACTTGCTTTAGCTAGCTAATCTCTCTAATTAGATGTGTGTAAAAGATCTCTAGTCAATTCATACCAAGTTGCCAGCTCTAAGGAAAACTCTGAGCACCTACATATCCAAGATAGAAAGTTTCTTCTTACTTCTTGCATATGCAAGTTATCTCTTTGATGAAAACTTTTGGTAATGATTTTCTAAAGGAATTGATGGTTCTAAATATAATAATGTGAAGCCAAAGCAGGCTACTAAGCATACCTAGAGCTAACTTGGCAGGTGTAGGGCAAGTTTTTTGCAGCAACAACTCATCTTTGGAATACACCAATCCATCTTCTCACAGTGGTATTAGAGCAACATCAAATCAACATAGGAGATGGATTTTCTTCATCCATAGGAAAATTGGATTGAGGTAACTACTCAGCTTGGTCACTTAGAATGGAAGTCCATGTTCAAGGGAGAAACCTTTATGGTTACATTTTTGGAGATGAGATGATGCCAATCCTTATAAGAAAAGGAAAACCAACTCCAGAAGAACAAGAGAGGTTAACCACACGGTGATCAAAGAATTCTCTAGCCAAGTCATACAGTCTTAACTCAATCTTTTATTTTATACTTCCACACTTCATGAGTTGTAAGACTTCACAAGAGACATGGAATGCTCTTGAAGCATTCTTTTCATCAAGTAGCAAGGCTAGGAAGAATAAACTATGAATGGAGTTTGCTACACTCAAGAAGATGCTCAAGCAAAGTGTGACTGATTTTGTCACCAAGATGAAGATTAGATAGTAACTCAAGTAATCAATGGAATAAAGGTAGATGATAAATGGAAGCTTTCACCATAGTCATGGATGTCTACATGGACATGCAAGTTCCTGATTTCAACACCCTCATGGGAAGATTGTTCAAACATTAGGAAAAGCTTATGAAGAATGGAGACAACTCAAAAGGTAATCAATGCTCTTCCCTATATACACATAAGAACAAGAATAAAGAAGGAAAAGGCAAAGGTCAAAAGTCTGATGATGAGGGCCGCACCTCTCAAGCAAACTTTGCAAGTGGAGGTAGAGGCTTGAGAGCAAGAGGCAGAGGACGAAGATAGGGGCAAGGGGAGATCCCAAAGCTCCTCTCCATGTGGCATATCTGGCTTAACTAATCACATTACTCAGAATTGTTTTAGGAATCCTAGAAATAAAAAAGGGAAGAGGTTACAATAGAGGAGGCTACGGAAGCGCAAGAGGTAAATTTAACACCAACAATGGATACAACAACAACTGATACAACAATAATAATTATCAAGGAGGATACAAAGGAAGGAGAGACTACAAGAATTATAGACATGTTCAAACTCAAGAGGATTCATTAATTCTGATTAACATGAGCATGGAGCAAGGTAAAGTAGATGAACATGTATTCTATATAGACTTAGGTTGCTCAAATCATGTAGTAGGGAATGTAGCTCTACTCTCTAACCTGGAGGACCCAAGGAATAGACATGATGTCCAAACAAGAGATGACACAAGGCATCCAATGGAAAAGATAGGCAATGTGAAGACTTGTGATGGTAATATGAACCTATTGCGCAAGGTATTATATGTGCCAACCATAACCAAAAATCTCATATGTCTTGGTCAGATTGTTGAGAAAGGATTGTAGGTCAAACTCACAAAGGATGAAGCATTTGTTGAGGATCCACATCAGGGATTTTGGAGGATAGCAAGAGGCGAAAATTCAGGTACCTCATTTACATTTGAGCTCCAAGATACTGGGAACATTGCTTTGTTCAACTATGGTAGTCAATCCTTGTCAGAATTGGAGATTCCGTATAAGCGATTAGCTCATATAGGTGAAAGCGCTATGAAGCAAATCAGTAGGGTTCAAAGTGTGCTTGGCCTAGAAAATATCTCCAAGCAATGCATGATTTACAAATGCACTGCTTGTCAATTTAGCAAGTCCCATAGACAACAATTCACAAAGAAGGGATACATTCATGGAGACCTATTGGAATTAGTCCATACAAATGTATGGGGTCCAAGCAAGGAGCCATCTATCTCTGGATCTAACTATTATGTGTCTTTCATTGATGATTATAGTAGATGGACAACACTATACTGAAACATAAGGATGACATGTTTTTGTGCCTTAAGTAGTATCTTGCACTAGTAGAAAATGAAATAGGAAAGACTTTGAAGAGGCTTCTCTCGTGATATTTATTCTTACCTCCAAGAGAGAGGAATCAAAAGAGAGATTACAAGCACATATACTCTAGAGCAAAATGGAGTGGCAAATAGAAGAAATGGAACCATAGTGGAGGTTGCAAGATCAATGCTAAATGAGAAGAAGTTGCCCAATTACCTATGGGCAGAGTTTGTATCCACAACCATCTATCTGATCAATAGATTACCATGAAAAGGATACGATGGGATGACACCCTATGAAGCATGGAATTGAAGAAGACCTAACCCTAATCATTGAGGGATCTTTGGGTGCATAGCATATGCTCACACACTTTCACAAATGAGAAGAAAATTGGATCCAAGGGTAGAGAAATGCATATTCATTGGCTATGACCTTAATCAAAAAGTGTATATGCTATATAATCCAATCAATAGTCTTTATTGTAAGTAGATATGTTGTGTTTGATGAAAACAAATCTTGGTTTGAAGATGATTGCACAAAAATCAAACTTCCCTATGACCTAGAGGAAGAATTTCCAACATTGTCAAAGAGGAATGAGCATAAACACGAAGACTCAAGTGATTATGAAGAAGACCATAAGACTCTAAGAATGGAAATTTATTGATGGAATCGAAAGGCAAAGCTAAAGTGAATGAGTTGAGAGATGTGGCGAAATCATCTAAACGAACTATAAGGACGTCTACTAGAGAGAATAAGAAGCTAGAAAGGTATGGTTATGATACCTCGTTGGTTAGTAAGCATTCCATTTATATTTCTCTTGATCAAAACTCAAAAGAACCATCAACATATGAAGAGGCCAAGAAGAACCTAGAATGCAGAGATGCAATGGAAGAAGAAATAGAAGCTCTACAAGAGAATTAGACATGGAAATTTGTTCCTAAAAATCCTTCTATCCAAGTCAACGGATCAAGATGGATCTACAAGGTAAAGATGAATTCTAATGGATCAGTCAATAGGTACAAAGAATGTATTGTAGCCATCAGATTTGCACAAACCCAAGGTATTGATTATGAAGAGACATTTTCACATGTTGCAAGAATGCCCAAATGAGAGTACTTATAAGTGTAACATCTTCCAACAATTGGAATATCTATCAAATGGATGCTAAAAGTGCCTTTCTAAATGGTTAGATATAAGACGAGTTATACATGGTTCAACCTCCTAGCTTTGAGGATCAATCATATCAAGAATATTTATGCAGGTTGAAGAAGGCCTTGTATGGCTTGAAGCAAGCTCCTAGAGCTTGGAATCATAGATTAGTCACTTATTTGAAGGATAAAGGATTTATGGTGAGCAAGATAGATACTTCCGTCTCATTAAGAGGAATCACACAGAGGCCATATACCTTTGTGTATATGTGGATGATATATTCATTCCAGGTAATGATGTAGATGGAGTCAAAAGCATCAAAGCCTAGATGAAGAAGAGGTCAAGATCAGTGATCTTGGCCTACTCATATACTTCCTAGGTTTAGAAGTTGTATATAAAGAGAAAGTTATGTTTCTAACTCAGAGAAAGTACATTGGAGATATGCTTACCAAGTTCAAGATGAGAAATACAAAGCTTGCAAGTACACCCATGAAAGTAAATCAGAAGCTAAGTGCTCATGATGGTTAGTTAATTAAACATGTGACTAGTTTTCAAGGCCTTGTTGGAAGCTTGAACTATGCTACCCGAACTAGAGTAAATATTTGTTGTGGAGTTAGTGTGCCAAGTCAATACATGCACACTCCAAGGAAGTCTCACAGGGAAACAACAAAAAATATGCTAAAATCTTTGAAGGTCACAATTAATGAAGGGTTATAGTACCCTTATACCTATGGTATAGATGTCAAATTATTTTTCTGAAGCAGATTGGGTAGGATCAAAGGATTATAGGAGAAGCACCTCAGGCTATCTCACCTTTGTAGGTACCAAATTGATCTCATATCATCAAAGAAGCAACCTATAGTTGCTCTCTCATCAACTAAAGCTCAATAGAGAGGACTTGAAAATGCTACTCAAGAAGCTATGTGGATTAGGACTCTATATATAGATTTAGGATTGAATAAATCTACTCTACACATATTTGGAGACAACATTAGCTCATTAAATATTTAGGACTACACTTTCCTCTTCTTCATCTCACATGAGGAACTATATGTGAACACATGCTCTTCATTTTGGCATAACTATCTTGGACAAATGTATATGTTCAAAGAAGTTGGAATCTCATGCATGTAGGAGAGTGAAGTCAAGGGTTTTTTTGTGAAGTAATCAAATCAAGTATGTACCTAAAGTATAGGAACACTTTTAGGTGAGGGAAATTCAACATTCAAACTTAGATTATGAGAATAAATGGAGATGACTTAGTCGTGTGGGATGCCTGATACTTTTGAGAGACTTTGAGATACATCATTGAGCACACGTTGAGATCAACTCATGTTTGTGTAGTCCATTACATGTCCCTTGTATCATATGTTTCATTAGCATACACAATTTGATACATTTCTTCATATTCATTTCGATCTACTATTCTCTATAGCATCTTCATGATTTTACTAATTTTGTGGATAGATTTGTGTGTGTACTTGATCATTTGCTACACTCTAACTTGGTGTAGTTAGAGTGAAGTGATTACTATCTACATATCAAGTTTCATTAGTTTTAGTATAGCCAATCTCGAGATATGGAGTGAGGAAGTTTAAGTTGATGAAACAAACCTAGACATTTTTGAATCGACCATTCTTTTAGATGGGGATTAAAGTTGACTGAACATCTTTCTTTCCATATCTTCTAGAGGGATTCCCCTATAATGGTGTTCCATAGGGAAGAAGATTAGCCAATATTTTCACCAAGGAACACTTTTTTCCATTTGATTTGCCTTTGTGATCTTAGGATCGTGGTACAAAATTGGGAAATTGTGTAGCTCCCTATGCACGAGATAAAAGGATCACCAAGGTCCTCTCTACATCATAGAAAACACTTGCACTAGTGAGGGGCACCACCAATTTTATTAGCTTTGCAATCGATCAGAATTCTAGGATGGAGGATTTGCCACATAAGACCCACCTTTTTCAGTTTGCAATGAGAGGATGCCATAGATATCCACACATAAGCTTCCATCTCATGCTAGACTAATTCATGCACCATCTCTTGTTAACAGAGGTATCCAAGTCAAGTTCCTTATGGACCTTAGAGATTTATGAGAATTATTACCAATGGTCCATCTTAACCATTCAATCTAGGGTAGGTCATTTGCGAGAAGAAGGAGAGGAGTCTTTGAGTTATCCTATGCATTGATTCTATCTGTGAGAAGGCATAAGTAATCATATCAACTCTCCTAACTAGGTCCATGTCTTCAAATCTCATCAAGTATTCTCTCTCATGGTTCTAGTCACGTTTTTAAGAGAAAGACCTCTGATGTGACTATGAAATTTAATAGCATTCTCAAGCACTCATCGTTTTTTTATTGATCTTTTGAGCCTAAAAGAGGTAGAACTTTGACTTTTGATATTGATATTAGTCTAGGCATTTCCATAGAGATTTTGGATCATCTAGATGAACTGTCACTCGAAACTCAAATCCTTAAGAGGCTATAAGATGAAATCAACGTCAAATCTATCATAGGCTTTATCAAATACACTCTTCAAAAACAACATGTTTTTATTCGACGCAAGAGAGGGAAGAGAAGGAGAGAGAGAGAGAGGGAGACGGAGAGAGAAAGAGAGCAAGAGAGACATACATAGAGAGTCATATGAGGAGATGGATTGGTGTATTCTAGAGATGAGCTGGTCTTGCACAAAACCTGTTGTACACCTGCCAAGTTAGCTCCACGGATTTTTAGTAGGCTCCTTTAGCTTCACATTATTGCATTTAGATCCACCAAGTTCTTTGCATCAAAATAGATAAGTTGCATATGCAAGGAATGTGAACCAACCTTTTGTTCTAGGAATGTAGTTGCTTAGTGTTTTGCTTAGAGCTCACAACTTGGTATAAATTGACTAAAGAGATATTGCACACATATAATTAGAGAGCTTAGCTAACCTAGCTAGAACAATATGTAATTGTAAACAAATCATAGCCTTTCAAATACCATATGATGTTTTTTTGGAAACCAACAAGATTAAAAGCAAGAGGGTGGCTCAAAAACTATTATGCTTGTCACTAAATTGCTTGAAACAATTATTTAACCACCTAATCTTAGGTCTCCTAAAGATTTTGGACTATCATAGCTATTATGCCTCTAGGTCGTTCTACTCTTGGCTTTTGGGATATAGGGGATCCAAAGAGCACTAAGACCATTTACTCTATAATTGTTCTTTTATAAATTAAGCAACGGAGATCAGGCCTCAAGTAAAATTCCTTTTTACAAAAACACAATCACACATAAAGTCAAATTCAAGTGTTGGATTGATGCATAGTGTTGCTCTAGCACAATGGTGAGAACCACGTTAAGAAGCTTCACCTCCTTAATGTCAATCCGAGGGAGAGGTAGGAGTGATATGAAGATCGTGAATGTGAGATGAAGTGAGAGTGAAGGTGAGAAGCACAAAGGTGCACACACACATACACACACACAATGAAGAGACAAGCAAGACACAATGGAAGGTGGGAAATTAGCTCTATTACTCAAGAATACTCTTACAAGCTCAAACTAGCTCTACTCTCTTCTTTGCTCCAACAAGCTAACCTCAAAAATGAGCTCTCTAGCTCTTTTTATAGTTTCTAGACTAGTTTTGACCGGTTTCACATCTAATGACCGGCCTAGTTAAAAAATAGGTCCTAGAGGCTATTTGGAAGGGTAAACGATGTCTAAAAATAACGAAATTTGGTACGAGCATTCTACCTAAGCTCCTCAAGCTCGAGGACTCCTCGGCTTGCACAAAATGGAGCTATGGATTACAAAATGGGGTTTTCTATGATACATATGTTACAATTAGTGATAATAATCACTGTTGAATGTTTTGGGAAAATTAATAAGACATGTATTTGTTTAAAAGATTGATCCGCCTGGCTCCCTACTTCGTCTTCACATGCTTCCGTGGCGTCTGTGCCTCTGACTGCTTCCAACACCCCCCTCCCTCTCGCTTCTGTCGTCCCTGACAGAACCTTGTTGTGAGGTCTGCCGGATGTAATTCTGTAGGAGGTCTTGAGCGAGGGTGTGCTCTGATACACGAATACCTCGGGCTAGATCAGCCTCGAGTTTCTCCCAGTCGATAGGTTGCGGCTCGTCTGGTGGTGGGAGCTGATAGTGTGTGGAGTACACCATTCGTTCACAGGCGAATAATTGCAATAAGTGTGTGGGCCTGCTTATGAATACTTCTGAATGGTACTCCCAAAAACCGGTGGTGAACATTTCTTCGAATGTTTGCTTGTAACAGGCCGGTAGATATTTGATCCTGCAGTGCCAGGCGTAACACACCCGTAGCGATGGCGTTGTGCTCATATCATAGACTAAATCAAAGTTGCCATGCTCAAAGCCCGGGGTGTTAACATGGGGAGCCTTGATGCGCCGGAAGACTTTAAAGACCATCTGCATCATGTCAAAGATTTTGACAGTCATGTGCGCGGCAATATCATCCATGTGTTTTAATCGAGGGAGCCAGTGGCGGATCGTCGCCATCATGTAGCCTACTGTGGGTAACGCGACTGGTGGCTTGAAGTAGGGGTAGTTCAACCAGTCTTGGCACTGCTTATTGTTTTGTAGCTTTATAGCGAAGGCAGTCCAAGAGCGGCGTCGTGGTACTGGTCCCCAGCACGGATTAAATTTTAAGTGAAGCGGCGCTTTTACCCACGTGCTCAGCATCTCTGGATAATTTTGCAGTAAATCTTTGCGCCAGTCTGGTTGAAGGATTTCACCTCTCTGCGCCCTTGGTGGCAAGTCCTCTGGCTCGAATTGAGTGGCATGCGTTGGTTTCATGCCGGTTTCTTTCTCGATGGTTAACTGATATTCTGTCATTAACATGAAGTATGGTTTATACTGAAGCTCATGCCCGGATATGTATCGTCGCGGGGCCATTTGAGCAAAGAATGGTGATTGTAAAATTTTCTCTTCAATTATGGCCATGGCATGTAGCTGTGCCTCTACTCTGGCCGAGTGTGTCGTTCCGAGTTCTTCTACTGTCTTCATCCACGCGGGGGTAGGTAATTCGTAGGTCATCTGGCCTTCGGCCGTGACACGTCCGCCTGGGATGGGTATCGGTTCATAAGCCTCTTCGAAGGTCTCCTCCACCGGGATAGTGACGGTTTCTTCCTCAGCTGGTAGCTCAGGTGGGGAGTCTGGCCTTGGTGGTGCTTCATAGATGGCAATCCTAGATTCAAGATTTGTTACCTGGGCCCGGAGTGCGTTGAGTTCCTCTAAAACTTCAGGGGCAGGGTCCACAGGCGCTGGTAATTCCGCTGCTACTGGTACCTGTTGTGTTGCTGGTTCTCTGAGTTGTAGCAGTTTGTGATCTTCCTTTAACTTTTGATGTTCTTCGTTCATACGATCATAGTCCTCGAGCAATCTGACATGGTCGTCTAGCAGCATCCGCATCGACTCGGATGGGATTGCCTTGAATCTGCTCGGACTTAGTGGCTGTTCTGTGATCTAAAGCCGCCTCCAAGTTCTCTCTGTTCTGCTCTTGGAGTCTCTGGTTCTCCTCTTTTGCTGCGGCTAAGTGTCTTCTTAGTAAGCCCATATTTCTAGTGAGCGTTGCATTGCGGACAGTCTGGGCTCTAAGTAGGTTATCTAAATCCGCGGTGGCCTCTTTGCTTTTTTCCTCACTTTCTATTTCTAACTTGTGATAAGCCTCTCGTAACTCTTGGTACCGGCTGTTCAGTGAGGCGTTCTCAATTGATAGTGAGTTAAGCTGCGTTTGTAGTTCATTCGTTGTCGCCTGCAGCTGTTGATAGTTGGTGCCGAGTGATGCAAACTCTTCGCGGACTTGCGTCATGCATGCGAACATGTGTTGAAATGCGGTGTCTATGGTGGGCGATAGTATGAGTGAAGTGCTAAATGAGGATGCAGTGATAGTAGATGCAGTGGGAATGGGGAGCGGGGTTGGGACTGTGGATGCAGTGGTGATTGTGGAAAATTGTGAAGTGCCTAAATATGAGGGTGCTGTGAGTGGAGTGGGTGGTGGTGAGGTGGGTGGTGATATGTCCATGCCATTGGACGTGTTTAATGTTGTGACTGTGAAAAGTGGTGTGATTGTGGGTGGTTGCGTAGGTGTGAATACGGGATTTACAAACGTAGAGTAGTTTACAGGGGGGGTGGTTGGAGCGGCTTGGTGAAACGGGGAAATAGGCGTCATGGTAGGTTGGGGAGGTGAGACTGGTGAGAAGGTTAGTGGGGTTAGGAAGGGGAATGGGGATCTTAGAGGTGGGGGAAACGCTGGGAAGGATGAAGGGGTGAAGGGGTTAACATACGGATGCAGAGGGTTGGGTGTGGGCCTGGTGGTATGAATGGGTAAGGAAGAGGTTGTGGCTACGTTGCTTTGTACAGGTGTGGATGCGGGGAAAGCCGGTGGGTGTGCGGGTGATACGGGATGGGTTGGTGAAAGATGAGGTGAGAGAGGAGTCGAAGGGGTGGATGTTATTTCGAGGATAGTAGTGGTCTGTACAGAGGTGGTACGGGGTGGCGAATCTACAAGGATGGTTTCTGCGGTTAATGAACGTTCAGGGGCGAGGCGTGCCTCCCTGGCTTGTGCTGAAGATTGGGCTCCTGTTGGTACACGAATATACTCCCCAGGTTTTGAGAGTAGTCGCACTCGGCGGGGATCAAACTGTGGTAGTTGCTTTCTTTGTAAAAACCTGAGTGCTTCATGGGAGCCTACTGATTTGACTAACTCTCTGAACCCTCTAATATATGCGTCTTCGAATCCTCCGGAGATGAGTTCCTGTTCAATTAATGCCTGGCTCTCCTCTTCAGTTAACTTCTTTCGTGCCCAGACTTTCTCCATGGTACGATATAATTTCTTTATGGCCAATGTGTACGCTGCGGCTTCGAAAGTTTCATCTTCATATGTGCTGGTGTCGCCGTGCGTGTCGGTTTGTTGGCCTTGCCCCTCTGTCTGTTCGTCAGGTGAGCCCTGGCTGGCTTCATCGTCGCCTTGATCGTCGTCTGTTTCGGTTCTTTCTTCTTCAGAGCCCGACACAGCTTGTCCCTGTGGCAAGTCTCGCGGCGTAGTCGGGTAGCTGGGACGTTCATATTCCTGGGAGAACAGTTGTGCTTCTGAATACTGAAACTCGTTTGAGAATGCATCAGGCATCTCAAAATCAAATGTCGTGTTTATGGGGTCGGCCTCCATATGTGGTATCGGGAAAGAAAACGCTTCCGCACCAATAGTGGTGGGAGCTTCTGCAGTTGTGGTGAGGGGTTCTGTGGTGGTAGCTGCCTGAGGTGCAGCGGTACTCGTGGTGGCCTCCGTAATTACTGGTCTGGACAACCGTATGCGAATAGGTTGTACAGTGGGAGCAGCTTCTGTCTGTGGGCGCTCGGGAGAGGGTTGTGGTGACGGCGACTCTGGCACTTGGAGGCAAGGGATGGTGCCTCGCATGCGCTTACCTGCCCGTGTCCTACTGGGCTTCCTAGCTTTCTTCGCTGTGCTCTTGAATGCCTTTAATTCCTCTCCTGTTAATGCACGCTCGATAGGCAAGTCATAAGCCAAACACATATACACAATTCTAGTGAGCGCACAACATCCGTTAAGCACCTTCTTGTGCTCCCATCTGTGCTGTGCCAAGTACATCTGATCTATGATCCAGCTTGCCAGATCAACTGTTTGAGGTCCCGTACATGCCAAATATAATCCGAACCATATTCTTTTGTGTGGCATGGTAAATCTGTCCTGAGCTGGAAATGCAAAATGTTGCATGCATATTCTTAGTGGCTTTGACAACTCAGGTGTAATGGCCGAAATCTCTTCCCACTTCGTGACATCCCCACGTTTCATCGGTTCTGGAATTAATCTCTCTCGGTCTGTGGGAGTGTGGGTTCCATGAATCTTGATGGCTGCTCTGATTAGGTCCTTAGAGAGATAAAATCTCTTGTAAGGTGGATCATCCACTAGAGTAGGCAATATGAAGGTTCCTGGGATATCCTTATTCTCCGATGCCATCAATGTAGTGATTAAATAATAGCACCTATAAAAATCCGGTTTGGGTAGAGGATCACTGAAATATTCTGTGAAACCGGCTCTGGCCCAAACATGAGTTAAATCCTGGGTGCTTTGTAGGGCTTCGAATTCTCTGGAGAAAAACTGGTACTTTCCCCACGTGCGGTCATCAAAAGTCAGAGAGGATTCAAATATAAAGTCTGCGTCCGCGAGGGGTCCTGCCAGGCCCTGAAACCAATGAGAGTTTCTGTGTATCTTTTCGGTGTAGCCCATAGGGGGGTTATCGGTAGGCATGGGCCCTGGAAATCCTTGAAATTCCGCCGGTGGAGCAGTAGGGTGGGACTCTGCTCGTAGCACGTTGAGTGGTACTGCTGCTACACTGGGGCCTGCTCCTGATGTTCCTTCGTCAGTTTGCATGGTGGCTGGTGCGCTAGTGAGAAAGATCTGCTACAAAAGATTAACACATTAGCATGGAAATTAATCATGATCCCATTAAAGTGAGACCGCAATCCCTTTCCATAACTGATGCGTAACCCGTGTAGCCAAGTGCTGTGATGTGATGGATGCAATGTTTCGTGCAGCACTAGTGCAGGTCTCTAGACACCTATACGTTTCAGATCATGCATACATTTCTTGATGAGATGAGATTACGAATGGTGTGTGATGATGGTGTGTGAATTTATACAAGGTTTAAAGGTTAGTGATTTAGCATAAGGTTGTATGTTAGTCGGGGGGTAGTTAGACCATGGGTTAGGGGAAGACGGTTGGACATGTTTCGGTATCCATTTCCTAAGAGTCCTTGAATGGGTGGTGGGTTTCTGCTGAGGGGTAAAAGGTGGTATCGGGTGTGGTGGTGTCGAGGGATGAAAAGGTTTGTGAGGATTATATATTACATGGCATATGGGTTGAGCTATGATACATGGTTTGGGTACCCAAATCTGCGTGGGCGTGGGTCTATGGGTAAGGTACTTCTTGGCGATCCACATTTGTCGAATGGTCTGACCTATAGAAGGAGGTCAAGGGGATGGTGGACATCGATTCTGTTTCTGTTCTGCCTTTTTCTTGTTGATCTCTGCTTGGTTGGAGATCTTTGGTTCTTTTTGTCCTTTTGGCACCCATATTTGTCTGGTACTGCTTCCTTTGGGAGGCCTAAACTGCTTTCCATGTTGTTTCCTCTGATACTGTCGTCGGTCTGGGTTCCTTTGTCGCGGTTGACTCTGTTGTTGTTGAGGTTGAGAGGTCGGATGGACACTCTGCTTTGGAAAAGAAGGGAGTTCCAACACTTGCGTGACTTGCCCATTAGGAAGTGATGCCTTTTGTAACTTTAATCTAGGCCAGTCCGCAACAAGCTTGGAAGGATGAGCACCGTAGGGTGTCGTGCTCATTTGGCCGCTGATGCAACCCACCTGACCTCTGATTGTGCCCTTCTGCCCTTGCTGTTGGGTAACTGTCTCTTCTAGTTTGCAGGAAGTCCCAGGGAAGATCCCCTGTCGTCCTTCTGACTGACAACTGTCTATAGCCAAGCCCGAGTGGGTTGGTGTAGACGTAATGTGACTGGTCTGCTTAAAGATCTTTCGGTCTTCCGTCGCATGCATTTCATAGGGTCTAGGGTCACAACCGTCAAGCGGAATGCTGTTAGGGAAGTCAAGCGGTATCACTCGCTTCTGCTCTAAGGTTCCAATCTGTAAGGAGCCTTGTCTAAGATTTAGGTCCACTGAGTGATCGTATAGCCAATCTTGGCCAAGGATTAGGGGTTCTATCAGGTCGTCATCATGGCACACTAATAGCTTCGCTGTCATGGTCACCTCCTTAACGAGGATAGGAAGGTCCACCTCACCCATGCAAGGGGTTTCCGTGCCTCCTAGGCCTATGAGGTATGCCTCAATTGGCCGCATTTCTATTCCTGAATCCTTATAGTGGGACCATCTAATCGCACTAGTCGCAGCACCTGAGTCAATCAAAGCCCTGAGTTCTTGGCTATGGTTACCGTGCGCTAGCCTCACTGTAATGAATGGTCTCCTATCCACTATGCTCGGATGAGTGGTTGACTTTACTTGACACATGGCCATGGGATATCTGGGTGATGTTTCCAGATGGTTATAATGTTCTCTCCCTAGTCCTTGTCTTCTTAGCTTCATGCGCTTAATGCGTTCTATGGCTTCTGCCTGAGCTTCTGCTCGTATTCTATTTTCTTCCTCCTTACGCTTCTTTGCCAACGTGAGTCGTCTAAGCATATCCTCAGTAAGAGGTTCTTGGTATAGCTTGACTCTACAGCCACTAATGTAATTAGGCATTATATCTCCTTCTAAAGTGGCTAACTGTACTGCTCCACTAGTCGAGAGTCTGTTAATGATCATAGGTCCATAACCTCGCTTTTCTAACTTGCGTGCGTGCTGTTTCAGCGTATATACTAGAACTAAATCTCCTTCTTTTAGGCCTTTATCTTTCACATGCGCATCAAAATATGCTTTCTGTCGCTTCTTCGCTGCGTATATTCCTGCTGCTGCTTTCAGCCTGGTTTCTCCTAATCGTTCCAAGTCCATTATTCTCGCTGATAATTCATGGCCGGTCCACTCATGTTCTTGTGCAACCTTAAGGGTCGGTATCAAGAAGTCGAGAGGAAGCACTGCATTCTGACCAAAAACCATCTGAAAGGGAGTTGCATTGAGTACGGTCTTATAGGCCACTCGATATGCCCAAACAGCGTGGTGTAGCTGTTTGTCCCAATCTGAACGTTTATTGTTCACGAGTTTCGTCAGTACGGTACATAGTATCTTGTTAGTGCTTTCAGCCTGACCATTGGCCTGAGGATGATATGGTGCAGATTTCTTGTGAATCACCATAAAATCCTGTAACAAATATTCAATGACTTGGTTTAGAAAGTGAGTGCCTCGATCGCTCACTAACTCTATAGGCAATCCATATCTTGTAAAGACATTTTCAAATAAGAATTTTGCAGTCGTGTGAGCATCATTCTTTTTTGTGGCTTTTGCCTCTACCCATTTTGTAAGATAATCTGTGGCAACAATAATGTATTCTGCATGTACCTTTTGCAGGGGGGTTAATGGGTCCTACAAAGTCTATACCCCACTTAGAAAATGCACGTCCGCCCATCATGGGTTTCAATGGCATTTCATCTCTGCGAGTAGGAAACTGAGTTCTTTGGCACACGTCACATCTCTTTACATAGGTATGTGCATCCATGTGAAGAGTGGGCCACCATAATCCTGCAAAGAGAATGGCTTTGATTATCCTATCTGGTCCAAAATGACCTCCTGCAACACCTTGGTGTGCAGTCTCTAGTATGCTAAGATAATCGCTCTCATGAACACATTGTCTTAGATATCCATCTCGTCCTCTTTTGTATAGATTATCGCCAATAAGTGAATAGTCTTGAGCTTCCTGCTCTAGACTGCGTTGTCGAGCTAAGGTCATTCCTTGAGGGAATGTGTGCGTCCTCAAGTATGTCACTAAAGGTTCACTCCAGTCTGGTGTGAGAGACACATGATATAATGTCGCATGCTCTACTGGTGATCTTTCACAACACACCTGACATTCTTTACACAACTTGTGGACATCTGCTTCCATAGAAGGCCAATATACTCCTAATCTATGCAGAGTTTGTAGTGTTCTATGTTTTGAATGATGTTGCTTTAGTGCACCTACGTGTGCTAATTGCAACCAATTCGCATGTTCTGATTCATCTACACAACAAGCAAGAATCTTTTGATTATCTTGTTTATATATGCTTCCTGCTATTATTTGGTACCTCTGAGATTTGGTAATCTCTCCTTCTTTGATCTTTATCCTAGGACTCTTGGGTCCGTATGTCAGAATAGGGACTAACGGCTTAGCCCATTCTGGTGCTATCTCAAGGTTGAATAAGTATGCATCTGGTAGATCATCAGCTACTCCTTGAGGGGCTTCTCCCGAGGTTAATCTTGAGAGGTGGTCAGCTCTAAGATGCGTCTTTCCTTTCCTAACTACCACTTCAAAATCATACTCCATGAGCAGTAGAAACCAACGTATCAGTCGTCCTGTGTTACATGGTTTGTTGACTAAATATAATAGGGCTTGATGATCTGTAAAGAACTTGAATTTGTTGGCCAACAAGTAGTGCCTAAACTTCTTTACCGCGTAGATCATCCCTAATCCTTCTCGTTCCGTCGTGGTGTAATTTCTCTCTGCTGCGTTTAATTGTCTGCTAACGTAAGCTATGGGGAGATCTATGTTTCCTTCATTCGTGGGTTGTGCTAATACACATCCTATGGCGTAATTGGATGCATCCACATGTACATGGAATGGCTTACTCCAATCTGGAGTGGTCAATATAGGTGCTGAACACAAACGTCGTTTAAGTTCATTGAATGAATTTTCACATTCTTCTGTCCATTCAAAATTGGTTAAAAGAGAGTACAGAGGCTTGGCTATGATTGCATACATGTGTATGAATCTCCTATAATAACCGCAATGGCCCATAAATGCCTGTACCTCTTTCACATTAGTTGGTCTTGGTAATTCTGCAATTACCTTCACCTTTTCCTCGTCCGTAGAGATTCCATTTTTTGACACAATGTGTCCTAGAATTTTGCCTTGTCTGACCATGAAAACGCATTTTTCTGGGTTCAAACAAACCTGATATTCTCGACATTTGTCAAATATTTGTCTCAACTCTGGGATATGTGTCTGTCTTACATTTGAGTGCGCACATAGGTCATCGACATAAACTTCCAAGCTCTTGCGTAAAAATTCCTTAAAAACATGACACATGAGTCGCTGGAAAGTAGCGGGTGCATTTGTCAAGCCAAATGGCATTACACGAAATGCAAATATGCCCCATTCTGTGGCAAAAGCCGTCTTGTGTTGGTCTTCTGGAGCAATGGCTACTTGGTTATAGCCTGAGAATCCATCAAGAAAACTGTAGACTTCCTTGCCTGCAACTCTTTCCAATAGGTGTTCCGTGATAGGAAGAGGATAACTATCTCTAATCGTGGCGGCATTAACTTTTTTAAGGTTAATACACACACGCAATTTTCCATTCTTCTTGGGCACAACCACAATGGGGGATACCCATTCGGTATGCTCAATTTCGTAGATAAATCCTGCTTCTATCAAGCGATCTATCTCCTCTTTAATCTTCGCAGCGTAATTATCATTATACGTGTAAGGTTTTTGTTTTGTCGGTTTTGCATCTGGAGTCATAGGGATTCTATGAGAACATATATCTGGGTCTACTCCTTTCAAATCTTTGTAACTCCAAGCAAAAACATCTCTATATTCGCGCAATAGGGCAACTAACTCTTCTTCTTCTTCAGTCGTCAAATCGTGCCCTATGTAGGTGCATTTTTCTTCTTCTCCTTCTATGGCAACTATTATTTTCTTGGTTTTCTCTCGGTTATCATATACTTGTCCGTCATTCGCCTTTCTATTAGGCATTCGTACCATGATTCTTCTATCGTCGATTTCGTATTTCTTGAAATTCTCGGGTACTTCAAATAAAGATTCTTCTTTTTCCGACATGGTTTCTTTCTTCTTTCTCTTCTTGCCTTCACTCTTAGCAGTCACTTCCGTGGCTAACCTTACCTCGTTCGTAATTTCCTCGTGACTCTGAGTGTGAGTCTCTACTTCGTAGAAATATTCTTCCTCTGATGCAAAGGGTGGGTCCATGATAATTGATTCTAAATCAAAATCGCTTGCGTCCTCAAATGCATCAGTGTTTGGTTCACACTCTTCTAAAATTGCATCGCCCATGATTGGCTCTATCGTAAAAACTGAAATGTCATAGCCATCCTCGTCACAGTGGGGTGTCCATTGTTCTTCATTGATGGCTACATCCATGGTTGCTAGAATCTCTGCCCAACCATGGGGTTCAAACTCCTCATCTGGGAATACTACAGGTGCATAGGCTGGATCTTGGAGGGTTCGTGGATGTTGTTCCGCACCTAAGGTCCTGGCTTCTAACCGCTCTTCCTCTTGTTTAGCTACTTTACACATCCATAAATGGGTATCCTCATGCAACCAAGAAGGATCTGATTCTAATGAGTGCACGGATTCCGTCTCTGCTGGTATCTTATGGATGGTATTCCATTGTATTGGGGGTACATCTCTATGTGAATAGTCTTTAAGGTTGACTTTGGTAGTCACTCCTAAATGTTGCAAGTACAAAGAATTAGTTCCCCAATCTTGTACAATTTGCAACTGACGCATGAATGGTCGTCCCAATATCATCTCATATGCATGATTTTTCGCAAAGTCGCAAATGGCAAAGGTATGCTCAAATTCTACACCACAAGTGGTGAGAGATATGCCTTCTAGTAAGCCTAACGGTTTTTCTATGTGTCCATCGGCCATTTGTAGCTTCATCCTGGTGGGTCTGAGTGCTGGCTTACCCCAACGTTTCCATAAGGCGGTAGTAGCGATAGCTACTCCGGCTCCTGAATCTAAGATGGCTTTCGTGGTGTAGCCCTGATGGGTTATTGGAAGATATGTGTTACCTTCCTCTCCTTCGCTTACGTCTCCAATCTTTTCCACGGGTATCTCTGGTACCTTCTTCTGTGATCCTATCTGAGAGGGTGTGGTAGCTAGCTCAGGGAATTGATTTGCTACGTGCTTCCACAATTCTGGTTTTACCTTTAATAGTTCCTCCAGAGTGAGATTACATTGTACTTTGGTATTCTTGATCACTTCCGTATTTCTAGGGATCACTGATTCTTCATTCCTCACTATTATTGTGGGTGCTCTCATACTAATAGACTTTGCTTCCCAAGGTCCTGTGAACTGAGGTAATTCTTGTAAAGAATTAGATTCAAATCCTGTGGGTTCACTCAGTCGTTCCACCTCTACATCACCATATATAGAGGGGATGTCTTGGGGAAATTGTTCCTGCAAGTCGTCTATTTCTTGAATAGGAGGATGAGTTGCTTGTTCTTTTCTCCATTTCTCTTCTTGGATTTCTCTTAAAAATTCATGTGAGTACTTATGTATGGAGGATAGGTTATCTTGACTCTCTGTATTGGGTACTTGAGACAGGGATGGTGGATTCCTTTCCTGTGTCTCTGGGACAGTAGGGTTCCTAGACTGATCCTTTTTCTCTTTGCTTTCAATCAAGTGTTCTAGCCTCTCCATTAGGCCTTGAAAGTGTAATTCCGGTTTTGCCAGGTTATTCCAATTAAGATATCTAGAGGCTTCGAACAACGCTTGGGCTAGTTCTACCATCTTCATGCAAAGTTTAGCTCTCTCAATTTCTAGATCAGCTCGAGGGTAGTTTTTACTCATTTCCGTGACTTGAGGTCCCTCTTTTATTCTAGCCTGATATGCACGAAACATCATGTCTAGATCTTCCGGTATGGGTTCCGCTAAGACTGATCCTGATTTCTGAGCTGGGTTTTCTTGATTTAATTCTTGTGAAGCCAATTCTTGTATTTTGGCTCTAGATTCTCTTAGACTTCCTTCCAACTCACTTATCTTTTTACTCCATTTTCTCTTTATCCTTTCTCTTGAATCTTTCCAAGATTTTGTCTTTTTACTACTCGATTCTGTAACTTCACTAGTTTCGGCTATTTTCTCTTGATTAAGTTGTTGGTTTTGTAAGAGCGCCTGGGCTCTGGTTATAGCTTGGATAGGCACGTACGTAGTATTGGATCCATCTGCTTTGTTTACAATACCTATCACGTTGATCGGTGTCACATTTGAAGTGTTAACTGGGTTCTTAGGACAATCTTTGATTATGTGTTCTTTGCCACAATCGGCACAAAAGCCTTGGATGCTATAGTACTGTGATTGCCTTGCTATTGGGGGATGTGGGCAGTCCTTTATGAAGTGATCTCCTTGGCACCTAAAGCATGGTCCTCTAGGGCCCTGTGGTCTCTGTTGTCTCAGTTGGGGCCGTGGGTTTGGGTTTGGGTTTGTGTACATCACATTAGTATAATCTGGCTCCCAACTAGGTTCCATTGGTGGACTATCATAATGATATGTCTCCACGTGTTCTGGTGACTCCGTGTAATAAGCGGGTGGACTAGTTACATGAGTAGAGTCAAAACTGTTTGAGTTCGGGTCACTTTCGGTGATCAGGGGTGAAGAAGGCACTAAGGCCCTACTTAGGTTCTCTTCTGCAGCCGCATATTTGACTGGGATGACATTCGCTGGTGGGGGTGGCTGTTGAGCTAAGACGGGTTGAGGTCTCTGTTGAGCCTGGTATGGGTAGTTCTGAGGAGGCCTATAGTAATAAGGCTGAGCATTGTATTGGCCTTGATACCTACCTGGCTGCTGGTATGTTTGCGGGTAGTTCTGTCTCACGGTTTGTTTGTTGTATGGGCAGTCCTGAGCTGTATGATTTGTGTATCTTCTCTCAATTGTGCAATATTGGCCACTAGGGTTGACGTGAGGTTGAGGTGCATTGGGACACACGTTTGCCAAATGATTTCCACCACAAGTGTAACAACGTACGTTTGTAGGTAGCTTGGGCACCTGTTTACTAGAAACTCCTAGTTTTTGGGCCACTTTTTCTGCTAGGTCCTCTATCGAATTAGACAATTTTGTGGATGCTAGAGAAGAACAATCTGAGTCTTTATAGACCTTTGAGAGTTCTAATTCCTCTCCTAGGTTGTCCTCGATGTCTATACATATTCTTACACACTCCTCTAGCGTTCTGGGTTCTTTTAGGTACACATAAGAGCGTAGTTTAGCGCTCAACAAGCCATCTAGGAACAGTGATACTTGTTTGGCTTGTGAGGGTAGCTCTTGCATTGGACATCGCTCAACATATTGTCTGAATCTACGACCTGCCAGTCTTACTGTTTCCTGAGGGGTTTGTTTAAAACTATGAATCAACGAAGACGTGTCATGTCTAACCCCACTTTTAGAGAATTCAGTAATGAATGACTCTAACAAGTGATGGATGTCTCTAAATTGCCTTTGTTGCAGTGGTTGGAACCAAGTTAAAGCGGTATTCTTTAACGTTAGTCCAAATGCATTGTATTGCGTGAACATGTCCTCTACTTGTTCTGCTCTTAATACTTGCTTGAATTCTGCAACGTGGTCATAGGGATCTCCTGTCCCATCAAAGTAATTTTTCATTGATTTTACTAATTGAGTGGGTCTCAATACTCTTGCGTGTTCGCGTGGTCTAGGTAGAGGAAAATCATCTCTACCACCTGGTATTCCATGTTCTCTTTGTCTATCCGTCCTATTAGTGTTCGTGGTTGTTCCATCTCTCCCTATGGGGTGAATGAAGCTTACTTCCGGTCTCTCGTGATTTCCTTCTCTTTGATTTCCATGGGCTGAGGATGTTCCTGCCCCTTGTTGATTTGCATTCATGTTTGTTCGGGATGGAGGGAATATCAATTCACCTCTCCATGTGTATGTGTTTTTAGCGCGTTCAGGCACCACAAAGACTCTTTCTGAAGTCTCATCCAGGTATACAACCTTTCGAGGTGTATCTAGGTCCTTGAATTCATAGATTGTGATGATGCCTACCTCACTGGGGTTTTCCTTTCTGTACCTCCAAAAGGCTTCATCTGTCTCTTTATTTACGAACAACTCTGTGCTCCTGTTATCTTGAGGGATCCACTCTGGGATAATTACTCTTGTTAATACGGATTTCCCTCTCGGTGTTCTAGGTTCTTCTAACGGTTCTTTTCCTTGAAATTTCCCTTCTGTCTCTAATTGGATTGTGCCAAACTCATTAGTATCGTTTGGTTGCGTACTTAGGATGTACATGGTTCCTTCTTTGTCTATGTAAGCGTCTCTCTCAAATTTCACCACTGGTCTTTCCAATCCAATGGGTTGGTCAGGGTTGTGCAGTTGCACCACTTGCCTTTGCAAACCATCCTCATAGATGCGAGCACCTAGTCGGTTGGTTCGGAGAAACTCTAGCTGCGTTCTATAGGGTCCTTCAGGTTTTTCTAGGTATGCTACATGAGATCCTCCTGCTGGTCTGTCTGTGCTGAATGCCATTTCTGACTCGCTAGTTTCTGAGCTCTCGTAGGGGTAATTGCTATTCAATTGCTGAGCCCAAGATCGAGCGGTAGTTCTTACACTAGCTTCTGATGATCTAAGGCTTCGTCTGTCCGACTTACCTATATGTTTACCCGATCTAAGGTTCATTAATTTTCTTCCTTGCTCACTCAATTACACACTTAGATCGTCAATGGTCCTTTGTTATTATTCTCTTGATTCTTTTTAATTTTCTCTGGATTCTTGTCTTAATTTATGCGTCAGGAATTCGACTTTCGTGATGATTTTGAGTTCTCGTTCCGTCAGACTTAGGTTCGTTTCTTTAGGTTTTCGCGTCACACACACCTTTACTTTAAGTCTTAAACTTGATAGAATTAGGTATCTTGAACTTGAGGCGTTCCTATCGTCGTTAATCCACAACTACCGTTTAGCCTAAGCTAAAAATTGACTGAGGGGGTTGAGTAATCTTCCAACCTCGAGTCGGCTTTTCTGGTTGCTCTGATGCCCTGTTGCCTAAGAAGCCGTGCTTCCCAAGCTCTGCTGTCTTCACTGCCTTGCTTGCTTGCCTTGGATTGCCCTTGCTAGACCTGGAAAATTCCAATGTTAGACCAATTCACAAAAAGATTAAACACTTGAGTATATACACCTTTTAGTCCCTTCCCTTTTGCCCAAATTTCCAATGTGTGCCCCCTGGCTTCCTAGTCCCAAGCTAAGTGCACCTCAAATTAGCCTATCCAAAAATAGATGTATTCTTTATGAAAAAAAACAGTTGAGGTCACGTAGTACTCGTCACGAGCTTTCTAATGAGCTATTAAGCTCAAAAAACGGACTTCGGATGAAAAAGTTATGAGCGTTCAGGCCCTGGGGGGTAAAAACTGACAATCAAATTTTCCTTCAAATATGAGCTAAGGGGTCTCCTATGAGTCTAATGGTCCAAAAATTTTCCAAAAATACCCTCAAATTTGGTCAAAAATTGAAGTCCAAAATTTGCGATGGGGGTGGGCAATCGCGATGGTCTGGGACCGTCGCGATGGTCCAAGCGAACCGTCGCGATGGCGCGGGATTTGGACAATCGCGATGGCCCGAAAAGGCGAACCGTCGCGATGGCTCGAAGTGAACGATCGCGATGGCGTGAGGTCGAACCGTCGCGATGGCTCGAAGTGAACGATCGCGATGGCGTGAGGTCGAACCATCGCGATGGTCCAAAAAATGAACCGTCGCGATGGCGTGATCGGGCGGACAATCGCGATGGCGCGGTCAACGGTCAACGGTGGACAGTCGCGATGGTCCGAAGTGAACCGTCGCGATGGTCCGCGATGCGATGGCTTGAGCCAATCGCGATGGTCCGATTTTGGGCTGTCGCGATGGTCCGAAAAATGAACCGTCGCGATGGTCTATCGTGACACGTGGCACTGTCGTGGCGATGGCATAAGCCAATCGCGATGGTCCGGGGTCAAATGAACCGTCGCGATGGTCCAAGTGGACCGTCGCGATGGCTCAAGTGAACCGTCGCGATGGTCCGAAAAAGCGAACCGTCGCGATGGTCCGGCCGAGCCGTCGCGATGGCGTGAGCCTATCGCGATGGTGCGACACAATCGCGATGGTCCGAGCCAATCGCGATGGTCCACCAAACAACGAATTTTTGAAATGCGATTGTGGTTCCGTGAATGCGCAAGTATCGCCTACCTAGTGGCGTGGTCGCCTACCTCAAAAACCGAAAAGTGCAGACCATCGCGATGGTCCGCCACAATCGGAAATCTCTGACAGAAAGCACATTTTTTACCTTTTGGAAGCTTTCCTGATGCTCTGAAGCTCTGTACCTGCAAGAAAACTCAAGAAAACACAAGTACAAACAAGCACAAAAGTTCTCTCTCGCTCGCTCGCATGCACAAATGAGGGGAAATGAGGTGAATGGGTGGATATGGTGAATTTTCTGATTTTTTTGGAGATGAAGATGATGATGCGATGATGAAGATGGAGTGTGGGGAAGGTGAAAATCACTAAAAACTAAGTAAAAACAACAACAAAAACTGAGATTTTTACCTTCCAACGCCACTTCTTGCTATACTCTTACCATCACACATTCGTCCTAGACTCGATCCCCGGCAACGGCGCCAAAATTTGGTGTTGCTCTAGCACAATGGTGAGAACCACGTTAAGAAGCTTCACCTCCTTAATGTCAATCCGAGGGAGAGGTAGGAGTGATATGAAGATCGTGAATGTGAGATGAAGTGAGAGTGAAGGTGAGAAGCACAAAGGTGCACACACACATACACACACACAATGAAGAGACAAGCAAGACACAATGGAAGGTGGGAAATTAGCTCTATTACTCAAGAATACTCTTACAAGCTCAAACTAGCTCTACTCTCTTCTTTGCTCCAACAAGCTAACCTCAAAAATGAGCTCTCTAGCTCTTTTTATAGTTTCTAGACTAGTTTTGACCGGTTTCACATCTAATGACCGGCCTAGTTAAAAAATAGGTCCTAGAGGCTATTTGGAAGGGTAAACGATGTCTAAAAATAACGAAATTTGGTACGAGCATTCTACCTAAGCTCCTCAAGCTCGAGGACTCCTCGGCTTGCACAAAATGGAGCTATGGATTACAAAATGGGGTTTTCTATGATACATATGTTACAATTAGTGATAATAATCACTGTTGAATGTTTTGGGAAAATTAATAAGACATGTATTTGTTTAAAAGATTGATCCGCCTGGCTCCCTGCTTCGTCTTCACATGCTTCCGTGGCGTCTGTGCCTCTGACTGCTTCCAACACATAGCTTAAATTATTGGCATTTGTTGTTGTGTATCAATGATGCTTGGCATTGACTTTATACATGTACCTCCTAAGTGACATTCATGGGTGTAATCCAACATCCACACATCCCTCAAACAACATTTTACTTGCTTGTTGTCCTGCTAAAGAGAAATGGAGGCTAAATGGAAGAAGAGTAAACTCTATTAGAGAGAGATAGAGAGAGAGAGAGACCCTAAAAATTTAAATATCTATTTTTAAATATTTAATTATTTATATTTTATATATTTAGATTTTTCTCTAATGTTTCAAAATGTATGTATGTATATGCATATGCTTTTATGTATGTGTGTGTGTGTAAAAACTCAAAAATCCTATTTCTGGTATGTTTAATTTTATATATATATATATATATATATATATATATATATATATATATATATATATATATATATATATATATATATATATATATATATATATATATATACATATATATATATCTATATATATATATGTGTGTGTGTGTGTGTGTATGTGTGTATTTGTGTGTGTATGTATTTACGCATATGCAGGTGTGTATGTGTGTATGCACATATGTGTGTATGTATATGCATATGCATGTGTGTACACATATGCATGTGTGTACGCCTATGCATTTGTGTATGTGTGTATGTGTGTATGCATATGCGTGTGTATGTGTGTATGCACATATATGTGTATGTATAGGCATGTGTGTATGCATATGTATGTGTGTATGTATGTATGTATATGCATATGCATGTGTTTATGTATGTATGTATATGCATGTGTGTATGTATATGCAGTTTGTGTGTGTATGTATGTATGCATATGCATGTGTGTATGCATATGCATGTGTATGTGTATGTACATATGTGGGTATGTATATGCATGTGTGTATGTATATGCACATGCATGTGTGTATACATATGCATTTGTCTCTGTGTGTATGTAAGTGCATGTGTGTATGCATATGCATGTGTGTATGTGTGTATGCATATGTATGTGTATGTGTCTATGCACATATGTGTGTATGTATATGCATGTGTGTATGTTTATGCATATGTGTGTGTATTTGTGTATGCATATGCATGTGTGTATGCACATATGTATGTATACATATGTGAGTGTGCATGTATATGTATATGTCACTCTCTTTCTCTCTCTCTCTCTCTCTTTATGTTTCTCTAGATCTCTCTCTTTCTTTCATCTCTCTCTCTCTCTATGTCAATCGAAAACAAAAGAATCACTTAAATCGATGTAATTGTCTGGATCGTTGTCGTCCAAATCCACTTAAAGTTATCCTTTGTCGAATTCCAAAGACTTGATGCCAAAATATCTTACAAAACTAAAGAGAAAAGAAATTAGAAAAGGGAAAACATAAACAAAGAAAAAAGATTTATACAATATGTGTGATAATTACCAAAACTTCAGATCTAGAAAAATAGAGAGGTGTGCATAGAGAGAGAGAGAGAGAAAGTGTGAGAAACAAAGAAATGCAGCTCACATGCACAAACTCGATAGTAGCAGGTTTTGTTTCAAAACGTGATGAATTTTGAATTTTGCTCTCTGGTCCCGTTAAAACATTGTGTTGGTATGAGCATCGGTATAAGCATCGGTAGTTTCCAGTAATGTACCGATGCTCATACCAATGTTCATACCAATGCTCATACCAACGTGCATATTGATGCATGTGTACCGAAGCATATATTGCTTCCATGGTTATTAAAGGGTTTTCAAGGGTCATACCGATGCCGACGTGTGTCCGTCAGTATACACAATGTCGGTATGCCATTGATATATTGTAGTGAAAAGGATTCGTTGATGGAAACATAATTATGGTGAAGCAATGAACAATAGGTTGAGTAGAGTGGACTCTCTTGCCAAATTTTAGGTTTTAATGGTGACAAAAGCATGATTCTCGATTTGGGAATTCTTCACTTGTTTCTATAGTATGCTTTAGCTTTTCTAGTACAAGATAACCCCCCGCCCCCCCCGGACTCCCCCCTCTAGACAAATTATTTTATACTCTCTTGAGGCATCTAAGGCCTTCTCAAAGTCCAGCAATAGAGCCATAGGATAGTGAATTAGTTCTCAAGATCTTTATCTCTAGCGGGTAGTAGCATCATTGTACACAAGGGAATGTACAAAAGGGAATCTATCAAATCCATTCTAACATATATACAAGATCCATCATTAATCAGGATACAATATCACCTTGAAGAAATTTGTTGCGTACTACCTTTAGAACATCGCCAGGAAGCATTTTTAGATTGGTTTTGTGCTGAAATTGACACAACACGTCAATTTGTCATCTTAAATAGGAGTTATACAATATAGACTTACTTAATTCATTTAGACAAAATGACCCAAATTTCAGGTGAGTACGCCAAATGAAACTCATTCGAGATGTGTCTTCTTTATCTCTGTAGACATCTATAGACAGAACCCATGTATACTTCTCTCTCTCATTCCCAACACCGACTTCTTTGTCTCTGCCCCTCCCTCTCTCTCTCGCTCTCTCTCTCTCTCACACACTCTCTCTCTTTCTCCCAATCTCTACATCTCCACGGAACCTCCCATCTGCACTCCTTTATGTTTTGCTCTCTCTCTCTCTCTCTCTCTCTCTCTCTCTCTCTCTCTCTCTCTCGATTCGACCATCGCTGTGCACCGAATTGCAGTGATTTCCATTTGCGTTGATATGCTTTGCTTCTCTCTCTCCCTCTCTGCATTTTGCCGATTCCTATTTGCCTCTCTCTATCTGTGCAATCGACCTCCATTGACTTCTTCAGTAGTGCTCCTAGTCAAACCTGCTGCCCCTTTCTCTCTCTATCTCTCTTTCTCTCTCTCTGTCTCTTTCGTGGATCTTTTTCTCCAGCTCTATACTGCCTGCGAGCAACGCTCTGTCTTCGATTCTTAGCATCGTGGGCAAAGATGACACAGGAACAAACTGCGGCGCAGCCCAAAGCTTTGACATCTTCAGGTAAATCCCTGAATAGTGATGACGACCAATGGGTCGGTCCAATTTTTCATTCTCTCTCTCTCTCTCTCTCTCTCTCTCTCTCTCTCTCTCCTTCGGCTCATTCATCCTTTCATTTCTCAATTTAGGGTCGATATCTGGCTTTCTCTTTCTTTGTTAATGCAGATTTTTGCACCTTCAATTCCATCTCACGATCCCGTAGTTCTGCTGCCTTCTCGAAATCTTTCCCCCTCACTACCTCATTCTTCTGCTAAGTAATCTGCCTCAGTTCCTTATCCACTTCTTTGGATTCTTCAAGTAGTTGTGCATGACGAAGACAAACACAGGACCCAACTTCATGATTCAGGTCGATTTCTTTGTCAGGAATAAAGCGATCACTACTATATTGATAAGAAAGCTGAGCAAGAGCAACCGAAGACTCATCAGTGTACCGCAATTTATGATGTATTTCATAGGGTTCCCTTAAACCTTGAAGGATCCATATTGTCTCGTCTATTGTTGGCTCTAGGACTTGCATAGGTTGGAAACATCTCTCCAAAGCAGGATCGTTCTGAATGGGATTCCTATACTCATGAAGAGAAGTCCCTCCATTAGACCTAAGTTCACTTCTTGCCAATGTAGGTTTCAAAATATTCTCTACGTTAATGGCTCCTTCAGCTTCTCTAGCTCTTCTACAACCGTGTTTGTCACTGCTACTCAAGTTGAGCCTCATCCTTCGCATGATCATGATGAGGGGGAAGAGTCTTGAGTAAAGAGCTCACTTTGCCATCGGTTCTTAATGCTTCGACTTCCGTGTGGGACATCGGCTACTCTAATTTCAGTAACAAATGATCTACACGGATGCCATAATGAAGCTCCATATAACCTCTAGGCTTACAAATTTTTGGGAAGCGGAATAAATCTAGCAATTTTTCATTCATCTTGGTAAGACCACATCTAAGAATTATCTCTATCTCTCTTTCTCTCTCTCTCTCCGTTCATGTTCTCTATCACCATGAGATCATCTTTCTCTCTCCATCACACACACCAACTTCAATTTTTTGCACTGATTTTTTTGGTCATAGCTACTCTATATATTGCAATTCTAGTCTCTGTGTACAAGAGCCTGAAGCCCATTCTCTCTCTCTCTCTCTCTCTCTCTCTCTCTCTCGCAACAATATAATAAAAAAAATCATAAAAAAAAAATTCTCTCTCTCCCTCTCTCTCATGCACCGATTGACCTCATACTAA
Source organism: Ceratopteris richardii (assembly GCA_020310875.1). Lineage (NCBI taxonomy): Eukaryota > Viridiplantae > Streptophyta > Polypodiopsida > Polypodiales > Pteridaceae > Ceratopteris > Ceratopteris richardii. Next base: position 106,238,546 of record CM035422.1, on the reverse strand, counting down.
TGATTCTACCTCATACTAATGATTCTATGGAGGACTTGAGAGGAGGGAGAAAAGATGTGAAGTCATCTCTCTCTCTCTCTCTTCATTTTTATCTAACTCCTAAATAAAGAACCATTATTAGAACAGAAAGAAAAAGACAATTCGTATTGAAAAATGGAGATGGAGGGAGGGAAGAGAGCTGATTTTTTTTTTCTCTCTCTCTCTACCCTCTCTATTGGGATGCGAGCTAAAGATGGAGAAATTGAGAGGTGATGATCAGAGAGAAAAATCAAGGTACTCATAAAGCATGAACAAGGATAAGTAAAACGAAGAACTACCTTAAAATTCTCATGGAAAAAATCAAATGAGGATCAGATATATACATATAGCTTTTCCCTGGCTTCTCTATATAGAACTTTAGAATTTTCTAGCCTTCTCTTTCATATTCTAAGAAAATATTGTTTTTATGATATTCTCATTTTGGAAAATCAAATCTTTCTCTTCTATTTTTATTTTTTCCTTTTTATTTTCTATTTTTCATTTTATATTTTCATTTCTTTTTCTTTTCCTTTTTATTTTTTACTCAAGTTTTAATCCTCTTCACACTTATGTACAAAGGTCGTTTATTGAACAAGGCGTTAGGGCTCAAAATTAAGGCCCTTTAGGAAACATTTTAAGGGTTTTCATATGACAACAATTGCTAATGCATAAAAATACGTCAAGTAAATACATTGAGGGTCACATCCTTGGGTTTCAAAGTGCTAAAATCAAGTTTCCATGGGTTAGAAACTAGGTTTCGAGGTCTAAGGTTTGGTTTAAAGGGGTAAAACTCGGCTTCAAGGGTTAATGTACAATTGTTTGGCTAGTGTTTCTTGTTCCATGGTCTTCCAACTTTTAATATATATACAAGGGATAAAAAATCATGGGCTCCTAAGGGTTTAAGTTAGGTTTCCAATGGTTAGAGCTAGGTTTTCAGGTGTTTGGAACAGGTTAATGAACTTTATACAAATAAATATACAAGTCTAATGTATGAATGGGATATTCTCATTACTCAATCAATCAAACCAATGAAATCAAACATTTAAACATTTTATAACTCTTTTCATCATCATGTAATCAAATATCATTTTTTTGTGAGGAAGCAAAGAAACAATGTTGAAAACAAATTTCTTGACACATTATCCTCGATGGATTTCATCGCGACATTAGTATAAGCGCCACTATATTTTTGAGGACTATCCAGGATTATATGGATACTCATACTCACACATATACCGACGGGCATATTGTTGGTGTGTTTTAATAACCTCATAACTGAAAGTTAACTAGTCCTTTCTTTTGAACTATGATCAGTTTCTATCGAATTTGCATTGCTTGCATTGTGCTTGATCTCACACATCCACCTACATTTTGGTCTTCCTATGCTTTTTGTCTCTCCCCTTACACATCTACCCTCCTCTCTTTCCATATACACATACATATATATCTCTCTCGCCACACATACACATACAAAGATGTCTCATTCTTCACACACACATCTCTCTATCTCTCTCTCTCTCTCACACACACACACCTTGAAAAGTGATGGGTGCACTCCTTCACCGTCTCTCTTTCCTTTTTCATTATTTGTTTCCTAATTTCTATTTCATTTTGTTTTGTAGGGGCTTTTTGGTGTTTGCTTTTTGTTTTATGAGAGGCGACATTGGTTGTCCTTTGAGGAGCGATCGGAAGGAAATGAAATATATGTAAGTGAGTTATGTACATGCATGTACTATATTTTCTTTATTAGCGAGAGAGAAAGAGAGAGAAATAGAGAGAGAGAGAGAGCAAAAGAGAGATAGAGAGAGATGAAAGAGAAAGAGAAATGAAATTAATGTTTCTAACATTTAATGTTGGCTCTAGAGCATGCACACATGTATCCACATATACTCACACACTGACACACTCACATACATACCTACACACATGCATACATACACACATGCATATGCATACATACATACACACGTGCATTCACACACACACACATATCCATACACACACCTATGTGTGCACACACATAGAATTATGCACACACATACATTATCACATGCATACCTACACACATAACAGACACAGACATACACACACATATACACATTCATACACGTACACAGATATATGCATACACATATACACACACACTCATGCATATTCATGCATATGCATGCATACATATATAAAAGTACAAAAACACATGTACATACACACAAATATACATACACACATGCATATGCATACATACATACACACACATCTACACATAGTCACACACACACACACACACACACACACACACACACACACACACATATATATATATATATATATATATATATATATATATATATATATATATATATATATATATATATATATATATATATATATATATATATATATATATATATATATATATATATATATATATATATATATATACGCACACACATACACACACATACATGTTTTAGGGATATATATACACACATGCACACATATACATGCTCCAGGGTTAGGGTTTCAGGGTTCTACATATATACATACATGCATATAGACATATACACATAAACACACATGTACATCCACACATGCACAAATATATCATGTTTTAAGTTTAGAGTTCTAGGATAAGGCCTTTAGGGTTTTTAATACATACACAGATGCATGGATTCATATGCACATATACACAAATTTACACATAGACACATATATATACACATGCATACATGCACATACACATACACACACATCAAATATACATGCACACATACACACATACACACCTATATTCATGTTTTGGGGTTAGGGTTTTAGGATTTGGGTTTTTGGCTTTCACGTACATATGGACATGCATACACACATATACACATACACATATATATACACATGCCTACACACGCATACACATACACACATGTCACATATACATATGCCCATACACACATATTCATACACATGTTTCTTCATACATACATACATATATACATTCACACATATACACACACACTCACATGCACACATACTTACACACATGTATACATACACACATATATACATACACACATATATACATACACACATATATACATACATACACCTACACATACACACACATAATGTGACATACACATACATATACACACACATAAAGTCTCATACACAAACACATACACACACATAAATTCACATACAAACACATATGCATACACATAAAGTTTCATGTCACATACAAATATGCACACATGTCACATATACAAACACATATACATACACATAAAGTCTCATACGCATACACATACACACACACATCACATATATGTTTTAGAGTATGGGTTTTAGGATTAGGGTTCTAGGGACTTACATACATACACACATGCATACACACATATAAGTGTATGCATATACACACATGCACACATATAAGTGTTTCACAATTAGGGTTTTAGGGTTTTAGGGTTTTAGGGTTTTACATAGATACACACATGCACACATGCATATACACACATGCACACACATATACATACACACATGCACACATATAAGTGTTTCACAATTAGGGTTTTAGGGTTTTACATAGATACACACATGAATACACATCTGCATACACACAAACACATATATACACATATGCACATACACATATATATACACATGAATACACACATCACATATACATAAACACATACACGCATACACACATCTCACATATACATACACATATATACATGTTTTAGGGTATGGGTTAAGGATTATGTTTTAATGGTTTTATATACATACACAAATGCATCGATATTTAAATACACACATGCACAAACATATACATGCACTCATCCATGCATATGCATCTTTTAGGGTTAGGGTTTTATGATTATGATATTAGGGTTTTACTAGAATGCGTACATACATATACACATACACACATATATACATACATGCACATGCATATACACATTCACATATGGAAAGAGTCATGGCTTTTGAGTTAAAATAAATATATATAATTCATTATATAAAAAGAGGGTTTTATATTTAATATTACTTTATATAAACAAATATATATACAAATAAGGAAAAAAATATTAGATATAATCAAATGTATAATGTATAATTAAATATATAAAAAATATAGGTTTAGGTTTAATATTAATATATATAATAAAATATATATACAAAATAGGGTTTCAAGATATATAATATTAAGTACAAAAAATATTATGTGTAATCGGATGTTACAAAATAGTATGGTTTTAGGAGCAAAAAATAGTATATTTACCTAAATAAATAAATAATTTTGCATTAGGATTAACATAAATATATATAATTACATATATACATAATTAGGGTTTTAGAATTTGTAGTACTATGTATAATTATATATATAATAAATTAAGGTTTTAAGACTAATTTAGTATATATAATTAAGTATATAAAGAATTACAATTTTATGATAAACATTAGTTTACATAATTTTAGAATTTGTAGTAATATATATAATTAAATGTATCACATATTAAATGTCCTAACATCTCCACATTGTATGAGATGGCATTTTTGGATCCAGAGGAGAGAATGGCATGTCCTGGCACTCACTGCAAGTATCAAATATTTTCAAAGACAATAGATTTGTACTGCAAATGTTCAAGAATATGGATCCTTTGATGCAAATCAACTACAAAACCTACACTCCCGAGCTGCATGGTTCCACTAGTGAGCAAGTGAACCCACATCACATCACACCATCTATCTCTCATGGTTAGGAGAGAATGAAATGGGAGGTACAAGTAAAAGGCATTGGCAGCATGATAGAAAATAAACACATGGGCAAGGTATTGGTATCATGACAACAGAAATTACATCACAAAGGTCATCTATCCTGGGTATCAGCCAGCACCTAAGCACCCTCCTGTCCGCTTAGAGTGGACTCAACACACGACACGTGAGGTGATGTCTTACTAACGACCACAAGCTCGTGATGCTTTTAGAGGAGGCTTACCAAATCCTATATGGCTAGATGTTCTTAGGGCTACACTCGAGTCTCTATACATGACTACACTCGAGGTGTTTTTTGTCTTGCTTTAGGACATGAAAAATAAAATCAAATCTGACAGGTGATTATATATATGCAAAAGGCCTATGGAGTGCATATGGTAAAATTAACCTAAATAAATGAAAGAAATGAGTAGACCTATAGTTAACCATAGGAAGTAAATATTCACAAATAAGAGATTCAATTGTTTCTTCATGTATTGGAATGTTCATAGGCATAGGCAACAAGCACTACAACATATCGAGGGAATACCGACGGGCAGCTGTTGGCGTCGGTATACCCCTCGGACAATTTGGGAAAGCCGCTTTGCCTCGGAACCACAACATCGGTATAAGCGTCGGTATATGCGTCGGTACTTTGCTGGAAATACCGACGCTCTCTTTTTAACCGGGGTTGAACCTGAAGTTCGTCATTCTGAGCGTTCTGAATCTAGATCTTCTTCTTTCGGGTTTGCACGCGCCAACATCAGATCTCTGTTTGTCATCTTCTCTCTCTCTCCCCCTCTCTCCTTCCCTTCCCTCTCTCTCTCTCTCTCCCTCTCTCTCTCTCTCCCTCCCTCTCTCTCACTATCTCTCTTTCTCCCTCTCTCTCTCACGCTCTCTCCCTCTCTCTCCCTCTTTCTCTCTCCCTCTCTCTCTCTCTCTTTAAACAGACCTCTATCTTTATAGATCTGAAGTTTTGGTAAGTAGATCGCACATATTGTAGCACTCTTTTTTCTTTTTCTATGTTTTTTCTTTACTAATATGTTCTTTGTTTGGTTTTGCAAGAGATTTTGGGATCAAATCTTTGGAAATTCGACGAAGAAGAACTTCAAGTGGATTTTGACGACTGTGATTCAAACAATTCTCTCTCTCTCTCTTTCCCTCTCCTTCCCTCTCTCTCTATCTCTAAACACACCTCTTTTTTTATAGATCTGACGCTTTGGTAAGTAGATTGCACATATTGTATCACTCTGTTTTCTTTCTTTATGTTTTTTCTTTTCTAATATCTTTCTTTATTTTTTGTTTTCTTTCTTTATATTTTTGTTTTCTAATATGCATACATGCATGCATGCATGCATATGCATACATGCATGAATGCATATGCATACATGCATACATGAATGCATATGCATACATGCATACATGAATGCATATGCATACATGCATGCATGAGGGATATGCATATGCATACATGCATGCATATGCATACATAAATGCATGTATGCATATGCATGCATGCATGCATGCATGTATGCATATGCATGCATGCATGTATGCATATGCATACATGCATGCATATGCATACATGAATTTTGATATTTTTGTTTTCTAATATCTTTCTTTATATTTTTGTTTTCTAATATGCATACATGCATGCATGCATGCATATGCATACATGCATGCATGCATATGCATACATGCATGCATGCATGCATATGCATACATGCATGCATGCATATGCATACATGCATGCATGCATATGCATACATGAATTTTTATATTTTTGTTTTCTAATATCTTTCTTTATTTTTTGTTTTCTTTCTTCATATTTTTGTTTTCTAATATGCATACATGCATGCATGCATATGCATACATGCATGCATGCATATGCATACATGCATGCATGCATATGCATACATGCATGCATGCATATGGATACATACATGAATGCATATGCATACATGAAAGCATATGCATACATGCATGCATATGCATGCATGCATGAGGGATATGCATATGCATACATGCATGCATATGCATACATGCATGCATATGCATACATACATGCATGCATATGCATACATGCATGCATGCATATGTATGCATGAATGCATATGTATACAAGCTTATGCATGCATATGCATACAAGCAAGCATATACATACATACATACATACATACATACATGCATGCATGCATGCATGCATATGTATACAAGCTTAAGCATGCATATGCATACAAGCAAGCATATGTATATGTATATGTATACAGTTATACATATACAAGCAAGCATATGCATATGTATATGTATATGTATACATGTATGAATATGCATATGCATACATGTAATCATATACATACGTGTATATGTACATGTATGTATACAAGCAAGCATATGCATATGTATATGTATACATCTATGCATTTGCATATGCATATGTATACATGAATGCATATGTATACAAGCTTAAGCATGCATATGCATACAAGCAAGCATATGCATACATGAATGCATATGCATATGTATATGTATACATGTATGCATATGTATACAAGCTTAAGCATGCATATGCATACAAGCAAGCATATGTATATGTATATGTATACATGTATACATATACAAGCAAGCATATGTATATGTATATGTATACATGTATACATATACAAGCAAGCATATGCATATGTATATGTATATGTATACATGTATGCATATGCATACATGTATGCATATACATACATGTATATGCACATGTATGTATACAAGCAAGCATATGCATATGTATATGTATACATGTATGCATATGCATATGCATATGTATACATGAATGCATATGTATACAAGCTTAAGCATGCATATGCATACAAGCAAGCATATGCATACATGAATGCATATGCATACATGAATGCGTATGCATATGTATACATGAATGCATATGTATACAAGCTTAAGCATGCATATATATACATTGGATGAGATGAGATCTTCATATTGCATCAGATGGGATCTCCACATACACCTTGGGGTGCACATGATCATGACGAATCGAAGATATATTATATCCGTAATGGAGCTCCAGTTATGGATGTTGCGGGGCAGTCAATGCGTCTGTGTATACGACAACTCTGCTCTATCGAATTCGGCCATTGAGTAATGTTAAAATGGACCGAACAGGATAGAGACTCTAAAAATCATATCACACAATGCATATATGAAGAGTACCGGCCAGCACCTGGCAATCCTATTTTGAGTTCTGATTGGATTCAACATACAGCACGCAAGGTGATGTCGCATCGACGATCGGAAGCTCGTGATGCTTTCAAAGCAGGCTTATCAAAGCCTGTATGGCTAGATGTCAAAGAATGGGAATCGATTCAGGATGCGCATCAACATACTCCTAATTGGTATCGTTAACAGAGAGATGTGGTGGCCACACGTTTAGATAGGGTTGGAACGTCGCATTTAGGTAGCGGCGGATACGACAGTATGCGCTACCAATTTGTAAGTATGATGTTAATTACTGAAGTTGTTTGTGTTAAGTATATTATGTATATTCATCTAACATTTTGCATATTTACTTTAGGAGTTGGCAGTGGGTCGTCCTCCAACACGAACTGAAGAATCATATGGATATTGACATGGACTCACTGCACTGTTACAAGACTTAGAGGGACGTGGTGCAATCGTCTCATGGGATAATATTCTTGATTAGGTAAAGTTATATCTTGGTTTCGTGTTTCTAGTTGTTGTTTATAAATGTCATATTAATTGGTCTTATTTTATACATATGTTTTGTTGTAGGATTGTAGGTGTAAATATTTTGATCAATGCCACAATTTTGTATCACACTCGCATATGACAATGATGAACCATAATTATGTATTCGATTCCTATATGGAAGTGTTTTGTCACATTGCCACAATTTTGTATTACACTCCTATGTGGCAATGATGTACCATAATTTTGTATTCGATTCCTATATGGAAGTGCTTTGCCACACTTTTGTACATTTTTCATTTATGGAATATACGACTTTCTATACATGAATCATTGTTCATTTTTGCTCATATAAGTTTATGTTTTGGTTGCCATTAGAGTACATAACACATGTACTCAATTGGGCAGAGTGTATTGTCTTTTGCTAAACAACATCATGCTGTAGCAAAAGACAACACACTCTGCCCAAAAAAATTTGTGCAGGTATGGTCATCGGTATACGCGCCGGTAGCTCCAGTATGGTCATCGGTATATGCGCCGGTACACCCAGCGGGGACGTCGGTATAAGCGTCGGTATAAGCATCGGAAATTCCGATGCTTATACCGACGACTATACTGGCGCTCATACCGGCGCTTTCGTTCTGACGCCTATACCGACTGCAACACCGACATCACGAAGAAATCATGCCCGTTCAATTTCCTCGGTAGCAGCCTCGGTATACCCTCGATGTGTTGTAGTGAAATAAGTAGAAATAAAGATATATATCGAAGAATGATCCACAGCTATATTTCCAGCTTGATTTGAATTTCTTTTAGAACATGTATTTTGTTTAAAAGAAGGGTGTACATCCTTTGAATACAAAACTAATGAAAAACTAGTATAGGACGTAAATCCTATACAAGTTGTATGATCCTAAGAAAGTTCTTAAGCCAATTTCAAGTTCTAATGTATTTCTTTCGCAAAGAGGAAGATAGATGAAAAGAATCAAATCTGTGCAGCTCCTGTGTCCCAAAACACGGCATATCTTCCCACCTTTCTCTCCACCTTGTGATGCTGGTCAAATATAAGAAATGCTCTAAAGTGCTCATCAATGCTCTAATAAAAAATCATTAGAAAAAATCATAAGTATATTTATAAGAAATAAAACACATATTTCTTTATTGCTATTTTCTTTCAATACCTCTCAAATGCATAATATTCACTTGCATACATACATAATACTCACTCAAATGTATACTTAATATTCCTTATTCATATGCATAATAATACTTACTTATATGCATGTTCAATACTCATTTATATGTATAATTTTATACTCATGCATGTTTAAATTTACTCACATGCATGTTTACACTCATTCACATACATGCTTAATATTCCAAGTATATGCTTATATGCACATTTTCACTTATGTAAACACCCATATGCGCAAGCATACACATTCACATGAAGAGGAATTTATATGCACCTAAATACATCTCACATACACACACATACATGCACATTCACACATACACGTATGCACATTCACACATACACATATGCATGCACATAAAAATGTAGATTACACAAATGTAAATGCATAAAAAACACATACTCATATGCACTCACACAAACATGCACACTCAAACAAATGCACATGTATAAAATGTTGGAAGAGATGGTAGAGACCTTCTGGAGATGAGATGGTGCTACAAATTCTTGCTTCACACCAGCCAAAACGGAGTTGAGAAGTGTAAAGTAGACCTATTGAGCTTTATAGGAAGCCCCAATAATCACCCCAGTAAGATGATCCTCTAATCATTGGATCAAAATTGATAACTTGGACTTTTCACTATGAACCAAAACTTGCTATTTTGGTCACCACACCTCCTCATCAAAATGAACAATACTCCTATCTTGGTAAGAATTGGACAAAATTCTTTTGGGAGTATCTAACTGACTATGAAAGCAAAATTTTACAAGTTATCTCACTTGAAACGATCAGTTGTGCTCAGAGAACGATGCTTAGCAAGTCAGATATCTATCCTGACATTTTTGGGAATTAATAGAATGCAAACTAGAGGGCAATGTTTTGCACATAAATCAAGACTGGCTAAGGCAAATAAATTGAAACTTTGTAGCATTCAAATAGACTATCTATATAATCTACAACACTGTAAATTAATTAAACTGATCAAGTACATGCTGAGAAATGAATCAGAGAAGTTCATTGTTTTGAGTGATACATGAGAGAGAGTAGAAAATGAAACATATTCAATGTGTATGCATTAATGCACATAAATTACAATGGTATTGGCAATGAATGATTGCACAATATGAGGGCAATGGTAGAGCTATAGTGTGAGCTCATTATCGATTTGAAATCCCTCTAAGTGTCTCTCCAAATTAGGCTCACACTATGTGACTTTTAAAGTCTACTTTTATAGCCAAAGTTGGAGCCATTTTGAAATTCAACCTCCTATCAAAAATATCCCTAGAGTTTAGGATTTCAAGTTTCATCTAGCTTACCAAAAAACGCGTAACAACATCTCCTAAGAACTTGTGGTTGCAAGTGCTCGTTTTACATGTGCACTTTTACAAAGATAAAAGTATTTCTTTTACAAGTGGGTAGCCATATGTGACTTCATGTGAATTCATGGAAGTGAATATCCAAATGTCCAAGTATGTAGGCTTGGATCCATTTGCACCAATAGCTCCCCCTCAATCCTAACATGCTTGGGCTTCAAATCTCTTTGATCTCTTGCAATCCAATTATCATCTTGAACTGTTCAATTTAGTTCCATCCAAAGATTTAGTTAGAATATCAGCACATTGCAAGGTTTTTGATACATAGGACAATTGTATGTCCTTGCTAAGTAGCTTCACTCTCACATAATGATAATGCACTTCAATGTGCTTAGTCTTTGTGTGATATAGATGATTAGCAACCAAATGTAGTGGGCAAGTATTATCTCGAAAGATCATTGGATTGTATGTATGTAGCCCTGAGTCTTAGTAGAGTAGCTTTAACCACATTGCCTCTTGTGTTGCATTTGCTAGGCCCCTATATTCAGCTTCAGTTGATGACAATGCCACAGTTGGTTGTTTCTTTGATGACCATGAAATCAAATTAGACCCTGCAAAACATAAGTAGCTAGAGGTGCTCCTCCTATCATCTTTTGGGCCAGCCCAATCTGCATTGGAGTATAGCTTGATATCCAAGCTAGATGTAAATGGATAAAATAGCCCTTCATATGGTACCCTTCAAGTACTTTAAGATACTTTTGTGAGCTTCCATTTGAGGTTTTCTTGGTGTATGCATGAAGTCAATCAATATACTCATCCCATAGCCTACATGTACTCTTGTTAGGGTTGCATAATTGAGACTTCCAACACGACTTCGATAGCCTTTAATTTCTTCAAGCAGCTCTCCTTCATGAGCATAGATTTTGTGGTTCAATTCCATGAGTGTGCCTGCAATTTTTGCATTTTCCATTTTGAACTTAACTAGTATATCATGGATGTACTTTCTTTGAGTAATGAACACATAAAAATCTATATAAACAATCTCTAAACCAACAAAATATGTGATGAACCCAAGATCATTGATCTTGAACTCCTCCTTTACCTAGGCTTTAATATTCTTGATACCATTAGCATCATTTCCTGTAATGATAATGTCATCCACATAAACACATCGATAAATAACCTCTGAATTAACCTTCTTGATGAACAATAAGGAATCTGCCTTGCTCCCAACAAAACCTTGATGTTGCAAGTATCTGACTAGCCTATGGATCCAAGTCTCTAGGAGCTTGCTTTAAACCATATAGTGCCTTCCTTAATTTACATACATAACTAGGTTTGTCTTTGTCTTCACGTTCTGATGGTTGAGCCATATAGATCTCTTTAGAGATCCACGCATTAAGGAATGCATTTTTAACATCTGATTGGTACAAGCTCAAACTCCTTAAAGCAGCAATACTTACTAAAACTCTGATAGTTGGCATCTTGGCTATAGGTGAGAAGGTGTCCTCATAATCCACTCCATGGATTTGAGCAAAGCCCTTTGCTACTAGCCTTGCTTTATACCTATTTAGTATACCATCTGAATTCTTTTTCACTTTGTAAATCCACTAGGATCCTATTACCTTCATGAATGGTTTTTTGAGAACCAAATCCCAAGAGCTATTCCTTGAAGTGCTTCAATTTACTCCTGTATAGCTTCTCTCTACTCTTCTTCCTTGTTGGCTTCCTCAAATGAAGATGGTTCCTTTGACATAAAGTCTTTAGCTATGTATATAGAATGCTTGGTGACTATTGATGTGTCATAGTCATACCTTATAGGTTTCTTGCTTTCCCTTTGAGATCTTGTAAGTGCTTGATTGGATGAATCTGGATGTCTTATAATTTTTTGAACTTTACTTTGCCCTTGGACTTCCAAGGTTTGAATTCTTCAAAATTAGTTTGTTCTTCATCTTCTGAGTTGAAATCCTCTTATCTATGTGGTTCTTCTTTGGTCAGATTTGGAAAATCATTCTCCAAATCATAGGGTAGCTTTATTTTCCAAGAACCATCCTCAAACCAAGAGTTATTTTCATCAAATACCACATCCCTACTAACTATAAATCCTTTGTTAGTGGGACTATATAACCTATATCGTTTCTGATTCTAATCATAGCCAATAAATATGCATCTTTCATCTTCTAGATCAAGATTTCCCCTAATCTATGAGGGTATGTGTGCATAAGCAATGCTCCCAAAGATCTTACAATGAGCTAAAGAGGGTCTCCTACCATTCCATGCGTCATAAGGTGTCCTCCCATCTAGAGAATTGGATGGAAGCCTATTCATTAGGTAAGTGGTTATGGAAGCGACCTATGCCCATAGATAATTAGGGATTTTTCTCTCATTCAACATTTATCTTGCAGCTTCTACTATTAATATAGTTCTTCTTTTTGCCACTCCATTTTTTTCAGGAGTGTACCTTGTTGTAGTTTCTCTCTTTATGCCTTCTCCTATAAGAAGGAGTCAAACTCATGTGAGAAATACTCACCATCTCCATCAGATTTGAGCCTCATCCAACTTTTACTTGTTTGATTATCAACCAATGCCAACTTATTGTTGAAAGAAGTAAATTCTTCATCTTTATGCTTCATAAAATAAATTATTTTCCACCTACTATAGTCATCTACGAATGAAACATAATACCTTGACCTTGAAATTGAAGGCTCTCTGCTAGGACCTCACACATACGTGTGTAGAAGCTCCAAGTAGTCTTCATAGATGTATCGTCTTTTGTTGAATGGTTGCCTATGTGACTTGCCAAATTGGCATGCTCCACATTTGTAAATTATGTGTTTCTTGGACACATTTCTAATGTGAAACACACTCTGATCCCCGCAAATTCGCTTCAATGTCCTTCCACCTATATGTCCTAGTATCTAATGCCATATCTCCAATTTAGATAGGGTTTGCTCCTTATAATTGAAGAGAGCAATATTTCTTGTATTTTCAACTTCAAAGGTAATAGTTCTACTAGATTTCTCACCTTTTGCAATCCTCTTGAAGCCTTGTTGAGGGTCCTCCACATATACTCCATGCCTTGAGAATCTAACTTGTAAACCCTTCTCAACAATCTGCCCAACATTGATTAGATTCTTGGTTATTGTTGGCACATACAATACACTGCATAGAAGATTCATGTTACCATCAGATGGTTTAACATTTCCTATCTTCTTTATTGAGTGCCTAGTGTCATCACTTGTCTCAACTTCATGCTTTCCTTTGGGTCCTTCAAGGTCAGACAATAATGCTACATTGTCTCCTACATGATTGGAGCAACCAGAATCAATATAGAATAGGTACTCATTATCTTTACCTTGTTTGGCTATCATATTCATGCATAATAGGGAATCCTCTTGATCATCTATATAGTTTTTTTAATCTCTCCTTCCTCTCAAGTCTCCTTGAAAGTTATTCTTTGTAATTGTGATGGTATTTTTTTTCTTCCATTATTGAACCTGCCACTTGAATGTCCATAGCATCCTCTATGGAAACATCTTCCTCTCTGATTCTTTGTGTTCCTAAAGCATTCATCTATGATATGATTGGTCAAGTCACAAAATGTTGCAAGGTGAAGACTTATATGGTCTCTCCCTGCCTTGCTTTCCTCCTCTGCCCCATTCCTCTTGTACCTCTTCCTCTACTTATGAAATTCACTTGGTAGGTACTTGCATCTCCTTCAATCTTATAACCTTTTCCTTTAACTTTACTCTTATTTTTATCTATGTAAAGGGAAAAAGATTGATTACCTCTAGAAGTATCTCCATTTTTATTGATCTTTGTCTCATGTGTGAAGAGTTGCCCCATCAATGTATTGAGGTGAGGTAACTCCATGTCCACATATAGGTCAATTTGTGTGGTAAAAGAATCCCATTTGTCATCAGCATTGACGCCATTTAATATCTAGCTTACTATCTATTCCTCTTCTATTTCTTCTCCAATACTCCCAAGTTGATCAACTACATCCTTCATCTTGGTCACATAGTCAGCTACAGTTTGCTTTGATTGCTTCTTCAAGGTTGTGAATTCCATCCAAAGTTGGTTCTTTCTAGCCCTTGTATTTGATGATAAGTATGAAGATAGTACTTCACAAGTCTCTTTGGAATTCTTACAATTCCTAATATGAGGTTAAGAAAAAAAAGATATTGAATTGAGTATGTAAGACCTAGCTAGAGCCTCCTTTGTACACCATGTAGCTAGATGCTCTCTTGGTTCTCTCTTGTAGGTTGGTTTTTGCTTCTAAATGTTGGCATTTCTTCATCTCTAGATATGCATCCATACAAGCTCCTCCCTTAGAGGTAAGCCTTTATCCTTAGGGACCAAGTTGGATAATTGCCCCTGTGGAATTTTATCAATAAATGATGGAGATCCATCTCCCATTTTACCTTGGTGTTGCTCTGATACCACTTTTGGAGGAGATGTTGGACACTTTCCAGAGATGACATGGTGCTCCAAATTCCTGCTTCGCACGAGCCGAAAGTGAGTTGGGAAGACTTAAATAGACCGCTTGATCTTCTAGTATGTATTTTGGAAGATGATCCTCTAATCATAGGGTCAAAAGAGATAACTTGGAAATTTCACTATGAACCAAAACTTGCTATTTTGGTCACCACACCTACTCATGAAAATGAACACTACTCCTTTCCTGGTATGAATTGGACAAAATAATTTTGGGCATATCTAATTGGCTATTTTACTTGAATTGATCAACTATTTTCAAAGAATGATGCTTATCAAATCAGATATGTATCTCGACATCTTTGGGAGTTACCAGTATGTAGATGCGAGGGCAATGTTTTGCACACAACGTGTGAATGGCTGAGAAATTAAAGTGAAAGTTTTTAGCATACAAATAGAGTTTCTAATGAATCTATTACCAACTAAAATTACTACAAATGATGAAGTACATCCTGAGAAATGGATTAGAGAAGTTCACTATTTTCATGATACATGACAAAGAATAGAAAATGAAACATAGTCAAGGTGTATTTATTAATGCACATAAAGTAAATGATATTGGAAATGAATGATTGTAAAATATAAGGGAAACTGTAGAGCTATAGTATGAGCTCAGTATCCATTTGAAATCTCTTTAAATGCCTCTCAAAATTGGTCTTACCCTACGTGACTTTTGAAGTCTACTTTTATAGCCAATGTTGGAGCCATTTTGAAATTCAAACTCCTACCAAAAATATCCATAGAGTTTAGGAATTCAATTTTCATCTAGCTTACTAAAAAACTCCTAACGAGATCTCCTAAGAACTCATGATTGCAATTACTCTTTTTACATGGAAACATTTAGAAAGATAAAATTCATTCTTTTACAAGTGGGTAGTCATATGTGACTTCATGTGAGCTCATAGAAGTGAATATCCAAATGTCCAAATATGTAGGCTTGGATCCATTTGCACCAACATAAAACACACATACTCATATGCACGCACACTCACATAAAAATACAACAAATAACATGCACATGCACATGAGTAAAAAACAAACATTTACTAGAAGTTGCTCATATGCTAACACATGAATATACATATGAGCCATGGGATAAATGATCAATCATTAAGGCTTGGAGTAAATTGCACCAAAAACTATATGCACACATACATAAAAGTCAATCTCTCTCTCTCTCTCTCTCAAGCACACACACGCATTCTCTTCTTCAGTCTCTCTTCCTTCCTTTCTCCTCTCTTTCCATCTCTCTCTATGTGCATTCTTCGTCTGCTTGCATCTCTAAGCTGTTGTTTGTGACTCTATCTCTTTGCCTATGTGGGCCATCGCTTCTATATCCGGATGAGGGGGAGATCCAAAATCTCTCTCTCTCTCTCTCTCTTTCTCTCTCTCTATCTCTATATATATATATATATATATATATATATATATATATATCCCTTTCTCTTTGTCTCTGTCTTTCTCTCTCTCTCTCTCTCTATCTCTCTCTTTGTCTGTCTCTCTCTCTCTCTCTGTGCAATCCTCTTCATTTCTGCATGTGCAATAGTCAGGGTCTATCTTTATGAGATTAGTCTACAACTAGAAGGAGGAGGACAAGCACAATCCATCTTTTCTTTCTCTCTCTTTGTCCCTGAGAGATGCAAGTATGAGAACTTATTCTTTGGCCTAGTAGACCCAAGAAACTAGATTTATCTACCTCTCTGTCTATCTTGTCTCTCTCTATCTCTCTATCTCTCTCCCTATCTCTCGCTCACTTTCTATCTCTCTCCAACACAATCAACATAGAGGTTTTCAACACAATCAACATCCAGTCTTGTACCAACACAATCACATAGGATACCCTTCTCACAACCACTTAGGCAAATGCAGGTTTTCACAACACATCAAACCAAAGAAATCAAATAGAGATGCAAATGGACATTAAGTAGTAGGTGCAAACAACGAAAAATAAATTCAATTAGAGGTTCTGGCTCAATGCAAATCCCCATCTTCTTTAGCTTGCATTTTCTTAAGAGAAAGGTCAATCAAATCAGCAAATCACATGGAACATATTTTTAAACATTTAGAATTCATCATTTCTAAGAAAATTTTAATTTTTTTGAATGTCAGTCGGAGTGATGAAATCCTTTTGATGTCTCCCCCCACTATACGTGCATATCCTCCTAATGGGCCAACCTGCAAAATAGATCAAGAAACATAAACAAATAACAAATATTTATAGGTAGAAGCTAATCACTTCGAAATTCAGAACTAAATATATGATGCTTCATGCAAATTTATGAAATTTGGTACAAACTTAGAGAAAAAAGTAGATGCAAGTTTCACACAAATTCTATTATGTTTCAGTCTTTAGAGTGAGACAAACGATCATATAAAAAAATCATAAGCTTTCTAATTCTTCCATTTTTTCAACCTGTTCAGATCTCCAAGAACTTTGCATATACAAATACCTACTACCTTAGTTTGTAGAACTATATTTTGTTTCCCCTATTTATCTCTTACCTCCCAAAATCTCCATTAGATCTTATTATCTTTCTTTAAGTTTTTCTTTAATTTTCATTTCTTTTGCAGTTCATCCTAGCTAAGCTATTTTTTCTTTAATTTTTATTTACAGAATTTGGCCTATGACAAAACTAGGCAAGACTCATGGACCTATTCATTCATTCAAGTTTATCCCACTAGTCTACCAAGCACATGAAACACAACACCATCCCCATATGAAATCAATGTCTACTCATGGTTTTATTCACCTGGTAAGAGTGACTCCACCCACTTATCCACCCATATAGGTGCATGAAAACATACAAGTAAGGCTACATGAAAAAATTAGCATCACCTGGTGGCCCTCATCACCTGACCAAGATAGCTCCACCCACATACTAGCCCATCACAGTGCACTAAAATCACACACACATCCATATATAGCTTGTTGGAGTATATCGGCTTGCATGCATCATAATTCATCTAGAGGTAGGATCACATAAGGAATAAATCGTACAAACCAAAGAATTCCACTCATAAAGTGTTCAAGTCTATTAGCATGTACATGCAGTTAGTTTAAGTTTTGCCATCACATCCCAATTTCTTCACTCTCATATGCTCATTTGTTAAGTACTAATCCTACTCATATAATATCTAGTCTTTCATGCATTGCACCTAATCATAATAGATGTATGCTATCATGACTCTATGTAACTCACTTAAATTTGTACAAATTCATGCACATCAATCAGATAAAAAATGCAGCACATATTGACATAAATTTCTAAAAGAAAAGAAATGAGAGTATAAGTCTTTCACCTAATTTTATCTTTTTATTCCACATTCACATCATTCTTCATCTATCTCTTCTGAAAATAACATCTTAAAACATCTTAGTAGGTGTTTCACAACTTAAGAAAAAGCATTTCTTTATCGTCAAAATTTTCACTCTAAAAAAACAAAAGAATCTTTAAAATAACTCTAAGTTTGTTTCATAATTTATCAATAATTCGTAATAGTTCTAATCTATGTGTTTGTTCATAATTTGATTCATCTTTATCAAGTATTTTTTTAATAAATTTTTCTATTTCCTGCAATGTTAAATTTGTAAGAAAGACTTGTGAATGATGTGTGTGAAACTCTCATCCAATCTATTTATATCCTCTTGTATTCTAAAAATAACAATGATCTAGAATAATCTGGTGTTGCCATGTGGCCATCATGCAACACTCATCCTGATTACTACTAAGTACCTTAGGATATCCCCCGATCTTGGGACCTTGGCTATGATTGACCTTTGTCCCACACACACATGGAATGATCCCTATGAACTAATGTCTGATACTCTCTCCCCCTTGTAAAGATCACTCTCGTCAATGATCAATGAGTGAAAGTACTTATAAACCAAAGCTTTTGATTCCCAGGTAGAGTCAGTAAGTGGTAATCCTTTCCAGGCTACTAGATACTCCTAGATGAGACGATTGATTAACTATTTGGGTCTCTAATCTAATATCATGTTCGGAGAATGATTTGTGCTATGATTTGCTTTCAAAGAAACCCTCTATTAGATTGTCCTCCTTGTAAATACACTTTTTAAGTTTACTAACATGAAACAGAGGATGGAATTTACAATTCGGAGGAATTTCAAGAGATTTTAATGGCCTTCATTTCTTTGTAGTCAATGGAGTGCAGCATCATGTTCCTTAATCTTGTTTTGGGCATGTGGGAGTTCATGCCACAAAAGCTCTAAATGTTGCTCGATTGGTACGCCGGGTAGGGGTGATGAACCAAAACTGTTGCTATTATGGCGAGGGTCCATCGCCTTATGTAGAGAACCAAAAGCTAGTTCTAAGCATGGAAATTTTTTTAACAATAGTGCATATTAAAAATAATAATAATAATAATAATAATAATAAAGAAATAAAATAAATGAGAGTGCTTTGATAAATAAATAAATAAATAAAAGAGAATGTTAAAATAAATGAATAAATAAATAAATAAATAAGGTGAACTGAGTGTGAAGAATTATGTTAAATATTTATTAAAAGGAATGGGGTATCAAAAAGAGAAAATAGGCCAATGGATAAGGCTCATCTCATGGAGGTATGAGGTTGTGAGTTCAAATCCGCTACATGCCAAATAAGGAACTATATAGGTGAACTAAGCTAACTGGGGAAATAAATAAGCCCTTATTGCCATTCATGTGTTAGAATTGGTTCGCACATAGCCAAGGCTGCCAATGGAATCAAAGGGAGACAAAGTGAACCAAGATAAACAGAAGTGCTAGAGAAGCCAAAGATGCCAAAGTTATGTCCTAGTATAAGGTGATAGTGTGACAGTGTGACAAGGTGTACAATGTGACAGTGTGACAAGGGGTACAGTGTGAGAGTGTGAGAGGGGGTACAGTATGATAGTGTGAGAGGGGGTACAGTATGATAGTAAATAGTACCATATTTGATAAAACTCGAAAAAGATAACCGAAGAACCAAATGCTTTTAGCAAGATTTCTACACTCATCAATAGTATGATCACCCTTTCGGCAATATTTGCATCTCTTCTACTTCTGCAAATCATCATCATTAGAGGAATGAGTGGAAGAGGAAGGTTAAGGCTTTGGTTTTGATGAACCCAAAGCTGAACCATACTTGCTTTTCCCCTTTTGTGAGATAGCAAATGCTTGTGTTTCCTCAATTAAACCACTCCTATTTGTTGGTGGAAATATCAAGCCTACACATTTGGCTAAAGATTATGTACAATTGAAGCTCCATGGAAACCTTTGCTAGGAAGTTTTATTTATCCTTTACCATTTGTAAAAGTCACTTATGACTTGAAAAGAATATTTGTAACTACCACTAAATTCGTGGGACTTGTTGGTTAGAAAAAGCCACGACTCCACTAGAGGGAATATCTCCTAGATTGGAGGACTACTTTTTAGTGAGAGCCAAGGAAGATTTCAAATTCAAATTCAAATGGCTTAGCTATAAGAAATGCTTAAAAAACTAGCGGGTTAGATCACTTCAATTTTGAGCTATTGTTGATTAGATTTGTAGTCTTCCTTTTGATCTGAAGCATAATTGTAATATGTCTTGTTATAGGATTGAGGTTGAAAGCTTCTTCCTCCTCCTCTAGCATATGAGGATCTACCACCTCTTCCTCTGAAGTTGCCTCTTTCATTTCTGCCTCCTCTTCCTCTAGGATTGAGAGTGAGGCTCACATTATAGCCTACACTACTCATTGTGATTAGGCATTGATTATCATGCCTATGATCTTGTACAACATTGTGTTCTAATACAATAGATCAATACTTCTCATCTATGGTCTCTCTATCACACTCATTCGTAATAGTCAACTTGTATGGCTCATATCCCAGTCATTTCTTGACCATTTTCGATTCTCTCAGATCCAAGTTTTCTACATGATCACAAAGTTTGAAGATAATCCATTCAGCACATTTGGAGAAAAGTGCATCGAAACACTCACTGGTCAATCTCTATAGAGGTCCAAAAAAATCGGGGGTAATGATTCAATTGCTAAATTGATTTCTCTATGTATAGTGCATCATTTTAAGTGCTTCTACTTGGAATCATTAGCTTACTAAGTGATCTTGATACCTCTAAAAGGAATTTTCCTAATTCCTAGTGTACTAGAAGCACTGAGAGTAACAAGCAGCAAGTGTGTGAACAAAAACAGAAGGTTTTGATTAATCCTTCAACTTGAAAGTAGTCTGTTTTGGTTCAATCATTTCTCACATCATTTCCAAAGTACATAGGCCTTGTATAGTGCATTAGAAAGCTAAAAGGGCATGCTTACAACTCAACTCTGAAGCTTGAAGGGGCTGGTACAAAACAAGATTTAGGAGTACCTACTCATTTCTTGGAGTTTCCATCCATCTTTCCCAATAGTTGTTGAAGATAATTGTACAAGCTCATTTTCATATGAGCTATGCTTGGATAAATTTACCAAATATAAAGATAAAGGAAAAGAAGAAAAAATGAAAAATAATAAAAGAAAAATTTTCTAGTCAAACGCAAGAGCAAAGGACAATATAACTATTCGCAGTAACTCTCAAAGTCTTTGATACTCTTCAATGGCTGACTTCGGTCAACAAGTAGAGAAGTTGGATAAGGATAGCTATCCTATGTGGAAGTTTAGAATGAACAACTACCTAATG
Source organism: Ceratopteris richardii (assembly GCA_020310875.1). NCBI lineage: Eukaryota > Viridiplantae > Streptophyta > Polypodiopsida > Polypodiales > Pteridaceae > Ceratopteris > Ceratopteris richardii. The sequence continues at coordinate 106,216,404 of CM035422.1, read as the reverse complement.
GGCAAAGGCTTATGGGGTATTGTGAGCGACGATGATGCTCAACCTCAAATCAATCAAGCTATGGCCACCGAAGTCCAAAGGAGGCAAGCAAAAGAATAGGAAGAGAGGAATAGGAGAGTCATGTTCCTCATTTTGCAAGTCATTATAATGCAATGGTAGGGCATATTCAACATCTAGAGAAAGCTAGGATGCTTGGGAAGCTCTTGAAAGGATGTATTCAACAAATACCAAAGCTAGGAAACTTCAACTCAAGAATGAGTTGAACACAATCAAGAAAAGTTCGAGTCAATCCATAGCTGAATATACTTTGAAGATTAAGGAGCTAAGCAATGCTTTAGCTTCTATTGGCACAACGGTTGAGGACGAAGATCTTGTGTGTTATACTCTCAACGGATTGAGAGAAGATGAAAGATGGAAGCCTTTTATAACTTCCATTAACTTGAAAGATGCATATCCAAATTTTAAACAACTAATTCCTCATCTTGTCACAGAAGATCTTATCTTTGGTGGTCCCAAAGGAAAGGACAACCACAACCAAATGTTATATGTAGGTCGAGGTAAAGGAAGGAACTCAAGAGGAGGCTCAAGAGGAAAATGAAGAGGACACAACAACTCCAACTACAATCAAAACAATTTGGAAGACAACAAGGATGCATCAAATGCTAGCACACAAGGAAAAGGTTGAGGTAGAAGTAGAGGAAGAGGCCGAGGCTCCTACAACTTTCATAAAGGTATAACATGCTATCATTGTGGTAAAGTAGGAAACTATGCTAGTGATTGTTGGTTGAAGAATGGAAGACCAAATGGAGGCAATCAAAGGAACCAAAGCAACTATGCAAGCACCTCAAGTGAAGAAAGCAAGGGCACACTACTTGCAATGAGACATGAGTATAGAAGCTCTTTTGAAGATGACAAAAAATGGTACATTGATTCAGGTTGTAGTAACCATATGTCATGCTAAGGAAGTTTGTTCACTAATCTACAGGTACCAAGTGGAAAAGTGTGTCTTGAAATAGGTGATGATACTCAACACATGATTGAACATATTGGAGATATAAGGCTTGGAGATACAAGTAGAGCAAAGGTACTATCTCATGTTCTTCATGTTTCTACAATTTCAAAGAACTTGATTTCAGTAGGACAAATGGTAGAGAAGGGTTATCATGTCATATTCAATGAGAATGGGTGCTTCATAAAGAATCCAGAGGAAGGCTTCAAGGTCATTGCTCGAGGTAGAAGAGAAGGAAGGATGTTCACTTTGGACGTCCAACATCCACATGGAAAGGTCATGTACATTCGATGTGGTAACAAGAAGATTTTAGAGCTGGACTTATGGCACAAAAGAATAGGACACATCAACATTCCGAAGCTAAAGGACATGAGCAAACATGAAGTGGTAAGAGGTCTTCCAAAATTTAATAGCATTGGACTACATGAGTTATGTAAAGCAGGTCCACTAGGAAAGCAAACGAGGCAGCCATTCAAGAGAAGCAATCATGTGGCCCCAAATGTCTTGGACTTGATACATACGGATGTATGGGGACCAACCCAAGAGGCATTAATGGCTGGTAATAGATTTTTTGTCACCTTCACTGATGATCACTCAAGAAAGGTATGGTTGTTTTGTATGAAGCAAAAATCAAAGGTGTTTTCTATATTCAAAAGATTCAAGGTTGAAGTTGAAAAAGAAACAGGAAGGTCTATCAAAACCTTAAGGTCCGATGGTGGAGGAGAATACTTCTCCAAAGAATTTTCAGATTTTCTACAAGAGAATGGGATCAAAATGCAGTTCACTTGTAGCTACACACCACAACAAAATGGAGTAGCTGAGAGGAAAAATAGGCAAATTGCTGAAATTGCAAGATGCATGCTCAACAAGATGAAGGTACCATTGTACTATTGGGCGGAAGCTACTACAACAGCCATTTACTTGATGAATAGATGCACAACATTGGGAATACATCACTTGACTCTAGAGGACGTATATTCCGGTAAGAAACCTGATCTTACACACTTCAAAGTGTTTGGATGTGTATGGTTTGTTCACATTCCACAAGAAGTTAGAACAAAGATGGAACCAAGGTCATAAAAATGCATTTTCATTGGCTACTCGACGGAGCAAAAAGGATACAAGTGTTACAACCCTAGAACAAAGGAATTAAGAGTCTCGTGAGATGTGGTCTTTGAAGAGCTAAGACCATGAAGATAAAGGAAAGGAAAAGATTCTTGAAGAAGATTGTGATGATTATGCAAAAAAAAATCAAAGAGAAGTTCAACAATCAAGCACAAAGGTTTCAAGTCTAGAGGCATCTACATCAAATGAAGAATGTTCAACATGGAGGGGGAGTCATTCTGTGTCTCCAAATTCAGCTCATAGCAGAATCAAAGAAGCAAGTACTACTCCAATGAGATGCAAGTGAAGACGAATATGAAGAGGTAATCACTCCGATGGTAAAGCTAAATAGGTTAAAGAAGCAACTTTCTAAACGCAATGAAAGAAGGTCTTCAAGGACAAGGTATCCAACTCAAAGGTTGAATTATGATAGTTATATGGTGACACATTTTGTATACATGATGCAAGTTATGAAAGACAAAGAGCCTGAGACATATGAAGAAGCTTGCACACAAAAGGAATGTAAGAAAGCTATGAAAGAGGAGATCAAAGCTCTCAAGGATAATCACACATGGGAGCTAGTGCCAAAGAAAGAAGGTATGAAGATTGTTCCAAACAAATGGGTGTTTAAAGTAAAGAGGAATGTTGTTGGTTCACTAGCTAGATATAAAGCTAGATTAGTTGCCAAAGTATTTAAGCAAACACAAAGCATAGATTATGATGAAGTTTTCAGCCTTGTTGCAAAGATGGGAACTATCAAAACATTAAAAGCAATTGGTGCTTGAAGGAGATGGCCATTATATCAATTCGACATCAAAAGAAGAGGTATACATGAGTCAACCGCTTGGATTTGAAGATGAAAACCATCCACACTTTGTTTGCAGGTTGAAAAAGGCACTTTATGGCTTGAAGCAAGCACCAAAATCATGGAATCAAAGGTTGGTAGAATAGCTAACTAAGTGTGGATACAAGCCAAGTAGTGCAGAACCTTCATTGTACATGGAGAAGGAAGAAAATAGAGAGGTATATATTTGCATATACGTCGATGACCTCATCATAACAGGAAATGATGTTACAGGGATTAAGGATATCAAAAGGAAGCTTGGTAAGGAGTTTAAAATTTAAGATCTTGGAGAGCTGAAATATTTTTTAGGAATTGAAGCTGTTTATGGAATGAGTGGCATCTACTTGATGCAAAGGAAGTACTTGTTGGATGTTATTTTTAGATTTGGAATGAGTGGATGCAAACTACTCACTCAACCCATGGACACAAATACAAAGATTTGTTCAAATGATGGAGAACCATTGGAAGATGTAACGACATACAGAAGCATTGTAGGATCATTAATCTATGCAAACATTACAAGACCTAATTTATCTTATGTTGTTGGTGTACTTTCTCAGTTTATGCAAGCCTCGACAAGTGAACACTTAAATTCAACCAAGAGAGTGTTGAGATACATAAAGCATATAGTTAATCATGCTTTTTTTTACAAGTTTGATGAAGAATTTTAGGTCAAAGGCTTTAGTGATGCTAATTGGGCTGGTTCAAAGGAAGATAGGAGATCAACCTCAGGTTATGTATTCATGATAGGAAGAAAACATATCACATAGAGCTCAAAGAAATAACCTATTATTGCACTTTTATCTATGGAGGCTGAATATAGAGGATTAGCATTTGCCGCATGTGAAGCAATGTGGATTAAAAAGCTTTTGGCTGATCTTGGAGTGCAAGTTGGAACCATCCCTATATACAGTGATAACATGTCAAGTATTTCCTTGGCAAGCAATCCTATGTTTCATGCAAGGAGCAAGCACATAGAGGTCCACTACCATTATGTAAGGGAGAAGGTATTGAGCAAAGATGTGGAGATAAAGTTCATCAGAACCAAAGAGCAGGTTGCAGATATGTTTACAAAGTTCTTGGATGCTTCTAAACTCAAAGGTTTCAAGGATGTGATAAATTTGCAGGACATGGTTGAAGATAAGTCCCAAATGAGCTTGAGGGGGAGTGTTGAAGATAAATGTACAAGCTCATTTTCATATGAGCTATGCTTGGATAAATTTACCAAATATAAAGATAAAGCAAGAGAAGGAAAAAAAAGAAAAAAAACTAAAAAAAATTCTAGTCAAAATTCATGATGAGTAAGAGATACAATATCTTGCCTTGTAGTTAGTGGCATGTAGTGGGGAAAGTGGTGAGCTAAGGAGGCACAAACTTCTTCACATGCTCATTGGTTATAAAAGTGAAGAGGAGCACCTTCTAAACAAGGAAAGAAAGATTTAAGAGCTTCCAGTAGTCCGATCTAGTCATTTTGTCATTTTGTCTTCCCTTAGACTCCCTCTTGCCGCACGTCACTTTGTACATAGCTCTGTTGTGGAGCTCATATCTCAGTGTATATGTAACCATTTCTTTCATTTAAACACTCATTGGAAATCTTATCTTGTTTATTGTGTGCACATAAAATATGAGATTCAAAGCATATATACTCAATGAGATATCAATGAGAGAGTGAAGTCTAATGTTTTAGTACACTTATGTAGACAGGTAGTCTATTTTGGTCAATTAAGTTTCCCAACTAAAACATATCCAAATTGCTTGATTTTTGTCTTTTTTGAAAGCGCTTTGCATCTACTTTCATTGTCCAAAATATTTCATTTAGAAGATTTATATTCTCTGAGATATTCATCAAAGAGTGAAGTCCAATTTTATAATCTACTTATCTGTGCAGGTGGTCTATTTTGGTCAGTTAATTTTCCTGACCAAACTCATCCAAATTACATGTTTTTTAGCTTTTTGGAAACCTATTTGTGTCTACATTTTCTATACTAAATATGTTTCTCAAAGGGTATATATTCATAGAGTTATCAATCCGAGAGTGAAGCTTAGTTCTTCAATATACTTGTGTGGATAGGTAGTTCATCTTTGTTAGTTACGTAATCAAACCTTGTCCAAATTAAGTTATTTATAGCTTTTTAGAAATCTCTCTTTGTCTACTTTGATTGACTAAAGGCACAAGCCCATTTGAGGTTTTCATTGAGAGCAACAAGCTAAGGTGCAGCTATATGTCCAAGTGTTGGACATACAAGGGTTCACTACACATTTTCGTTGGGCATAGGAGAACTCATTATCCACAATAGTGGTATTAGAGCGAAGATAAGGTAAAATGGGAGATGGATTTCCTTCTTTCATTGATAAATTGGACATGAACAACTATCAAGCATGGTCCTTGAGAATGAAGATATACTTGCAAGGAAGGAGCCTCTATGGATACATCTCAGGAGATGAGGAGATGCCCATATTCAGATGCAAAGGACAACCTACAAGAGAGGAGCATGAAAGACTCAACACATGGTGTGCCAAGGATGCATTAGCAAGTTCTTACTTACTTAATTCAATTTCTGATTTTTGTCTTCCACATATTAGGAACTATAAGATATCCTAGGAGAATTGGGAAACATTGTCTTACTATTTCTGTTCCAACACAAGGGAGGAAGAACCAATTGTGGATTGAGTCTACCAATCAAAGAAAGCAACCCAAGCAAGGCATCTTAGATTATGTGACCAAAGTCAAACATGTAGCTGATCAATTGGCAAGCATAAGAGAAGAAATTGAAGATGAGCAATTTGTAAGGCAAGTAATCAATGGCATCAAAGCATATGACAAATGGGAGAGCTTCACAACTACCATGGACTTGTACATGGACATGCAGATTCCACATCTTACCACACTCATGGGTCAACTCTTTACCCATGAAGCCAAGCTCAACAAGAATGGAGATTCATCAAGAGGTAATAGCTCTTCTGCCCTATACACTGATAAAAGTAAGTCCAAAGAGAAAGGAAAGAATAAGAAGATTGAGGATGATGGAGCCAACTATGCACGGAGAGGTAGAACCTCAAGAGGAAGTGGTAGAGGAGGTAAACAAGGTAGAGGGAGACCTTATAACTCCTCACCATGTAATATTTGTGGATTGTCAAATCATACTACAGATGAGTGCTACACGAACTTCAAGAATCAGAGAGGTAGAGGTTATCAAAGAGGTGGACACACACAATCAAGAGGAAGATTCAATCACCATCAAGGATACAATAACAACTAAAATAGCAACTACGAAGGAGGCTACAAATCAAGGAAAGATTACAAAAACTATACAGAGGAGCAAGAGGACTCTCTTCTGATTATGAACATGACTTCAAGACTAGGTATAAATGATGATTATCTCTTCTACATTGACTGAGGATGCTCAAATCATGTGGTAGGCAATGTAGCTCTTCTCTCTGACCTTGAGGAACCAAAGGGTAAGCATCAGGTACAAAGAGGTGATGACACCAAGCACTCAGTGATTAAAGTAGGAAATGTTAAGACCTCTAATGGAAATAAGAATCTGTTGAGTAGGGTTCTATATGTACCTACAATTACCAAGAATTTGATGAGTGCTGGACACATTGTGGAAAAGGGTTTGCAGGTCTGGTTCAACCAATATGGATCATTTGTGGAGGATCCCCAACATGGATTCATAAGGATTTCCAAAGGAGAAAAGATAGGTAGATTATTCACTTTTGAACTTGAGGATATAAGGAATATTGCACTTTATAACTACAAAGATCAAACACTATCAGAGCTTGAAATTTGGCATAAGAGATTAGGGCATGTTGGTGAAAGAACATTCAAACAAATATGTAGAGATGAATGTGTGCTTGGGATATCTAATGTATCCAAGCAACACATGATTTATAAATGTGGTGCTTGTCGGTTTGGAAAATCTCACAAGTTACCTTTCACAAGGAAAGGCTACATGCATGAGGACTACCTAGAGCTTTTCCATATAGATGTATGGGGACCAAGTAAGGATCTCTCAATTTATGGATCAAGGTATTATGTATCTTTCATTGCGGATTTCAGTAGGTGGACTATCTTATACTTTATGAAGCACAAAGATAAAGTATTCTTTGCTTTAAAAAATATCTTGCACTTGTTGAGAACCAAATAGGGAGAAGCCTTAAGAGACTAAGGTCACATGGAGGAGGTGAGTACTTCTCAAATGATTGTGATGCATTCTTGCAGGATAGAGGAATCAAGAGAGAAATTACAACAAGGTATACCCCTGAGAAAAATGGGGTGTCAGAGAGGAGAAATAGACTAATTGTTGAAACAACTAGATCAATGTTAAATGAGAAACAATTACCTAACTACTTGTGGGCAGAGAGTGTATCTACTGCTACTTATCTTGTAAACAGGTTGCCATCCAAATCACTTGATGGGATGACCCAATATGAAGCATGACATGGTAGAAGACCTTCACTTGATCATCGCAGCATCCCTAGATGTGTTGCTTATGTGAATATCCCTTCTCAGATAAGAGGTAAGCTAGACCCTAAGGCAAATAAGTACACCTGCATAGGGTATGACTTGAATCAGAAAGGATACAGGTTCTACAATCCTTCCAATAAAGGATTCATGGTCAGTAGAGATGTTTTCTTTGATGAGAATGACTCTTGGTTTGAAAGTGAATGTCGGAAAGTAAAACTACCTTATGACTTGGAAGAAGAGTTTCCAAGCCTCACTAAGGAGGAGCCTACTCAGAATGAAGAGATCAACTCAGATGATGAGGACATCATCAAATTAGAAGAGCTCAAGGCATGGAAGTCCAAAGGCAAAGTCAAAATGAAGAACTTGGAGGATATACCTGAATCATCCAACCATGCAATTAGAAGATCACAAAGGGATAGCAAGAAGCCAATCTGATATGGGTATGACACTTCCTTAGTTACTAAGCACTCTATTTATAATGTAAAAGACTTGTCATTTGAAGAGCCATCATCATATGAAGAGGCCAAGACCAAGGCAAAATGGAAAGAAGCAATGGATGAGGAAACTGAAGCACTCATGGAGGTACAAAGCTAGACTTTGGCTAAGGGTTTTGCACAAAACTAGGGAGTTGAATATGAAGAAAACTTCTCACCTGTGGCAAAAATGCCAACCATCAAAGTATTAGTAAGTGTGGCTGCATCAAAGAATTGGTACACGTATCAATTGGATGTAAAAAATGCATTTCTAAATGGCTGGATTTCAGAGGAGGTGTACATGTCTTAACCTCTTGGCTATGAAAAGCGGGGGTAATGATTCAATTGCTAAATTGATTGCTCTGTGTATAGTGCATCATTTTACGTGATTCCACTTTGAATCATTAGCTTACTAAGCTAATTTGATACCTCTAAAAGGAATTTTCCTAATTCCTATTGTACTAGAAGCACGAAACATAACAAGCAGCAGGTGTGTGAACAAAAATAAAAGGTTTTGATTAATCCTTCAACTTGGAAGTAGTCTGTTTTGGTCCAATCATTTCTCAAATCATTTCCAAAGTACATAGGCACTTGTGTAGTGTCTTTAGAAATCTAAAAGGGCCTACAATCAACTGTGAATCTTGAAGGGGCTGGTACAAAGCAGGATTTGGCAGTACCTACTCATTTCTTGGAGTATCCATCCATCTTTCCCAACACTATTCACTCTAGATTGCTCTTCTTGCAAAAGAAGAGACACAACCTCATCAAATGCATACATATTAGGATTTCCTTTTGCAACCAAATGGAGTGTAGTAGCAAAGCTTTGAAAAGATTTGGGTAAACCTTTCAACAATGTAGAAGTGAGTGATGCATCCAGAATATTCTCATCTATGTTTGCCAATTGCTCTTTCAAGTCCTTGATGCATGTCACATACACATCCACGGACTCATTTTCAGCCATACATACATCCTCAAGTTCCTTCCTCAAGTATGCAACATGTGCTTTCTTATGCATGGCATACAAAGAAGCAAGAGTGTCCCATGCCTGTCGTGATGTAGAACATGACCGAATGTGTGGAACTATATGACGCTTCACAGAAAGCACAATCAAAGAATGAGTTTGAGAATATTTTCGATCCCATCTAATCTGCTCCTGTGTAGGTGGAGAAGGAGAAACCACTATACTCGAAGAAGAAGCTCCATCTCTGATAGTAGACTATGAAGTAGAAGAACCTACCGGTCTTCGATCTACATCTGTCACTATGTTCCAAAGTTGTTTAGCAACAAGAACATGCTTCATCATGTAAGAACACATCGGATAGTTGGTCCCATCAAGGTTATCTTCAGCTTGAAGCATGCCAAAAAAGTCATTGTTGCCCGCCATTTCACAAAAGAACAAGAATGTGATAAAATCTTCACTTCGACAAAAGCTGAAATGAATGCTGAAATTTCAACTCACAAACCATCACCCTGAAGGTGATTCTGACTACACAAATAGTTTCAAAATGGGGGTAAAACTCCAAGGCACCTAGGCACCTGATGGAAATGTTCCTTGGCTGCTGAAATTCATTGTTCTATGCTCCGAAGTGGATTTGAACCATTAAAAGTGCATGCATGCTAGGACGCGAAAAACCGAAACTTGAGAAAGAGCTCAATCGGCACTGATACCAGTGTTGGGTGTGTGTAGAAGTGCGAGAGACACACGAGAAGCACACAGAAGGAGCACAAAAAATAGCAAGACACATGCAGAAGATGATGGTTGGAATAGCTCTCTCTATTGATGATGAACTAAACTGAAGTAAGAGCTGAATAATATGCCTAAGTACAAAGTACCACCACATATGAGAGTATCAAGTATGTGGTAACATGGGGAGAAAACCTCTAGCCAAAACTAGAGTAAAAAGCCCCCATGTATAGGAAAAAGGTTCACATCAAAGCTACTCGAGGAACACATAAATGTAACACAAATGACCTATTGTTCTTAGAGCAATCTCTAACGAGGATTTTCCAAAGAGTGGCACATGTATCTGATCAACACATGATATTTTCATATTGGAAAATCCAATTTCAAAATTTTTTGTTGGAGACACTACTCCAATATAGACCCTATAACATACCCAAAATTCAAAGATTTTGGAATTTATCTTCATAGTTAGAAGATATTATAAAAGTGTAGCAACATTGTTTCTAGGCTCACCTAAGTGTAGGTGTAGCAGAGATAGAATGATAAATTTGAATGAGTATTTGATTGAAGTTTGAATTGAGCTTCTGTGAGACAAAACTAGATATGTTGATCTAGATTCGAACACAAAGAAAATGAAATTTGAAGTTTGTTTGATCAATCTAAGGGCTTCGAGAAGATGACCTTGTACATTTTCAGAGTTGGTCATCAAGTGTTCGACCTTTCCAATGAAATGGCTATAAAACTCTGAGCAAATATCCAAATCAAGGATTTTTGAGCCTAATTAAAGCTTGAGAAAAGCTACATAAGATTGGAAAATGCCATACATTTTGGATGAGTAAAAGTTAGTTAAGATTAAGCTTTAATCTACTGCTATTGAAAATTCTTTATGTAGGAGATGTTGAAAGGAAAAGATTTTCCACAGGTTTTTATGATACTTTTTTAGAGATGGTGTGATCACTATGGGCTAGCTATGCCCTAGATACATGTTTATAGATCATTGGTTTTTGGTGACCATTCTCAGTAGGACACAGGAGACTCTGTCAAATTTTCAGAAATATATATAGTGCCATGAGAGCATGGAACAAGAGAACTTTGCTAGTTGTTCTCATTTCATATAATCGGATCATACAAGTTGTATAAATTCCCTTTTTTTGTGAGTTCAGATTTGATTCAAGTCACATGAGTTGATATTTGATGCAAGCGGCATCCTTCAGAAATTTAGTTGAGTTGATTTATTATATAGTTTCTCAGTTATCAACTCAAGATGAGTTGATGTTACAGATAGTTATGAGTGACAGAGTCATAGGAATGAATTTGTTCTTTCCATAAAGGGAAGGAAAGACTTCAGGAACACTTCATGATTTTATATTTATGGTTGTGAGTACTCACCAAGTTATTCTTATCATTTTTGAGAGAAGTGTTAGACTTTAATCTCATACACGCATCTATGTGGGGTATAAAGTTTGGTGGTATGGGACATCAAACTTTGTATTCTCCCTAGGTGTAGGACAGATGGTATGGGAGACAAGTCTCGAAGATTTTAATTTTGATATGATTTGGAGTTCATTCATATCATCTTTTTTATATTAGACAACAGAGGGGCAATTGAGGTAGTCACTCTGTATGTGATCGTAAATAAGGCAAGTCCGCAGGCAAGTAGCCTAGAAGCGGAAAGGCAAGGTTTGCACATAAGAACTATAACTAGGCAATTGCATTAAGAAGAAATTCATAGAGTACGTACTCCTTCATTTGATATGCTTGAGAATGGGCCATGGTTCATACATTGTGTGTATGGGGTGAGCTAAATGCTTAGCCTAGTGGGCTATGAGTGTGCACACATCTACTTACCATTTTTCAGTATATTTAGTGGACTCATATTCTAGTCCTCATTATATATAGGAGTGCCATATTATTACAATAGTTTGCGAGATACACCTCATTCCTAGTTGGGAATGATTTGATCATAGTGATGATCAGATGGTGGTCAAAGATGAAGCAAGTCATCCACTTGGAACATATTGCATGTTATTATTGAGAAGGCGGCGGTAGTTCTACTAGTTGTTATACTTTCTTAGCATGTCTTCACTTGGTATGATGGATTTAGTTCTAGAGAGTGGATTGGGATTAACTTTATATGGGAGATATTTTGATCCATAGTTTGGATTATTATATATGATAGATCGAGATTTTGATCCATAGTTGGATGTGACATATTGAGATCTTGGTCCATAGTCTGGATCATTGATAGATTGACATTTTAGTCCATAGTCTGGGTCATTGACAAATTGACATCTTTGATCCACAGTTTGGATCATGATGAGACTTTCTTGAGATTCATTTCATTACAGTGAGTAAATCAAGCAGATTTAATTGAGCTTAGAGATTAAACACTACTTGGAAAAGATTTCCATTTCTTTTTAGTATTCTTCCACAGAGAGTGGGACATAATCAAATTGTTTTGATTGAGCATAGTTTCTTTTTTTGTTACTCTAGCAAAGTGATTTTGCATGATTATACCATATGACAAGCTATCAATGGGTATTTCACGAAGACAAAGGCAAGCTGCAAAGGTCTCTACAGGTGACAAGCCATCACAAGTTAGTGGTCAAGGTCTAGGCATAGGGAGTCCGAGGATATTCCCAATACTTATGCTATGCACATCTGGACTCATTGGGCCTCAAAGGGATTCCTATAATATGCCCAAGGCAAGGACTACTATTTATTGGTGGAAATGCTAGATAGGAAGCACAAAGACTAGCTGTCTACTTTTTGAGTATCTACTATTTTAGAAACCTAGCACACTCTACTCGTATTATTTGGAATCGTATATTTTGTTCCCAGCTTATAGCTCCTTCTATATCATTGAGGACCATGATCTTTAGAAGATGGAGATAGTGTTATATTCCAAAGTTATACATGTTTGGAGGAACAAGAAGTTCCTTGTTCGGGGGATAGCCAAGGCCAAAAGCCAGAGAGTTCATAAGAGGTACCTACTCAAGATGGCCAGATGAGTAGAGGGACCTTCGAGAGAACTCTAGATGGTGACTAGGCAAGGACTATCAATAGGCTGGGAGGTGAGTCCCAGGCATGTCATTCTCCACTTCTCACACTCTTAGCACTTTGGAGGTTCTAGGAAGCCACATCCTTGAGGCCTATGATTGGAAAAGAGATTGAGTCATTTTGTCTTATACCGGCCACCCATTTCCAATCTTCTCTGATTTTGATAAATTGGGGAAATTAAAAGGGTAAGGAGGCCCAAGTCCTTCCAACTAGGGAGGCCCACTAGCATAATGAAATTCTTGTTTCTGAAAATCCAAATGTGTTACACATGCCATTCAAGAGAATTCTACATTATATGTCCTGTTTGAGTTCTGCACTTCAATTGTTTGTTGGCCAAGGCAGAGTCAACAGTGCATGGTACAACTAAGAGGATATACATAAGCATTGAACATGTCATCTACATAGAACATCAAACAGATCAATTGAAAGGAAAAACTTAAAAGAGCAAGTTTCCTCGCCGTCAACAATACCATAAGTGTTGCTTCCAAAAGTAGCATTGATGATGTAAAGTATACAATGAATGACATATCATAACTTCTCAATCTTGAGTATGCGATGCGTAGAAAGTGCAATAAAATCAGCATGTAAGTATTGAAATTTTAAATCTCCATATGAATATTGATGCCAAAATGAAAACATTATTAAAGTACATTCCACGGTTGATGTACAATCAAATCCATGGTAGAGCTGAGAAGCTAGAGTGTACATGAAAGCATTAAGTATGTAATGGATGGCATGTGCAATAAGATCAACAAATACTCTAATTTTTTCATGTAATCAAGATCAAGCGTTAAGATAGATTGAAGAAACACTATGGCAATGATAAGTTGACATTTGGCTAAAGTGAGAGGGGAGGAGCTTTGGTTAGATGTGTCAAGTAGAAGTAGTTATGGATAGATTCGAGAAGCTTGTCATTGTTTGTTGTCCTTAGTACCAAGAGATCACCCATGGGGTGACCAAACATGGCCTTGGTAGTTGCCTTGACGGCAAGATGGGATTTCCTAGGTGGACGTTGCCACAGAAAGGCATTTTTGGCCACCTTAGATGCTCACACTTTTAGTCACCTTCACTTGGGCTCCTCTTCTGAATTTGGTTGCCCTAAGGGGTTACCATCCACAAGGTGATTGCAGGGGCTTGTCCGACCCCAAGGTGGGTCCTCGAGGGGCTTCACCATTCCCATTGTTGTCACCTCGCAGTCTATCATTCATCAAGCTGACGTGGATGATCTACATGTGGGAAGTCTCCAAATGAGCTTACCAAGGATCCTGTCAAATGTATGTCCATGTATTGTTGCCTTGATTGATGAAGCCTATGTTGGTACCATGGAGGAGCTACAAAGATTTCAAGGAGAAACATTAAGTGACCCATCCCGTCTATGGATATTCTCCTAAACACATTCCAGCAGCTATCTCTATATGATCTGCCATCCATGATTCCTACATTCAGAAGTGAGACTCTTTCCATCATTGATAACATGGACCCCACTTTTCAAAATCATGGGGCGCATGAGACTCGTTCCACGATTGATAACGTGGCCCCCTTCCCAAATCATGGGGCGCATGTCCTTAATGGCTTACTCATGTAAACTGGTTATCTGACCACTTATGTGCCCCTAATGGCCTACTCATGTCGACTAGTTACCTGATCACTTATGTGCCGCTAATGGATCACAAGAGCCCTAGGTTGACTCTAAGTATTACGCCTACTACTTTCAACGGTGTCATTCTAGATGGGGGCTGAGGAACCAATCTCATGCCCAGCTACTCAACGTTCATTGTAAACCTGAAGCTCACCAAAACAGCCTATATTACTATTACATTATATCATAACTAAGTTACCCCTCTCGGCAAAGTAGAAAGAAGATCGTAGAAAGCAAAGTTGGCATAGCTGAAAGCAGGTCATAGAAAGCAAAGTTAGTATTGAGCTTAACGAATGGTGGGAAATCTAACAAAAAAGCCGCCATTCGTGAAGAAACTTTGGAAGGAGCGGTGCCGCAATACAGCGATATGAGGTGAAGTGCTGAAGTGGGACCTGTTGCTTCGATGATGTTCTCCATATTTAGGCAAGATGAGGAGTAGAAGCCCACAGACGTTGCAACTTGCAAATATCAATTGTGGGATAGTAATGGAGAAGAAAGTTGCAAAAACATACAGCTTGAGCAACGGACGTATGTGTAACAAATGAGTACAACCCAAGCACAAGGGGTTGCCTTCTCGGCGGAAACTTGCATTGGAACTTGAGAAGTACAAGGGACTTAGAAAACGGGACCTTTGCCTGAAAGCAACCATAAGCCGAAGGGGCTCCAATTTAAGCACGCGGAAGCAAATCAACTTAAAGAAAACGAGCAGCCATCCAAGACAAGCGAACGTGTACACACCATAAACCGAAACGGCTTGAAGGCCTTGAGCAAGTGGAAGTGGACAAGAACCCGAAAAATGAGAATGGCTCCACATAGACAAGCACGCTCTCACGGGACAACTGTCAAACGATGAAACGCACACCCAAGTGCGAAGTGGAATCTCAAATTGAAACCAACATGGGGAGGCTGCCACAAGCCCAAGCCAACCCCGAAGGACCTCAACTCAAAGATTGGAGGTAGCCATCCAAGACAAGCCAACCTAATGTCTGAGCCTGGAGTGGGGGTCGGTTCTTCATTTCAATATTCCTGCAGACGAACTTAAAATGAACAGAAATGGCATTCCTTTTCCATTGACAAACAAATAGGGAACGTCAGAAGATGATCCCGACTCCCTATTGTTTTATGTTTCATGAATTTCATTGTGGGCAATAAACCTACCCGTACGAGTAAATGAGATCCTTTCTTGAAGTTTCTCTCGTCTAACAAACATCTGACTCTTTGCGGAAGAGTGTTTGTAGCTAACATCAGTACGTCGTGATGATTTCTAATGCGCACCATGATTTCTAGTGATGGCTGGAGATAAAAACAAACATGGGCAACTCGTACTCATAAGTAACACGCAGTATATCATGTTTTCTTTAGATGTTCTCTCAGTTGCGGAGAATAAAAATAAAATAAATGCGTCGTTCTTTTATTGGCTCGTACAAAGGTGGATAAAAAGTTCTTCCAATAAGCTGAATTCGTTGTTCTTTTGAAGAAGAATGATTTCTTTTCCCCTAGACTGCTGATCGCAACACAAGGAGCATACCCAAAATCAAGTGTGTGTCATTGTGAGCTAAGCACAAAGGTTCTCGTGGGCTGGGGATTCTGGATGTGGGAGATATGGCAAATAAGCTGGCATCCAAGTCACTGATCAAAGTGTGGTGCAATGCAGAAGCTTCATGGGCTAAAGGGTTTCTCAGAAGCGAATCCTCGTGTACGGTTATGGGAATCCTTAGATGGAAGGATCTTGACTTTCTCACCTTGATGTTTTCTCATCGTCCAGTGACTCCAAAAGGTTCTCACCTTGTTTCCCCCACATGGATGAGTTAGAGCAAGAGAAAACCTTGTATCAAAGTTAATGAAGATTAGAAGTGGGTGGCTGCAATAAGGAAAACTAGTTCTATTTGGTGTGATATTAAGGGAATTAAAGAATATGATTTGAAGATCATTCAAAGAGCAAAGAAGTTATGGAAAAAAGGATTTAGTGAGTGGAAACATCCCTAGAGCCATGAGAGAGTTCATTGGACAAGATTTGAGGATAGAGACCTAGTTAGGAAACTTGACTATGATGATTGGTGCATTCTCACACACAGAATCAAGGATTGGGATAACCCAAAGACTAGATTCCTTCTCAAGAATGACTCAGCACTGATTGAAGGGTTAAGATGGACAAATCTACTAAATTAGTACATGAATTGCTCTAGCATCATATGGAAACTTATGTGCATGGATCTGTGGCATCCTCTATGTTGAGAACAAAAAAAACTCGGTTCTTATGTGGCAAATCCTGCATTACGTAATCTTGATCAACGCCAAAGCTAATAAAATTTGTGGGCCCATCACTAGTGAAAGTATTGCCTTGGGGCAAAGAGGAGCTTGGGCATCTCTTCTTCCTGTGCCCAAGAAGCTACATGATTTAACAATCTCTCATGTGAATTTTGAGTTCACAAAGCCAACTTCACTCGAAACAAGCATATACCTTGTGAAACAATTGGTAGCTCTTTTGCCTTGTCGAATGCAATTAGAGCCAAAGCGCTCTCATGGATATGAAAAGAAACAATATTGAAAGCAATTGTGTCACTCATGAGGGCGACAAAAATCATTATACTTCTCAGTAACTCGCTTTAAACTCTTTGTCACCCAACAAATCTTTGGTCTCCCACCAGTGTTGGACCATCATAGCCATTACACCTTCCGGCCTTACTACCCTTGATTTGTGGGATAGAGGGGATCCCAAGGGCACTAAGCCCAATCATTGTACAATTGATCTTTTATTAATTCAAGGGAGAGAGATTAGGCCTCAACCAAACTTCGTTTATAGAAACAAAAGGTATACGGAGGCATGTTGACGGGAGTTTGTGGATCATCTTAGGTGGCTAAATGATACTTCTCATGCATCAGTTTTTGTTCATGTAGTTTTATTATCATTTGTTATTCCGGCATCTTGTGTCTTTCTCAGTGGGCCACTCATTTGGTGTGTTTTTTTCTTATACTCACAAAATCTTGCATTTTATATTAGAGCGTTAGGTGGAAGTTTGAAGGGCGATTCATATGGATGATCGAGTCGCCTCATTGGTGAGAGACAACATGGGTACTGTCTCAATTCCAAGGGGCACAATGAGACTCTTTGAAACTCTTCATTTTTTCCCCCCCAATGGTCTCACTTCCTAGGGAGGATTTTCTCGCAAAGCAAGAAGAGTTAAATAAAGCGCATTATATAAGACAACTATTTGGCCTTAAACCCCCTTTGAAGTCACTCAACCATGATTTTAGAAGAGAATGGTTTTTGAGGGGCCTGACCATTAGCAAATTTGAGTTTTTCCCAATGATTCACATTCAAAGGAAATCTCCATCCAAGCATTTCAAGATGGAGCATGGAAACTTTGGGGCATGATTCTATGCGAATTTAAGTGTTTCCTGGATTTTGTTCCTAACAATTCGAAATCACTATCGACTATGTAGGGCTCCGCAACCTTCTATCCTTTCTTGTTGGCTTCATCACGGATACACTTCAATTAATTAGTCCACCCTCGGCTGCCAAAGCTGATGTAGGTGGCTTCATATACAAAGGTGCACCACATTTATTCAACATGAGGTGGCACCCGCATACTTGCACAGAAACAAGGTTAAACAAGGATCTACCCTTCATAATTAGGATAGATATAGGAGATGAGGAACCCTGGGAATAGGAGGTCATATGCAAGAACCTTCCAAATGCTTGGGAATAGGAGGTCATATGCAAGAACCTTCCAAATGCTTGTTTCTACTGAGACAAGTAAGCACATAAAACTAAAGAGTGCGCTTTGAGAGAGAACTCTTTTAGATAGAAACAAATGAAGGAAAACGAATAAGTAAATAGGAGTAAAAGTTTGCAAGACCTTAACTAATGGTCCTCTGGAGCCTAGAAATGAACCCAAGGAGTTGGAAAAAGTTGAGGAAACACAATTTGTAGACATAAACTAGGATGGATTCACTAAAGTGACAAACAGAAGGAAACGAAGCACTAAGAAAATAAAAGGAAGGAATAAAACTACTCCATTTAGGATAGTTCAAGTGTGCACTATTTTTAGAAACTTGGAAAAAAGAGATTAACGTAATAAATACCTCATTTGATGACGTTAAATGAGGAGCAGAGCACTCGTGGCGAACATTCCACCAGTAAATAAGAGATCATAGAGGAACAAATTAAAAGTAAAGAGTTTGGATGCACCTCTAGCAAAGAAGATAATCCTAAGAGTAAAATGTCCATTATTGGATCTTCAACTCCAGAAGGAATTGAGGACATACTGACAGAGAGTCACCTAAATTAAAAGTAAGATTATGATGGATGCCCTATAGAAGAGTCACCTAAATGGTATAGTAATATTGCGGGACACCTCCTCTGTAATAAAGTAAGTCTATGATCCAAGGGTCTGGCCAGTTCAGACAGATCTGAAATCGGACATCGTTTGGTCATCCGTTTGTGTGGCCGAAAATCTCGAGTCTAGACTTACTAATAGTCATTTAGTCTTGTAACCAAGTAATCCACTTAGCCTAGTGGTTAAGGGTGTGAAGGAAGAGGTCTTGGGTTCAACCCCCATGGGGTACATGGGGAGAGTGTTTTGCCCAAAGAGCTCTAGAACCTTCTAGAAGTATCCACTGGAGTTAACTCTAGGTAACTAAGACACTTGGCGCACATGTAGTTACATGGTTGACACTTGGATGGTTAGTATCCACCTGCCCATGCAGGGAGTCCCTTGGAGAGAGCTATATATATAGGCATTTGATTGGGAGGAGAGTCATCTCTCTAGCATGGGTGGTCGTAATCCTTGTTCTCTTGCATTGGTATCAAAGCTAGAGCTTCCATGGTGAACTTGGAGTTAGCGTCATCATGCTTCTCTCCATTAGCTCCCTTGATTGATCATCATTGTAGCATAGTTTTATCACTGTTTTCCCAGACTTAGCCGCTTGTGCATAGAGTTTTTTGGTCGCAGGTATAGCATCATTTTGC
The DNA here is from genome assembly GCA_020310875.1 of Ceratopteris richardii. Lineage (NCBI taxonomy): Eukaryota > Viridiplantae > Streptophyta > Polypodiopsida > Polypodiales > Pteridaceae > Ceratopteris > Ceratopteris richardii. The sequence goes on along the minus strand of CM035422.1, from coordinate 106,197,148 downwards.
TCCCGAATTCCTTTGGAGAGCATAGCGGAAGATAGGAGAGATTCCAACTGCGTGAAGCGGGTTTGAACCCGCGACCTGCCACATGTGAAGCCTTCCATTTGTCCAAGAGATCGTATGTCACTATAAACACCCAAACATATGTTTAGCCCCTCTAGAGCTTTGTTCGCCCACTGTAGAACGCAGAGCAGTTCAAAAGAAGTAAAAAAGTGGTGATGGTGTCCGGAATTCGAATTGCTGACTCGACGATGTGCCATCTAATCGTCTCTCCAGTTCGGCTGCATTCGTTCGTGTGAGAAATCTGAATTTAATGATTCTACAATCTCCCCCCACATACTCTAATTGATGATTCTATCAAAGCATGTGTATTTATAGGTATTTTTCACCTGAAGAAAAGATACATGAGGGTGGTACTTTGAAAAGCATGCATTTACGAAAAGTTGCTTTATTTACATCCTCATGAGTCTTAACCTGCTAAATTAAAAAAACACAAATCACATTAAAACCCTCAAGACATTAAAATCCATATAAGATTCCATTATTCCAAAAAGTATAATAGTATGATGATTGGTGCATTCTCACACACATAATCAAGTATTGGGATTACCCAAAGACTGGTCTCCTTCTCAAGAATGACCCACTGTAAATTGAAGGGTTCAAATGGATCAACGTTACTAAATTGTTGCATGAATTGGTCTAGCATCAGATGGTAATTTATGTGCAGGGATCTGTGTCATCCTCTCACTGAGAACAAAAAATTGGTTCTTATACGGAAAACCGTCCATTATGTAATCTAGAGCAATGCCAAAGCTTACAAAATATATGGGTCCCTCACTAGTACAAGCATTGCCTTGGGGGAAAGAGGAGCTTGCACATCTCTTCTTCTTGTGCCCAAGAAGCTATATGATTTGGCAATCCTTCATGTAAATTTTGACTTTGCAAAGTCAAACCCACTCGAAACAAGCATCACTTGCTGAAATAATTGGCAGCTCTTTTGCCTTGTTGAATTCCATCAAAGCCGAAGCACTCTCATAGATATGGAAAGAAAAGTGATTCACAGATATGGAAAGAAACAAGTGATTCACCCATAAGGGTGATAAAATTCAGTAGATTTTCTCAATAACTCGCATTAAGCTATAAGTCAAGCATAAAATCTTAGGTATCCCACCTCTGTTGGATCATCATAGCTACTAAACCTTCATACCTTACTACCCTAGATTTGTGGGATATAGGGAATCCCAAGTGCACTAAGCCCAATCACTATACAATTCATCTATTTTTTAAAATTCAAGTGAGGGAGATTAGGCCTCAGCCAAACTTATTTCATGAAAACAAAAAGTAGTCGGAGGAATGTTAATGGGAGTATTTGTATCATTTTGGGTGGCCTAGATGATAATTTTCATGCATTAGTTTTTGTTCAGATAGTTCTATTATCATCTGGTACTCCGGCATCTTGTGTCTTTTTAAGTGGGACACTCATTCGGTGTGTTTTTCAGACTCTCGAAATAATGCATTTTATAATAGAGCATTAGGTGGGAAATTGAAGGGAAATTCCTATGGATGATCCGGCCCCTTGATTGGTGAGAGAAAACATGGGTATTGTCTCAATTCCAATGGGCACACAAGACTCCTTGAAACTCTTTATTGTTTTCCCCCAACAACCTCATTTCCTAGGGACAATGTTTTTACAAAGTAGGAAGAGTTAAAGAATGTGTGTTTTATAGGACAACTATTTTTCCTTAAAGCCCTTTTGAAATCACTCTGCCATGATTTTAGAAGAGAATGGTTTCTGAGAGGCCTGATCATTAGTAAATTTGAGTTTGTCCCAATGATTCACATTCGAAGGAAATGGCCATCCAAGCATTTTAAGATGGACCATGGAAACTATCGGACATGGTTCTATGCTAGTTTAATTGTTATTGGGATTTTGTTCCTATTAATTCAAAATCTCTTCACTATCTGATCTATGTAGAGCTCTCCAACCTTCTATCCTTTCTTGTTGGCTTCATCACGGAAATTCATCAACCAATGAGTCCACCCCTACCTCTTAGGGCTGATGTAGGTGGCTTCATATACAAAGGTGCACCACATTTATTCAAGACGTGGTGCCACCCACATACTTACACCAAAATGAAGTTAAACAAGGATCTGGGCCGTTCATAACTCGGATAGAGATAGGAGATGAGGAACCTTGGGAATAGGAGGACATATACAAGAACCTTCCAAATGCTTGATTCTATAATGGCAAGCAAGGGCATAAAACGAAAGAGTGTGCTTTGATAGAGAACAATTTCAGATACAAAACAAATGAAGGAAAACGAGTCAAAAATAGGAGTAAAAATTTGTAACAACTTAAGTAATGGTCCTCATGAGCCTAGAAACGCATCCAAGGAGTTGGAAAAAGTCAAGCAAATACAGTTTGTAGACATTAACTAGGATGGATTCAGTAAAGTGAGAACCAGAAGGAAACAAAGCCCCAAGAAAATAGAAGGCTAGAACAAAACTTTTCCATCTAGGATAGTTCAAGTGAAAACTACTTTTAGCAACTTGGAAAAAGAGACTTACGTACTAAATGACTCAATTGATGAGATTGAATGAGGAGTAGTGTCCTCTCGAGGAACATTCCACCACTAAATAAGAGATCATGGAGGAACAAAGTAAAAGTTACAGAGGTTGGACTCACCTCTAGCAAAGAAGATAATCCTAAGAGTAAAATCTGCATTCTTGGATCTACAAGTCGAGAAGAAATTGAGGACATACTAAAAATGAATGTTTAAATTAAAAGTAAAAATTTGATGGATGCCCTGTGCAAGAGCCCCCTAAAGGGTAAAGTAATATAGTGGGACACCTTCTCTTCTTCTAAGGCAGAAAGGATGAGAGAAACAAGAAAACAAAATAGAGAGAAAACCTCACCTTGCAAAGGTTAAAACTATCCCAAATGATTGTCATTTCTCACAATGTATGCAAACTTTTTGACCCCTCTAGGATCATTACTTTTGGACAATGTCTTAAAGATAAATGTATAAACCCACATTTCATCTATGTCCAACTGATTAAGCTCTTTGGAGATGTCTTTACAATGAGGATGAATTGAATTTCTTCTTCTCATTAGTGGCTAGTCACTTCCCATCAACATGGCTTTGGGGGCTTGATTGTTGGTTTCAAGCATAAATGGGTCAATGCCATGTAGCAATTCAAGTAGATGTGAACCACTAGTGGGTATCCTCTTCTTTGAAAGCTCCCATGTAGTTAACTATTGCTTTTTTTTAATGCATCTAATAATAAATTAGACAAAAATACCATCTCGAAAGCATTAGACTCTCTTTAAATGGATCTAATTCTTTGAGGGGAATTCAATATGTTTGAACTCTATTCTCATGTATGGGAACAAAGAAGACCTATTATTGACGGAAATGAAAAAGACATATGGGACCTCGTTAAGCTACATCATGACCTAGCTATGTTTCTCATTCAATAATAGATAAGATGCAGCCCATTCCCTCACCTAGTGTATAGACATGGTGGCATTTAGCCACTATCCCATGGTGCTCACCTTTAAAAGTCTTCCACATCTTAAAAAACCTTACTTTTCTACATAAATCCAGTGCTCTATGCCCTCCCCTTAGCTTGGCATGAGTTAAGCTCTACATGGAACCAAGATTAGTGTGGGAGTTGTTTGCCTACAAAGTGTTGGATGGAGATGGTTAAGAAGACCCAAAATATTCTAACTAAAGCCCGTAGGAGCTTGTACATCATCTGGTGGGCTAAGAGGGACACATTTTATCATAGACTTCAATGCTTGGACTATGAAGTCAATCATGGCGATTCTCCACACCAAAATGGGCTTAAAAATAACATGTTGAGATATAAAGAGGATATTCAAAGAAAGAATTTAGAGTTATACTTCAAGGACTCATGGAGGGGGGGGGGGGTGAGCACACTAACCAAAAAAATGTGTAGGTTACTAAAAAATAAACAAGTAGAGGATTCTATTCCTTACATGATTAATAAATATGGTGATGAGTGTAAAAAGGATTATGAGAATGCAATACGTTTTAGGCACTTCACTCCAATTGTGGGGAGAAACTCACTTGTCTCTGCTTGTAGGAAGGATAGTATGGGGGCCATCTTGAGAGTTACAACCAAAAGCATTCTCGATAATATGTTTCCTCTATTGGATTCTCCCATCTCCAATACAAGAAAGTATGAAGTTATCCACTCCCTTCCTAATGGAAAAAGCACTAGATTGGATGATCTAACAAATTAGTTTTTCAAGTCCTTCAAGCATGTCTTGATTACCTCTATACGAGTGGTTTTGCATGAGGCCATCATTGTTAGTGTGCCATCGAATTGTCTCAATGTTGGAGAAGCTTGTAGGAGGTAGAAATCTGAGGTTCATTTGGTGAAGATTGGGCCAGCCAACTAGCACAAGACTAGCCCTTTTGCACTCTTGCAATGTCAAAATTAATCTTATAGGCTTTTGATTTGTGCAATAAAATGCACTATGTACTTTGAAACATCAATGAAAAAGAGTTGATACAAAACAAATAAGTTTGCACATTGACTAGCTCAAGAAACTTGCTAGTTTAGGATGAAAAATTCAACTTTAAATGCATAGAACAGCTAGCATAATTAAAATTTGAAACCTTGTTTTTGCAGGAATGTTATAAATAGGATCAATTAGCTAAAATGCATAAGAGAAGGAATTAACATCAACTAATGTTTTTGCAATGAGATTAACAGCGATTGGTGGTAACCCCATTCTTTTAGGGTTTTCTAGACATAGAATCTTAGATGTTAAAATGAATATTTATCACAATCCACAACATAAGTGCTACCAAACCTTGTACACATGAATTAGATACCTTTGCAATGAATGCAAACTCATCAAATTTGGAGAACTATATAAGGAAATCCATCTTTTGCACCTCTATTGGAGTTGAAGACGATGGTGCATTGATGATCTAAAAACTCCCCCTTAAGCTAAAGTATGTTTGAGTCTTCAATATTTGATAGAGTGAATACATGCTATTGATTTGAATCTTCTAAGTTTGATTCCATCAAGTGCCTTTGTCATCATATCCACTACTTGCTTTTTAATTGGATCAAAAGATATGTCGTTCTCTTTTGCCATGATCTTCTCTTTGATGAAATGGTAATGAACCTCTATGTGTTTTGTTCTTCCATGGAAGACAAGGTTTGTTGCTAAGTGCATAGAACTTACATTATCTCCAAATATGTGAAGCTTGGAACTCATAAGTCCCATATCTCCATAAAATTCTCTTAATCATATTATTTCTTGAGTTGCTATGGTAAAATCTCTATTCTGTGATTTAGTTGAGTATAAAGCAACTATGGGTTTTTCATTGGAACTCAATGACACAAGCTTTGAACTTGCAAATGACAAGTAGCCAGAGGCGCTTCTTCAATCATCCTTATCTCCTGGCCAATCTGCATCTGCATATATCTTGAGATCCAAATATGAAGAATAAGGATAGTATATACCCTCATTAATTGTACCTTTGAGGTACTCAAGTACTCATTTTTTTTGCATCCATAGGTGATCTGCTTGGAGAGTGCATGAATTAGCTTAGAAATCCTACACTATATGAAATATCTACTCTCCTGTGAGTAGCATAGATCAACCTATGTATCAAGCTTTGATATTCTTTAATGTATTCAGTTTTGTTAGCTTTAGAAACGCTGAGTTTATGAATCATTCCTAAAGGTGTACATGTAGGTTTAGCTTTTTCCATCTTGAAGTTGATTAGATCTTGAATGCATGTCCTTCAAATATAACCCTTGATCTTTCTATATGAGATGCATACCTAAGGAGAATGTGAGCTTACCTAAGTCATAGATTTTTAGATCCTCTTGCATATCCCTTTCGATTCTTTGTATATGATTTTAGTCATCTGTTATCTAAATATACACACAAATATATAACTTCATTTTCGTTCTTCTTGATGAACAAAGAAGGGGATACATTGCTAGACTTGAAACGTTGATCTTCTAGGTAGGCTACCAATCTTAAAATCCAAGCTCTAGGAGCTTGTTTTAATCATACAATGATTTTTTGCATCTCCATACATAAGATGTATAATAGATCTCTCCAAGGGATTGTGTACTGTGGCAAGTAGATAGTAACCATTTAAGTGTTGATCATGTAACTAAATGTGTTCCAAGTTTCATAATTAACTCAAGTTAAGTGGATGCTTCTAGAAGGCTCTAGAGCTCTTGGAGCAAAACACTCTCCCACGTCTCTTGAAGGAATTGAAACCAAGACATCTTCCTTCTCATCCATATGACTTAAACACTAGGCCAAGCACATTTTCTTGTATAGAGAGGATGAGCACCGTTTCTTAAGTTTAACCTTGACACTTCTACTAACACTTCAATGGCTTGATGATGTCCAATCTTAGATAGGTTTGAACTTGTCGAACACCGCATCTCATAAGCTTACTTTTCTAACATTGTTCACCCCTTGAAAAACATTTCCATCCTTGAAAATAGAGCTATGTAAGTCCTTTAGGAATCCCATGAGCTTCATGTATATATTGCACATGATCATCTCTATGTGTTGTTTCCCCGTATCCTTCCCCTTAAAAGGTCTCATAAAACATCATCTTAAAGGTGGGGAAATTGTCTAGGAGGCTCTTAATATCTCCCATATATAACTGAATTTTAAACTATCACTCCCATGTTGCCAATATCATCCAAAGCACCTCAATCCATATGATTTATACTTCGTGGAGTGACAATAGTGAAGACAAGTTCAAGTGCCAAGCTACATAAGCTTGACCATATCTCAATAGAGATAATAAACCATGAAATCCTCAAAATATAGAACAATTTCCCATAAGAAAAGTGACTCCATACTCTTCTATAATTCAAATGATAGACTTTCCCTTCTTTCTCTCACCATATTCCTATCCTTGAGTGTAGTCACAAGTGATAGGTTTCACATAAACCATCCTTCTAGTCTATGCAAATCCATGATCTAGCTCACATTTAAGGATTCCTCGGTAGTAAAATGAATTCTTTACATTTCACTAACTAGAAAGTCTTAGGTTTGTCATTCATTTACTTTAGATGAAGCTCTCTTGCAAGAGCATATATAAGCATTATGCAAAATCTATGATTTTCTCTTCCTTGTACTTTTCCATATGAATCCAAAAATCATTCCCTTTGAGATTAAGATAATCCCTAAGTACCCATTCTGGAATTGATGTTCAATCATCATCCTCATGATGAAATACAAGCTAATCCTAATAATAAAGATTCACTATTATATTCCTATTCTCATTAAAGTCAATAACTAGATAATCTCACCTAGTCAAGGACCATTATTGGAAAAAACATAAAGAAGCTAGGTTGCATTATTTGTTATTTGAAAATTTGTTTACTCATGAATATTTACAGAATTTTATGTTGAACCCTTATTATTCAACAAAATTATTCAGTGCTACGTCAGCTTGTTTGGATAGGTGGGAATATTTTTTACATGGTAATTTGAAGAATTTTAAATCGAAAGCATTTTTTATCAATAATCTTTCAATAAAAAACTATTTGGATTGAAAAAAATATCGATCGAATACTTTTTTGATAAAAAAAATTTGGTCAAATATGTTTTATAAAAGAATACGCTTAGAGTCATACCTCATAATAGGTACTTTGTTTTTTTTTTGTGAACTTACAATGTCATACAAAGAACAAGGTATAAGCTCTCAGTAAGAATGTTTAGTCTTTTAGTATTAAAACAATAATGAGAAATATTTTTGCTTGTGAGTTAAAAACAATTGTGATTGTTTGAATCAACATTGATTCTTACTTCACAATAGTATATGTAAGTGTGTGTATGATTTTGAGTAAAAATGTATCGATATTTTTTGAATCAATAATGATTCTTTCTTCACAATATATGTGTACGTGTATATATGTGTATGTCATATGATTGTGAGTGAAAATCTAATGTGATTGTGTATATGTTGTTGGTGCAGGACAATCAACAATTGATGTTTTGATGAAGAGTTGAAGTCAAGGTTTGAAGGAAAGATTCAAGTTGTGAAGCATGAAGGAAGAATACATTCAGAAGGTGAAGATGTGTACACATATGTACATTATTTCAGAGATAGTTCACTTATATCTTTGAGTAGTCATAAGCTTGTAACTTTTTGTCTATATATACTATGGAAAATGTTGGAGCAAGTATGAGAGAGCATGAAAATAGAGTAATCAAAAGTTGTATGTGTCATTAGACATCTTAGAAGTGAGTCAAGACTCTCTCATAACTCAGTTGTAATTTTTCTCAGAAATGAAGAAACTGTTGCGCCCGATATTTTTGAGTTTTCTCCTTCTGTGTTAGATCCTTTGTGAAATGCTTTTGTACAAGTCTAAATCTATAGGTAATCGACTTCTGTACAAATTTTCAGCTTCCAATTGTGATCAGGCTGAGAGAATTGAGGGTAGGAATATTTGCATATGTAAATGAGAAGAAGTAAAGTTACAGGAGGTGCAAAATTTGATACAAATGTTTTGATCAATTCTCCTTCCACAATGTAAAGTTTTGAGCAAGCAAGCACTCAATCTTTAATTTGGAAGGTAATCTATTTGTGGCTAAAGGCATTTGCAGAAACGGGTTCTAGATTGGGAGAACCAAAGATTTAAAGTCATAGGTGTCTAAATCGACTTCTCAGAAGAACAATTTTAGACATAGGTGACTTGTTGAAGTTATTTCTCAAGATCTACTGAATTTTTTGGAGTTATTCAACTTTGGAGAAGGTGCGCAATCTATAGTTGACACCTCCTACAAAGTTTTATTGAAAACTTTACACATTTGATAAGGCAATGAGTGAATTATGTGCAACAAACTTTCTGTGTAATATCCTTCTTCACCGTTTGTTCAAGAATTTGACAATTGAGTATTGATCTTCTAAAATTGGTGAAAGTTTGAGTTATTCTTGTTATAGAGGTGCTCTAAAGACAAGAATAACTTGTTCTTTTGGAGATTAACACTCTCCATCAATGGTATCAGAGCAGGAAGCATCAAAATTGAAGGAAGAAGGACCTCGACTGCTGCAGGTGCAAAGAATTCAACATCTGAAGGTTCAAAAGGTGAAAGCTTGAGGATAAAGCTTGAGAAGAAGTTCATACGACACCAAGGAAGACAAAAGGAGTATTATTCGAAGTAAAGGTACATCTATTACTCATAAAGATTAAAGAATTCAATATACAGGTGAAGAAAGGATGGGAGATTCTCTTCAGATAGAGAAATTGGATAGAGAGAACTATCTAGCATGGTCAATGAGGATGGAAGCTCATCTAATGAGCAAAGACTTGATAGCTTACATTACAGGTGAAGAAGAAAAGCCTCAATTCAGAGATCCTATTGTTCCAACTAGGGAGGAATTATTAGATTTGAAGAATTGGATGAAGAGAGATGCTCAAGCTAGGAGCATTATCTATATGGCAGTCAATGATTACTTGCTACCTCACATTAGAGGTCTTGAAAGTGCAAGTGATATATGGAATGCTTTGGAGGAGCATTTCCAAAATACCACAAAGTCTAGGAAGGCATCCTTGTGGGCATAATTTACCACATTCAAGAAGAAGGCCTCTCAATCCATCTCAGATTATGTAACCAGAATGAAGGACATTGCAGATGCATTAGGAGTTGTTGATGAAGACATTGAGGAGGATAAATTGGTAAGGCAAATCCTCACAGGTTTGAGAGGTGATGACAAATGGAAGCAATTCATTTTGTCTACTGAATTATCACGATCATTTTACTCATGACTTAAATCAGTTGCTAGGACATATGTTAACCTTTGAGCAGAATGTCAAAGGTGAAGGTGACAAGAGTAGAGGTCATGAAATGTACTCAAAGGATAAGAAGAAAAATAGCAAAGGGAAGCAACAAGCAAATGAAGATGAAGGCACAACTAGTCAAGCCAACTTCCTAAGAGGAAGAGGAGGTAGCAAAGGTAGAGGAAGAGGCAGGAATAATAAAGATAGAGTCAAAGCTTGCTGGAGTTGTGGTAAGACAAATCACTCAGCTAATGATTGTTGGCATAATAATCAGAGTAATGGTGGATATAATCATAATTTTAATTCAAGAGGAAGAGGTGGCAGAAATCAAAGAGGTAACTTCAGAGGAAGAGGTAGTAGGGGTTACTTTGGAAGAAATGCAGGTAGAGGATTCCAAAGTCAACAATACAATAATACCTACTACAATTATGCTTCAGATCAGAAGGAGGATTCAACATTGATAATGAATGCAACTTGTGAAAGGCAAAGTGAAGACCAAAGAGTCTTCTACATTGACTTAGGATGTAGCAATCACTTGAGTGGTAACATAGCATTGATGACTGATTTGGAAAATAAGGTATCTAATCATGTTGTTCAAACAGGTGACAATACAAAGCACAATGTGAAGTCAATTGGATCAGTGAAGGCCAACGATGGAAGTACTCTCTTGAGTAAGTTCTTGTATGTTCCTACAATTCCTAAGAATCTAATAAGTGTAGGACAAATTGTTGAAAAAGGTTTTGAAGTTAGATTCACTAATGAAGGAGTGTTTGTGGAAGACCCTAGCAATGGGTATAAACAAATTGTTTTAGGAAAGAAAGAAGGAAGGTTGTTCACATTAAAGATTCAAGGTAATGTTGGTCATGCCTTGTTCACTTATGGAGGACATAAGATCTCTGAGTTAGATCTTTGGCACAAGAGGCTCGGACACTTCAATGAAAGAGGTATCAAAGATATGATTAACAATGGTTCAGTGCTTGGATTGCCTAATGTTGCAGGTCAACATATGACATACAGATGTGAGGCAAGTCAATTAGGTAAGGCTCATAAGCAATCTTATTCCAAGCATGGTTTTATGTATTCAGAGAAGCTTGAGTTGGTACACACAGATGTGTGGGGGCCATCAAAGGATTTCAGTATAAATGGTTCAAGGTACTATGTGATTTATGTTGATGATGCTACCAGATGGATCACTATCTATGTGATCAAAGATAAGTCAGAGGTATTCAATACATTCAAACATTATCATGTGTATGCAGAGAGAATTACAGGCCATAAATTGAAGAGACTAAGGTCAGATGGAGGGGGAGAGTATTTTTCTAATGAGTTCAGTGATTACTTGTGGAATGCAAGTATAAAAAGGGAAATCACTTGCAGGTACTCTCCTCAACAAAATGGTGTAGCAAAGAGAAGAAATAGAACTCTTGTTGAGTTTGCAAGGTCAATGATGAAGGAGAAAAATTGCCCAAATTATTTGTGGGCTGAGGCTATAAATACAACTACTTATTTGGTCAATAGGCTACCATGTAAAGCTTTGCAGGGTATGACACCATATGAGGCACAGTGGGGTAAGAGACCTACCTTGGATCATTGCAAAGTATTTGGATGTTTTGCATATGCATATGTGCCATCACAATTAAGACACAAGTTAGAACCTAAAGCTGAAAAGTATGTATTCATTGGTTATGATGATAAGCAGATGGGATATAGGTTGTGGAGTCCATCCACAAAACAATTTCTTGTATCAAAAGATATTACATTTGATGAGCAAGGTACTTGGTATGCAGGTACAATCAATATTAATACAGGTGATGAAGAAGTTGTGAGTCAAAAGAAAGGTAAATCAAAGGTTCAGATATTTGATGAAGAGGAGAATAATGAAGTGCAGGTTGAAGTTGAAGAAATGCCAAGATTTGATCCTGAGTGTGAAGAACCAGAAACCTCAAGGAATGGAGAACTCAAAAGGTCATCTAGACACAAGTGGCAACCTACAAGGTATAGCTATGACACTTCTTTTTTGGCTACCAAAGATTATGCTTACATGATAAAGGGAGATGAAGACCCTTCCACATATGAAGAGGCAAAAGGTAAGGAAAATTGGGAGAAAGCTATGCAGGAAGAATATGATGCATTAATGGAGAATCAGACATGGGATTTGGTTCCTAAACCAAATAGTCAGAAGATCATTGGATGCAAATGGGTCTACAAGACTAAGAGGTTTGCAGATGGAAGTGTGTCTAGGTATAAAGCTAGACTTGTTGTGAAAGGGTTTGCTCAAACATATGGTATTGATTATGATGAGACCTATAGTCGTGTGGCAAAGATGACAACCATAAGGACACTCATAGCCATTGCTGCATGTAAAGGTTGGAAATTATGTCAATTAGATGTGAAGAATGCTTTTTTAAATGGTTACATTTCAAATGATGTTTTCATGGAACAACCTCAAGGATTCAGAGATGGAAGGTATCGCGACCAAGAGAGCTTTGTATGGTTTGAAGCAGGCCCCAAGGGCATGGAATTATAGACTTGTGAAGTTCTTGAAAGAGCTTGGATATCAAGTATCTAAGGCAGATAGTAGCTTGCTTGTTAAAGCAAGTGATGATGGGTTCATTTACATGTGCATATATGTTGATGATATAATTCTTACAAGTACAGATGAGAAAGGCATTCAAAGCCTAAAGAAGCAAATGGAGAAAGAGTTCAAAATCAGTGACTTGGGAGACTTGTCATATTTCTTGGGCATGGAAATCTCATACACTCAACATGGAGTGTATGTGACTCAAGAAAGGTATTTGAGAAACTTGTTAATCAAGTTTAAACTGAATGATTGCAGGGTAGCACCTACTCCAATGGAGGTGAATCACAAATTGAGCAGATATGGTGGAGAAGAATTCAAGGATATGAAGCTATATCAGAGTTTGGTTGGTATTCTTATCTATGCTACATTAACTAGGCCTGATTTATCATATGCAGTTGGAGTTTTGTCTCAATTCATGCATTGTCCTAGGAAAGAACATTGGATTGCACGTCAAAGAGTGTTGAGGTACATTAACGGTACACTCAAAGAGGGTTTGTATTATGGTTTTACATCAGATACAAACATCAAAATATATAGTGATGCAGATTGGGCAGGTAATCCTGATGATAGAAGATCAACATATGGATACTTGTGTTATGTGGGAGATAAGTTAATCTCTTGGTGCAACACACAGTTGCTTTATCATCTACAGAAGCTGAGTACAAAGGTATGGTTGAAGCTGCAAAGGAAATTGTTGGGGGATTCTTAGATAAGAAGGAGTTTGAGGGTTTGTAGGAGAAAATGAAAAGACCAGAAGAGGAAATACACCTTGGAAGCTTCTGCCGATTGATTACAGTAAGACAATTACAATGTTTGAAGCAAAATACAAGCCAATACTTCTGTGCATAATCACACAGAGTGCTCAATTACAAAATACCCAATATCCCAAAGTCTTCTTGCCGTCGGCCTCCTCTGCACCAGACCTCCACCTACTTCAAGCTTATCCTTGTGCACACCTTGCACCAGCTTCCACTAAGGGGGAGGAATGAATACCTTCTGTCGGCACGCGCACACTGCAAAGAGACCTTGAGATCCTTGGGGGACTAGCTTAGCACCCTCTGCACAATCCCTTAGTCACTCTCTATGCACTCCGAAACTCCACTTCTCTGCGTCGCACACTGGTGACTCTTTCACTTCTCTCTCTTGCTTCACTTAGACTATGCCTCTCTTGCTTACTCTAAGATTGGTCCAAGAATGGTCCTTGCCTTGATTTGAGTGTGTTGATCACGTACACTCCTAACTGCAATAGTATCTTGGTGCTCACTTTGATGTCCCAAGATTGTCTTCACAAGTGGCAGCCAACGACTCACTGTTTTGTCCTGTAGTGACTTTAGACTAAAACCAAAAATTTAATGGGGGAGCCATACTTTCACCTGTGCGTACGTTGCCGCTTCATATACCTTCACATTTTCCTTTTAAGTCTTCACTTTTGCTCATAAGAGGGGGTTCACCTGAACCTTTCAAAACACTTTAAAACACACTTTGAACCTTAGGGAAATTAGAGAAAATACCTCTACAACCTGCAACCCGCTTTCTCCAATTTACCCTTTGTGGACAATTAATTGTGCACTACCTGTGCACTTTGACACCTGCACTTTAGCACTTTGACTTTGCACCTGTTGAATTTGACCTTGACCTTGTTGACTTTGACCAGTTGACTTTGTCCTTGACTTTGATTGTAGTTGACTTTGACCAACATGACTTTTATGGGCTCAACAGAAGTGATATGGCTTAAGACTCTCATGAAGAATTTTGACACCATACAGAGTACACGTATGATTTATGGAGATAACATGAGTTCATTGTATTTAGCTGCTAATCCTGTGTTTCATGCAAGGACTAAACACATTGAGATTCAGTATCACTTTCTGAGAGAGAAGGTGATGGATAAAGATATTGAAGTCATACATACTTCAACAAAAGACCAGATAGCTGATATGAAATTCAAAGACATGGCAGGCATAAAGAACATAGAGAAAAACCTCAATTGATGATTGAGGGGGAGCTGTTGGTGCACGACAATCAACAATTGATGTTCTAATGAAGAGTTGAAGCCAAGGTTTGAAGGAAAGATTCAAGTTGTGAAGCATGAAGGAAGAATACATTTAGAAGGTTAAGATGTGTACACATATGTACATTATTTCAGAGATAGTTCATTTATATCTTTGAGTAGTCATAAGCTTGATTTTTGTCTATATATACTATGGAAAATGTCAGAGCAAGTATGAGAGAGCATGAAAATAGAGTAATCAAAATTTGTATGTGTCATTAGACATCTTAGAAGTGAGTCAAGACTCTCTCATCACTCAGTTGTAATTTTTCTCAGAAATGAAGAAAATGTTGCACCCAATATTTTTGAGTTTTCTCCTTCTGTGTTAGATCCTTTGTGAAATGCTTTTGTACAAGTCTAAGTCTATAGGTACTCGACTTTTGTACAAATTTTCAGCTTCCAATTGTGATCAGGCTGAGAGAATTGAGTGTAGGAACATTTGCATATGTAAATGAGAAGAAGTGAAGTTACAGGAGGTGCAAAATTCAATACGAATGTTTTTATCAATTCTCCTTCCACAGTGTAAAGTTTTGAGCAAGCAAGCACTCAATGTTTAAGTTGGAAGGTAAGCTATTTGTGGCTAAAGGCATTTGCAAAAACGGGTTCTAGATTGGGAGAACCAAAGATTTAAAGTCATAGGTGTCTAAATCGACTTCTCAGAAGAACAGTTTTAGACATAGGTGACTTGTTGAAGTTATTTCTCAAGGTCTACTGAATCTTTTGGAGTGATTCGAATTGGAGAAGGTGCACAATCTATAGGCGACATGTCCTACAAAGTTGTATCAAAAACTTTACACATTTGATAAGGAAATGAGTGAACTATGTGCAGCAGACTTTTTGTGTAATCTCCTGCTTCACAGTTTGTTCAAGAATTTGACAATTGAGTATTGATCTTCTAAAATTGATGAAGGTTTGAGTTATTCTTGCTATAGAGGTGCTCTAAATACAAGAATAACTTGTTCTTTTGGAGATTAACACTCTCCATCATATGTGCATGTGCACCTGTGTGTATGATTATGAATTAAATACCATTGTATGTGTTGGAAAAGGTTTTATGTTTGTTTTGATAATTCACGGGTTGAGAAGGTGTTATACATTTAGTTCACTATAAAAAAATGCCTTGATTTTGTTCTCTCTCTAGAATTTCTAAACTTTCAAGGCTTAAAAGTGATACCTGGAGGTAGATCTGGAGCTAGGTCGTCTTTAACACTATTGTGTGGATCATGAAATTGAATAAAAGTGTCTCTCACAAGCTTAAGCTGATTCCTTACTGTTTTTGAGTTACAAGGCACAAGTGTTGTCATGCACAATTACAGATGTCTTTGGATATGTCTTTTCATTGCTTTTCTTTTAATTTTGACATGTAACACTAAAGAAGGCACTTGACTACTACAAGCGCATTCTTTTGTGGAAGTTTTGCAAACAATTGATTTTTTCTAAATTTTGTGGAGTGCACACTTCTTTCGGTAGTGATCAACTCTATTATAAGAGGACATTTGCATCAAAGAGAAAGAAGCTAGAAATTAGAGAATTACCTTGTGATTGAGAGTGAGAGAGTGAGAGTGTAATTGAGAGTTGGAGTGTGAATGAGATTGTATGGATTGATTCACATCTATAATATCCGAATTTCTCTTTATATCAGTCATATCTTGTCTCCTCTTCTGCACCGAATTTTTCCTCATCTTGTGCAAATTCAATTTTTCTCTCTTCCACTATTTTTGAGTGATTCGAAGCTTGTGGTTAAGATAGATTGTGACTAATGAAATGCCACAAGTGGTATCAAAGTGGAATCGATCCTCGGAAAGGATGGAAGGTTTGGCACTAAAGATTTGTGAGCAAGAGGAGCTTATTCAGAAGCTTATTGGAGAATTATGCAGAGAACATGGGAAAAAGCAAACAGAAGGTGCAACAAATTGGTTTGTTGAGTTAAATGATGAAGTGTATGAAGGTGCTAGAACATCTAGTATGCCTAGAGGTGGACAAAAATACAATTATGAAAATATGGAGGTGGGTGAGTTTGCCCTCAAGCAAGCCTTCAAGAAGGAAAAATTGAATGATTTTCATGGTGAGAAGATGCCTGATGAAGATTTGAAGGGATCGATTGAACAGATAGATGATTTCTTTGATCTTTAACAATTTAGTGAGGAGTCCAAGGCAAAGGTTCGGATTTTACACCTACATGGCATCACAAAGGTATGGTGGAAGTTGTATATGCAAACCTAGATGTGCTCTGGTCCTATTTTATGGAAGGAATTTAGAGAGCAAATATAAAAAGGCTATTGTTCTCCGCATTACCATATAGAGAAGACGATGTAGTTCTACAATTTTTGACAACATAAAAGTGAGAAGCATAGTTTGTATGTTGATGAGTACAAAGAGAAGTTCCTATGTCTTCACAAACATGCATTGGATATTAGTGATGATGCTCTATAGAGCCAATTTATCGAAGGGTTTTGTGAGGAGCTTTGACATCAAGTCATGGGATTTGGATGTGTTGATTTTCTAGATGCTATTGTGATGGTCGAGAATTTTGAGAAGATGGAGAAGTTCAATTTGCCATAGAGACTTGTCACGTAGGCCATAGAGACTTGTCACAACAAACATGAAAAATTCAAAGAAGACTTCATCATCTAATAATAAAGGTAAGAATCCTACTCATGTGGAAAATTAAAGGAGGCATGAAGCCATCCACTAGTAGCAAGACCCTAATTATATTGAGCAGGCAAAATGACATGGTCTATGTTTTTGTTCCGGGGAGCATGGGCATCAAACATATGAGTTTCCAAACAAGGAAATCTTTTGGCTTGCACAATTGAAGGTGATAAACATCATCAAGGAAGGTATAACAATTGAGAAAGTATATGATTGGGGCAAGTTCCCTAACTCTACTTTACGTTGCATAATGGTAGTTCTTTCCCAAAGTCTTTTGTAATTACGATTTTGGGTATGATTTCTATGCATAGAATCAAGTTTCTTATCAATTTGGATAGTGCACATTGTTTTCTATCTTTCAAATTAATAAAGAATTCATGGATACCCCTAAATATATAGATAACAAGACCTGTAGAGATGGTCAATGGATGACTACACTATAAGAAAGGATACATTGAAAACCTTGCATTTACTTTTTCTGATAGGTGTTTTTTTGGGAGTTTTCATGCGGCTGAAATGAACTAGAGTGAGGCAATTATAGACATGGAGTCATTTGTTCAAAGTTATGCAATAATTGATTGGGAACAAAGAACAATCACTTTAAGGCTAGGTGATGAATCTATCCACATTATGAGTGATGTCCATAATCCTAAGCCCATTCTCATTTGTGCTATGCAGATAATTAGAGGTATACATGATGGCTATAGAACATTTGTAGTGTATGTGAACAGACTGCACAAGGAAGATAATGATTAAAGTCCTGCGAATTATGTTGAAACTCTTTTGAAAGAATATGCAAATGTATTTCCACAAGACCTACCTCATATACCTCCACATAGGTAGATTGACCACACCTTTGACTTGTAACCCAAGGTGAAACATAGTCTAGATTACATTATAGATTTAACATAGATGAACTAAAGGACCTAAAGATTCAGATAGATGATCCTTTGAAGAAAGTCTTGATAAGACTAAGTGTTTCGCCTTGGGGAGCACCTATTTTATTTTAGAAGAAGAAAGACAACTCTTATAGATTATGCATTGACTTGAGGGGGTTGAATAAAAGAATAATTAAAAATAAGTATTCACTCCCTCACATAGATGACCTATTTGGTTAATTCAATGGAGTGATTGTATTCACTAAAATTTACTTAAGATCTAGACATCACCAAATGAAGATAAAACATAGATATACCCAAGAAAGGTTTTGAACACGATATGGTCACTACATGTAGTGTTTCCTCAATAAAAATCTATCCTCAATCACAAGTTTCCAATCAATAAAAAATAGTGGAAGAGAGAAAAACAGAACTTGCACAAGGGAAGGAAAAACTCAAAGCAGAAGAATAGACAAGATATGACTTAGAGAAAGAGAAAGTCTAATTTTATAGATGTGAATCCATGGATACAATAACTTTGGAAAATAGCTTCTTGGTAGAACCTCTACCACCCAACCACCCCCGAGCTATCACAATCTCATTCACAGTTGCCCTTTTGATCACACTATCACTCTCACTCTCACTCTAAATCACAAGGTAATTCTTTCATTTCTCCCCCCTTCTCTTTGATGTGCAGGTCTTCTTATAGAAGAGTTGATTGCTACCCAAAGAAGTGTGTGATCTACCAAATTTAGAAAATACTAATTCTCTGCAATCACTTCCGTGAAAGCATGTGTTTGTAGTAGTCAAGCGCTATCTTTAGAAGTATCGATAAAAAATAGAACATAAGTACCAAAAAGCCATATCTGAAGACATCTATAATTAGGCATGATAACATGTAAGCATCCAAATAACAAATTTGAATAGAAATAGAGAAGGTCTCTTTTCTTTTAAGTACCTAAGAAAAGGACACTTTTGCAAGCCATGTAACTAAAAAACAATGAGGAATCAGCTTAAGCTTGTGAGAGGCACTTTCCTTGAAATTTGCAATCTTCATAATAGTGTTAGAGATGACATTGGTCCAAATGTGCCTCCAAGTACCACTTTTGAGCTCTACAAGTTTAGAAATTCTAGAGAGAGAATAAAATCAAGGCACTTTCTTACAATGAGCTAAATGTAGAGCATTGAACGAGGTACTTAAATTGTGATTCACAAACATTTCACAAAGGCTTTTGTATTCTCTTAAGCATGATCAAAATTTCACTCATACAAACTTTCTCCTAATTCTTTCATCTTTACGTATAATTTTCAACCAGAAAACATGATATGGATAAGGTTTAGAGAGAAAATATGAAACTTGTCATCTCAAAATTTTTCCTACATCAATAAAAGGACCTTATTGTTCAATCTAAGAATTATCCCCACAATGAACCTCGGGAAAGTCAAAATGAATTATTTCACTAGCAAAAGGACTATTACAATTCTTCCCCCCTTTGAGGAATTCTGTCCTCTTAGTTGAAAAGAAAGATAGTGCACTACAAAATTGTCTAAGTTCACACAAGTCAAATATTCTAGTAGATATTTGTGCCATTTCACCAAAATCTCTACTCTATATCTATTTCTAAGTAATATTTGCATCTTATCTAATACTATTTCAAGTCGAAGTTCAAAAGAGCCATCATCTTTCAGCTTATAGTCGTCTTGCAAAATGTGAGCAACATTAGGCACATATTTTTTAAGTAAGCTAACATGAAATATAGGATGCACATTTAAATGTTCAAGTAATTCCAACAAATAAGCAAGAGATCCAATCTTTTCAAAACTTTAAAAGTACCTGCATATCAAGGAGAAAATCTATGATCCTTCCCTAGCAACAAGTAAGATAATTGAGGATTGAATTTAAGAAATATCATTTCATCTATTTGAAATTCAAGTGGTCCTCTCTTCAAATTATAGAATTTCTTTTGTCTTTTCTAAGATTGTTTTATATGTTGCTTAATTTTTGCAAGTTCTTCATCCACTTTATCAAGCATTTCTTTAGACACTTCTACATTATTAAGAAAACCCAAAAATGAAGGTGGATTAAAACAATTATAGCCATAGATAGCCTCAAACGGAGTCATTTTTATGGGTGGATGCCATGCACTATTGTATGAAAATTCAAATAATGGCAAATAGTCACTAAAAGTTTCTTGTGTTTCATTCACATACATATGCAACATATCTTCAAGTACTCGATCAACCCTCTCCATTTCCCCATCAGTTTGTGGATGGAAAGCTGTACTCGTACAAAGTTGAATTCCAATTGATTTAAATGTTGATCTCCAAAAGTTTGATAAGAACCTAGAGTCTTTATGAAAAATTATGATTGTAGGCATTCGATGTAATTGGAAATTTTCTTTTATAGATATTCTTGCAACATTCAAGGTAGCATCAATCTGTTTGAGAGGGAAGAAATTTGTCATCTTGGTAAGTCGATCAACTACCACAAATATGGTATCATGTTTGCTTCTAGTCATAAGTAACTTAGTGATAAAGTCCATAGGATAGACTCCCACTTTTGATTTCAAACATCGAAAGGTTGAAGCATTCTAGGCATTCTCTTAAACTCAAATTTCACATGTTGGTGCTTTAAACATTCACTAACACATTATCTAATATCCCGCTTCACACATGAAAAGTAAGAACATTTCATTTTGACATAGGTCCTTGAATAACCTAGATGTGCAAAAAAAGGTGTGTCATGACAATCATGTATTCTAAGTTTTAATGGAGACTTGGGAGATATGCATAATCGACCATTACAATACAAAGATCCATTGTGCAAATGAAATTTTTCCTGAACATCAATCCCTTTTTTGCATACAAAAAATTCAAAATAAGTGCATAAAAAGATTGAGATGTTAGTTCTTCTTCAATTTGATTGAGAAAATCAAAATTTACTACACAAACGAGATTACACAAAGGTCTCTAACTCAATGCATTTGTGACATGATTTTCTTTATCAACCACATACTTAATGTCAAAATCACACTAGAGTAATAATCCCTACCATTTGTCAATCCAAAAGATAAAGCCATAAACTCGTAGTGATCATAACATGTTTAAAAAGTTTTCTTGGATATGTCCTCTTTTTTAATCCTAATTTGGTGATATCCATATATTAAGTCAATCTTAATGAATAATGTTGCTCCATGTAATTGACCTAATAAGTCATCTATGCGAGGGAGTGAGTATTTATCTTTAATTTTTCTTTTATTCAACCCCTTATAGTAAATACATAATTTATAAGAGCCTCCTTTCTTCTTCTCAAATAAAACAGGTAAATCCCAAGGTGAAACACTCTGTCTTACCAAGACTTTCTTCAAAAGATTATCTAATAGAATCTTACGCTCCTTTGGTTCATCTATGTTAAATCTTTAGGGTGCTCTAGAATATGGTTCACTCCCTAGATACAAGTCAATGGCATGATTATTTTTCCTCGGTGGAGGTATACTAGGTAGGTCTTCTGAAAACACATATCCATATTCATCCAAAAGATTTTCAACATAATTCGGAAGATTTCCATCATTTTCGTCATGGAGATTGTTCATGTACAATACAAATGTTCCACAGCCATCATGTGTATCTCTAATTGTTTGCATAGAAAAAATGAGAATAGCCTTAGGATTATGCGCATTGCCTAGAATCTAGATAGATTCACCCTCTTTAAAGTGGTTGTTCTTTTATTGCAGTCAATTGTTGTAGAATTATGAACTAACTAGCTCATGCCCATGATTGCATCAATCTAATTCATCTCAATCACATGAAAATTTATAGAAAAAACCTATTAAAAAAAGTAAATTCAAGGATTTCAACATATCCTTTTGTATAGTGTAATCATCCATTGTCCATCTCTAAAGGTCTTGTTATCTATAGAGTTAGGGTTATCCCAATACTTTGTACCATTTTCAAAGATAGAAAACGATGTGTATAATTTGAATCGATCAGAAACCTGATTCTATGCATAGAAATCATGTCTGAAATCATAATTATAGAAGCCACTCCCATGTCACTCACTCAAACTAACATTCCGATGGGTGTTTCTATTGCTCAAGTTCACATTTCTATAATTCACAATATTTACAAGCACATTAAGAAAAGTCAAAAACATTATACATGTAATGTCAATACAAAACCATTAGCCAAGGAACTCAAGGAAAATGATCTTGTATGGTTGTGTATAATTAAAAGAGGTCTCAAAAATATTTTTGAAAATCCTAAAATTAAACTTGCACCATGCTATTATGGACCTTTTTTCATTATACAAAAAATTATTGATAATTCATTCAAATTAGATATACCATCTCATTGGAATATACATAACTCTTTTCATATTAGTTAAAGCATTTATAGGAACTTTACCACTCACTCCACTTCTTGATGACCCTTCTTTAGTTGAAGAACAATCTAAAATCTTAGCTCCTAAGAAAACAAATGATCATGACATCACTACTACATGCACACGTACTCAATATAATCCATATTTAGTTAATTACAAAAGTCACTCTATTGAAGAATGTCAATGGATACATAACACACAATTGACACCCCATTATGACCAATTAATTTTCGCTTATCATACAAGGAACACATTAATGTAACTCCTCCATGAGCCATTCCATGAATGTATTTTTACATGGAACATGTTTATTTTCGTTGAGTGATGGAAATTGTGATTGGACATCCTTGCTTATTTTTATTTTATCAACTGAGGTTAGTTGCTTTTTCAATTGAGGTTCATGTTATGAATTATGGATTATGTTGAACAAGGAATTGTTGGAATGTTAATTTATTAATGTATTACTCTGTTTTGATGTTTTTGGTAGCACTTGTAGGTTCGTAAGGGCATGAAAGATATGAAACAATGGACATTAATAATCCGAATTATAATTTATATCGTTTATAAATAAACCTACGTAGAGGGTACTATTTTTAGAAACACTTAGTAAAGTAGTGGTTAGAACAAGGGTCACTGTAGACTGCAATTTCTGTTATTGAAAGCAGAGGCTCTCTAGAAAATAGACCAACTTTTACTTTGACACATGATTTTTGAAGCCGCTCTCATGTAACCATCATTTTTATATAATTAAAAAACTCCTATAAATACATGCACTTTGTGGACTCTTGAAACAAAGTGCATGGGAGGAGACTACACCCAATACTACATTTTGTCTCATGTCCTTGCGTATCTATTTTCTATGTGTTTTCAACATTCATAACCTCCATGTGCGTGTGAGTTAAGATGTTGATAATAGCAATGATGACCAAATGTGTAAGTGTATTACATGATCCTATTGTACAAGTATTTTAGAGTCATTATATAGGCTTTTGAAGCCTTTAATGACTCTATAAGTGGTTTTTGAGTTTAGATCCAAGCACACTTGGTATTTGTGATGAAGAAATTGTCTTACTATAAACTTAGAAAACAGAAGTCAAATCTAACAACTTGATTTTAGGAAATTGATTGATACCTAAATAACCAATCTCAAATTCATGGAAATTAAGTCCTTTTCTTAAAGGCTCATTATGAAATGCTACAAAATGAACATAAATGAAAAAAACTTTTAAATGAAAATCTCTGATATAATCCGATGGTAAGTTTTTGATATATAGCTAATCCACCTCAAGCACAATGTAAGGTTGATGATCTCATAATTTCCTCTCAAGATAAAATATTCTTGAGTCCTCAATCTTTGATAGAGTGAATACCTGCTATTGATTTAAGTCTACTAAGTTTGATTCCATCAAGTGCCATTTTCATCGTAATTGCTACTTGCTCTTTAGTTGGAAGAAAAGATATGCCAATCTCTTTTTCCATGAGCTTCTCTCTAATGGAATGGTAATGAACATCTATGTGTTTGGTTCTTGCATGGGAGAAAGCGTTTTCTACTAAGTTCATAGAACTTAGATTATATCCAAATATGTGAGGCTTGGAACTCACAAGTCTCAAATCTTAGTACAATTCTCTTAACCATATTGCCTCATGAGTTGCAATGGTCAAACCTCTGCACTCTGATTTAGTTGATGATCATATGCCTTTTCATTTTTTCTATACCATTCAAGTCACATGCTATAACAATTATGTCATCTATATACACACAAAAATAGATAACTTCATTGTGATTCTTCTTGATGAACAAAGGGGGTTGTGCATTGCTAGACCCGAAACCTTGATCTTGTTGATAGGTTACCAATCTAGAATTCCAAGATGTAGGAGCTTGTTTTAATCTATAGAATGTCTTTGTGAGTATGCATACATAATATGTATAATCAAGATTTTCAAATCTTGGAGATTGTGGCAAGTATACCTCTTCACTAATCTAGACATTGAGGAAATCATCTTGACATCTATTTGAATTATCCTTGAATTTCTTACAGCTGCTACATTTAGCTATGTCTTGATTGTAGATATCTTGGCAACTAGTGAGAACGACTCATAGTCTATGCCATGAGTTTGAGCACATCCTTTTGAAACGTATCTCGCATTCTACATGCAAATTGATCCATCTAAATTTATTTTCAACTTATAGACCCATATAAAACGTATTACCTTTTGATTACTTTGCATTGTGGCCAACTCACATGTGTCCATTTCTTTTGAAGGATTCTATCTCCTCGTTCATAGCTTTATCGTAATTAAGATTACACTTAGCTTCTTCATATGTAGAGGTTTCCTAAAAACCAATTCTTTGGCAAAATAAATTGAGTGCTTTGTAAGAAATATAGAGTCAAATCTATACCTTTTAGGTTGCTTCCTTCTCCTTCTTGACATTCTAGGAGTATGCTTGGAACATTCTCCATATTGAACCTATAATTTTGAGTGGTGTGGTTGCAAGATCGAACATTGTGACTTTTCCATTTGTCGTGCTTTTCTCCTTTCCTCTTACCTTTCCACCTACTCTTGCCATTGTATTTGGCTTAAAAAGTTTCTTCTTCTTCATCTTCCTTCTTCATAATTAGTGCAAGTTTTATTGATGATCAAAGCTGGAGGTTTGTAACTGTTCGACAGGTTTGAAATTCAATTGTTCCAGAGGCCTATTTTTACAAGGTTTTATAATTGATGTAAAATGCTTCGTTAAACGTTAGGAGAACATTTTGATATTCCAGTACTTCTAAAGTGAAGTGAAAGTTTTGCAATATCATAATTGATGCAAGTTTTATTGATGATCAAAGTTGGAGGTTTGTAACTTTGGGACAGCTGTGAAATTCAATTGTTCCAGAGGCCTACTTTAGACAAGCTTTTATAACTGATGTGAAGTGCTTATGTAAATTTTATGAGTATGTTTTGATACTCCACGGCATATACTTCCAAGGAGAAGTGGAATCATCTCAATAGCATAACTGGTGCAACTTGTATAAGTAGTCAAAGTTGGGGGTTTGTAATCTTAGACAGATCTGAAATTTCTAGGGAACAAAAGTTGTCAACTTGCAGAAGGTATTGCTCATGCTTCATTGTTGCTATTGGAAGTCTATAACCTAGATATGATAGTCTAGAATATATACATGATGGCTCAATGCTAAGTTGGTTCATATATGCTATTTTGGTACATGTTTAAGGATGCCCGAATTGCCTCTCTAGATGGATTACATGAAGAAGAATTTGTGAATGATATGTACTAAATGTGTGCAAAAGTAAATGTATGGTAATGTGGTTAAGTGAATGAGGGCTTCACAATTGAAATTCCATATTCGAAGATCCTCGTGAGGTTGTGAGCTTATTTACGCTTCCGCATCGACACACCTCATTTACTGCATTAGTGGTATGAGAGCTTGCTTTGCTCCATCAATATATATATATATATATATATATATATATATATATATATATATATATATATATATATATATATATATATATATATATATCTGTGTGTGTGCGTGTGTTTGTGTGAGTGTGTATGTGCAAATATACATGTATATGAATACATACATACATTGATATATTTATAATTATATAGGAAAAGTGTAATAATCTAAACTATAAGGATGACCACTTCTGCTGCCAGCCGTATGTCTTTATATAGAGCTACACAACTCAATGAGGACAATAATACAAATACAGGACATCATGGAGATACACATAGATGTGTATCAAACACAAATGTATATACATACACATCATACACACATTCATACATACACAGATGTGTACATATACATGCATACACACATGCATATATCACACACATACACATAATTACATACATACACATCACACATGACATCCCCTATATATATATATATATATATATATATATATATATATATATATATATATATATATATATATATATATATATATATATATATATATATATATATATATATATATATATATATATATATATATATATATATATATATATATATAGATATATATATATATATATATATATATATATATATATATATATATACATATATATATATATATATATGTATATATATATATATATATATAGATATATAGATATATATATATATATATATATATATATATATATACATATATATATATATATATATATATATATATATATATATATATATATATATATATATATATATATATATATATATATATATATATATATACATATATATATATATACATACACACACACATTTACATATACATATACATATACATATACATATGAATATACATATACACATATACATATACATATGCATATGCATATACATATACCTATACATATACATATGCATATACATATACATATACATATACATATACATAAACTTATACATATACATATACATATACATATACATATACATATACATATACATATATATATACATATACATATACATATACATATACATATACATATACATATACATATACATATACATATATATATATATATATATATATATATACATATATATATATATATATATATATATATATATATATATATATATATATATATATATATATACATATACATATACATATGCATACACATATACATATACGTGTATATTCATATACATATACATAGACACATACACATGATGGAGAGTGTTAATCTCCAAAAGAGCAACCTATCCTTGATGTTAGACCACCTCTATATCAAGAATAACTTTAAACTCCAACCAATTTTGGAAGACAAGTACCAAACTGTCAAAACTTTATCTAACTATGAAGAAAGTCACTTCACAGGAAAGTCTGCTGCACATTACTCACTCATTAACTAATCAATTGTGTAAAGTTTCTAATGAGACTTTGTTTAATGTTTTGTCTAAAGTTTCCACACCTCCTCCAAGTTAAAACACTTAAAAGGCTTAAGTAGATTATGAGAAATGATCCAAACAATCTACCTATGTGTGAACCTATCTTCTTGTAGATTCGACTTTGACACCTACAACTTCTAACACATAGTTCTCCCAAAGTAGAAGCCCTTTAAAAGAATGCTTTTAGCCATAGATGGCTTACCTTCCAACTTAGATTTTGATACCTCACTTGTGCAAAACTTTACACTGTGCACTGAGAATTGACCATTTGTTTGATCATCCAGATTGCACCTATTTTAGAAGACACTCAACACTTTCTCACATATAGATGTTCCTACACAAAATTCTCTCAGCCTATTTGAAATTAGGCTCTTAAACTTTAACCATAGATAGATTAACTCTGGATTTAGATGTCTACAAAAGGATTTCTGATATAATCAAACATAGAAGGAGAACTGGGGAAAAGATCAACGTGCAATTCTCTGAATAGTCTTTCTATTCAACTCATCATACATCTGATGGATAATACAACATAAAACAAACATAAATAAATCCATCCTCACTTGCTTTGACTAGCAAGCTACTGTCTGCCTTTGATGCTTGAAATCAAGGTTCCTTCAAGAAATTTACAAGCCTATAATTCCATGCCCTTGGGTCCTGCTTCAAAACATATAAAGCTCTCTTGAGCTTACACACATGATTTGGATACACTTGATCTTTAAAACCATGTGGTTGTTCCATGTAGACTTCATCTGAAATATAACCATTCAAGAATGCATTCTTCACATCTAAATGAGGTAATTTCCAACCTTTGCAAGCAGCAATTGCTATGAGAGTCCTTATGGTTTTCATCTTTGCAACAGGACTATAAGTTTCATCATAGTCCACACCATATGTCTGTGCATATCCCTTTACAACAAGCCTGGCTTTGTACCTAGATACACTTCCATCTGCAAACCTTTTTGTTTTGTAAACCCATCTACATCTAATGATCTTATGACTATTTGGTTTAGGAACCAAATCCCATGTCTCATTTTCCATTAATGCATCATATTCTTCCTACATGACTTTTTCCCAATTCTTCTTCCCGTTGGCTTCATCATATGTAGATGGCCCTTTATCTACTTTTAACATATAAGCATAATCTTTAGTAATTAAGAGTGAAGTATCATAGCTATACCTTGTAGGTTGCCATTTGTGCCTAGATGACCTTCTGAGTTCTCCACTTCTTGAAGTTTCTGGTTCATCATATTCTGGATCAAACATTGGCCTTTCTTCTACTTCAACTTGTCCTTCATTACTCTCTTCTTCATCACATATTTGAACCCTTGTCTTACCTTTCTTCTGATTTAAAATATCTTCCTCACCTGCATGAACATTAAGTGTGCCTGCATACCAAGTACCTTGCTCATCAAATGTAACATCCTTAGACATAAGGAATTGCTTTGTGGATGGACTCCACAACCTATAACCCATCTGTTTGTCATCATAGCCAATGAATACATACTTCTCTACTCTAGGTTCCAATTTATGCCTCAATTGAGATGGCACATATGCATATGCCAAACATCCAAATATTTTACAATGATCCAATGTAGGTTTCTTACCCCCACCAAGCTTCATATGGTGTCATACCCTCCAAGGCTTTACATAGTAACCTATTGACCAAATATGTGGCTGTGTTTACAGCCTCAACCCATAAATAATTAGGACAATTTTTCTCCTTCATCATTGATCTTGAAAACTCAACAAGAGTTTTGTTTCTTCTCTCTGCTACCCCATTTTGTTGAGGAGAGTACCTGCAAGTAACCTCTATCTTTATACCTGCATTCCACAAATCATCATTGAATTCATTTGAGAAATACTCTCCCCCTCCATCTGATCTTAATCTCTTCAATTTTTGTCATGTAATCCTTTCTGCATATGCATGATAATGTTTGAATGTATTAAACACTTCTGACTTGTCTTTGATCACATAGATTGTGATCCACCTGGTAGCATCATCAACATATATGACATAATATCTTGAACCATTTATACTAAAGTCCTTTGAAGGACCCCACACATCTGTATGTACCAATTCAAGTCTTTCTGAATACATAAAACCATGCTTAGAATAAGATTGCTTGTGAGCCTTACCTAGTTGACATGCCTCACATCTATATGTCATATGTTGACCTGCAACATTAGGCAATCCAAGTACTGAACCATTGTTAACCATATCTTTGATACCTCTTTCATTAAAGTGTCCAAGTCTTTTATGCCAAAGATCCAATTCAGATACCTTTTGCTCTACGTATGTGAACATAGCATGTCCAATATTACCTTGTATCTTTAATGTGAAGATCCTTCCTTCCTTCTTTCCTGTAAAAATTTGTTTATACCCTTGAATAGGGTCTTCAACATAAACTCCATCATTATTGAACATTACCTCATATCCTTTTTCCACAATTTGTACTACACTAATCAAATTCTTTGGAATTGTAGGAACATACAAAACCTTAATCAAGAGAGTACTTCCATCTTTAGCTTTAACTGAACCAAATTACTTCACTTTGTGCTTTATATTGTCACCTGTTTGAACTGTGTGATTGATTGCCTATGATCTAGATCAGTCATCAAGGCAATGTTTCCACTCAAATGATTGCTACCTCCTCAGTCAATATAAAATACTCTCATGTCTTCATGTGAGGCTTCACATGTTGCATTCATAATAGGAGTTGAATCTTCTTTCTGATGTGATGCATAATTGTAGTTGATGTTATTATAGGATTGATTTTGAAAGTTTCTTCCTCCACTTCTTCCAAAAAAATTCCTACCACCTCTACGTCTGAAGTTTCCTCTCTGGTATCTGCCACCTCTTCCTCTTTGATAAAAGTTCTAATTAAAATTACCATTGCTTGGATTATTATGCCAACAACCATAAGATAGATGATTGGTCTTACCACATATCCAACAAGCTCTAACATTATCTTTGTTATTTCTACCTCTTCCTCTACTTTTGCCACTTCCTCTTCCTCTTAGGAAGTTTGCTTGACTTGGAGTACCTTCATCTTCAACTGATTGTTGTTTTCCTTTGCTGGCTTTCTTCTTGTCTTTAGAATACATTGCATGACCTGCACTCTTATCAACATCTCCTTTGATATCATTCTCAAAAGTTAGCATATGTCCTAACAGTTGATTCAAATCAGGAGTGAAATGATCTAATGAAAGTTCTTTAGACAATATAAAAGGCTTCCACTTCTCATCTCCTCTTAGACCTATGAGAGTTTGTCTTACCAACTTATCTTCTTCAATATCTTCATCAACTGCACCTAAAGAATCATCAATATCTTTCATCTTTGTCACATAATCAGATATTGATTGTGAAGCCTTCTTCTTGAATGTAGTAAACTCTGCCCATAATCTAAAATGCTCTTCCAAAGCATTCCATATGTCACTTGCACTTTCAAGTCATCTGATATGAGGAAGCAAATAATC
Source organism: Ceratopteris richardii (assembly GCA_020310875.1). Taxonomy (NCBI): domain Eukaryota; kingdom Viridiplantae; phylum Streptophyta; class Polypodiopsida; order Polypodiales; family Pteridaceae; genus Ceratopteris; species Ceratopteris richardii. Next base: position 106,166,397 of record CM035422.1, on the reverse strand, counting down.
ATTCACTACCATGTAGATTATGCTCCTTGCTTGAGCATCCTTCTTCATCCAAATCTTTATATCTGCAAGCTCCTCCCTAGTTGGAACACTAGGATCTTTGAACTCTAGCTTTTCTTCCTCTCCTGTGATGTATCCCATCAGATCTTTGCTCATAAGATGAGCTTCCATTCTCATAGACCAAGCTGGGTAGTTCTCTCTATCCAACTTCTCAATTTTGAGACTATCTCCCATCCTTGCTTTACATGTACTATCAAATCTTTAATACTTGTAAGGAATGAATGTACCTTACCTTCGAAATTTGCTCCTTCTGATCCTTTTGATTGCCTTTGTGTGTCTCCTTTCAGTTTTTCTTTCACACTTATCCTTTTGAATCTTCAAGGTTTGAAATTTGTATATCTGCAGCAGTCGGGGTCTTCCTTTTCCTCAATCTGATAAATCATGCTCTGATACCACTGATGGAGAGTGTTAATCTCCAAAAGAACAAGCTATCCTTGATGTTAGACCACCTCTATATCAAGAATAACTTTAACTCCAACCAATTTTGGAAGACAAGTACCAAACTGTCAAAACTATATCTAACTATGAAGAAAGTCACTTCACAGGAAAGTCTGCTGCACATTACTCACTCATTAACTAATAGATTGTGTAAAAATTCTGATGAAACTTTGTAGAATGTGCCGCCTAAAGTTTGCGCACCTCCTTCAAGTTAAAACACTTTAAAAAGCTTAAGTAGACTATGAGTAATGATCCAAACAATCTACCTATGTCTAAAACTATCTTCTTGTAGAGTCGACTTTGACACCTGCAACTTCTAACACATAGTTCTCCGAAAGTAGAACCCGTTTAAGTGAATGCTTTTAGCCATAGATGGCTTACCTTCCAACTTATATTTTGACTCCTGATTTGTGTAAAACTTTACACCGTGCACTGAGAACTGACCATTTCTTTGATCATCGAGATTAAGCCTGTTCCAGAAGACACTCAACACTTTCTCACATATAGATGTTCCTACATAAAATTCTCTCAGCCTGTTTGTAATTAGGCTCTTAAAATTTAACCATAGATAGATTATTTATGGATTTAGATGTCTATAGAAGGATTTTTGATATAATCAAACACAGAAGGAGAACTGGAGAAAAGAACGACGCGCAATTCTCTGAACATTCTTTCTATTCAACTCATCATACATCTGATGGATAATACACACAATAATCATCATCTATTCTTCTCTATCTCATCTATATTTTATCTCACCTATCTAATACGACCATCTACACATATATATATATATATATATATATATATATATATATATATATATATATATATATATATATATATATATATGTATGTATATATATATATATAAATATATATATATATATATGTATGTATATATATATATATATAAATATATATATATATATATATATATATATGTATATATGAGTATTGATTCGTCATTACTTCAAGTATTTTGAAGTATTTACAAAACTAATGTACATATGCTTATAGAACTTTTCTTTAAGTCAATTCGATCACTGAAGGCCAAGGATGGAAGTAATCTCTTGAGTAAGGTTTTGTATGTTCCTACAATTCCAAAGAATCTGATAAGTGTAGGACAAATTGTTGAAAAAGGTTATGAAGTTAGGTTCACTAATGAAGGAGTTTTTGTGGAAGACCCTAGCAATGGGTATAAACAAATTGTTTCCGGAAAGAAAGAAGGAAGATTGTTCACATTGAAGATTCAAGGTAACATTGGTCATGCCTTGTTCACCTATGGAGGACATAAGATCTCTGAGTTAGATCTTTGGCACAAAAGGCTTGGACATTTCAATGAAAGAGGTATTAAAGATATGGTTAACAATGGTTCAGTGTGTGGACTTGTTGGTGCAAGGCAATTAACAATTGAAGTTTTGATGAAGAATTGAAGTCAAGGACTGAAGAAAAGATCAATTTATGGAGCATGAAGGAAGAGCATATCTAGAAGATGAAAATGTGTACACATATGTACGTTAACTTAGAGTTAGCTCACTTATACTTTTGTATAGTTATGAGCCTGTATAGATTTGACTATATATACAAGGAAAAATGTTGGGGCATATATGAGAGAGTCTGTAAGAACAAGATTAGAGAGGAATTAGATGTCATTAGACACTTGAGAAGTGAATAGAATAGCTCTCTCATCCAGATGTAAAGTTTTTGAGAAATGAAGAAAAGTTGCGCCTGATATTTCTGAGAGTTCTCCTTCTGTGTTGTATCTTTTGTGAAATGCTTTTGTAATAGTCTAACTATATAGTTGATTGACCTCTATACAAATTTTCAGCTTTTGATTGTGATCAGGTTGAGAGAATTAAGTGTAGGAACATTTACATGTGTAAATGTAAAGAAGAGAAGTTGTAGAAGGCGCAAAATTTGATGCTAATGTTTTGGTTAGTTCTCCTTCCATAGTGTAAAGTTTTGAGCAAGCACTCATTCTTTAAGTCTGAAGGTAAGCTACCTATGGCTAAAAGCATTTTCATAAATATGTTCTAGATTGAGAGAACCAAGCTTTAGAAGTTATAGGTGTCTGAATCGATTACTCAGAAGAACAGTTTCAGACATAGATGACTTGTTAAGATCATTTCTCAAGATCTATTGAGTCTTTTGAAATGATTTAACTTGGAGGAGGTGCGCAAAGTATAGGCAACACCTTGTGCAAATTTGTATCAAAAACTTTAGACATTTGATGAGCTAATGAGTGAGTTATGTGCAGCAGACTTTCTGTGTAGTCACCTTCTTCACAGTTTGTTGAAAATTTTGAAATTTGAGTAATAATCATCCAAATTGGTGAAGGTTTTGAGTTACTCTTGTTATAGAGGTGCTCTAACTTCAAGATTAGCTTGTTCTTTTGGAGATTAACATTCTCCATCAATGGTATTAGAGCAGAAAGCATCAAAATTGAAGAAAGGAGGACTCTGACTGTTGCAGTTGTAAAGAATTCAACATTTGAAGTTTCAAAAGGTGAAAGCTCGAAAGCAAAGCTTGAAAAGGAGACCAGAAGTTATCAAGAAGTTCAAAAGGATATTCATTCAAAGTAAAGGTACATCTATTACTCATAAAGTTTGAAGAATTCAATACACAGGTGAGGAAAGGATGGGA